>JAXRKP010000207.1:387500-432500 GCA_037039925.1 Doris montereyensis
AAAACACTAATTTTCTTAGAAATAATGGTGTGAACCCAATATTAAATCTAGGCCCATGATATTTTGATCATACAAATTGCCTTTAAATGAACTCTATTTGACCACAATTTCCTGTCTATATTTGATTTGATTTGATGTGATTTATGTACATCCACAACTAAGGCGATCTCAGGATTTTTTGTAGGATTTTTTAATATTTTGCCCTGACTGCCATGTAAGCAGCAAAGGGATTTTTAACGTGCACAGTGTTGTGATCTGCCCACGGGATCTCCTTTTTATCGACCGTCTCCGATGGGACTAAGTGTCGATTCACCTACCTGGACCAAGGGGGGGGGGGTGGTGGTTACATGTCTACAGTAACACAAATACGTGAGTTATCGCACTTTGAATCAGTTAATTTTCTTTTTAAGACACAATGTACATAGCTATCTGAAGAAGAAAACAAATGAAAACGTGCATCAAGAATAATAAAGAAAAAGTCCCTCTATCCCCCCCCCCCCCCCCCTCTCTTAAAAAAAACAACAAAACGCCACCACAGCTTCCACTCAGCACTTACCGTACAACAGAAATGTATTGCATCCAATGAAAATAATAACAAAATAAACTAACACGCACACAACGTATTATGTACAGATACCATAAAAATCTTTATTCCTTTCTAACAGAAGACAACACTAATTGACAACATTAGGCGGGATGGTGAAAAATGATCTTCGATTGCACAAAGGGCGTCGCTGCTCCAGTGTCCCCAGTGACCACTGCCACTTTTGGGACAACTACACATGGCACCATCGGACATCTTTACGGTCTGACCAGCAGGTATCATCGACCCATCAGGGCCCGGCAGTTTGGACCTGAAATCATAATAATAGTGTTACGTAATATGAATTCATTACTGTAAAAGCAAATTCCAACAATAAGATTGATAGCTTATTGAACAAACCTGTAAATTTTGAAGTATAGGATCCAAATGTGAATATTTAATATGATTGATATTAAAACTCTCAATTCAGTACATAAAAGCAAGATCACAACATGCGAAATGGAAAGTCTCAGAAAGACGCTAAGCATCACAAGAAGAGATAAACAAAGAACTGAATACGTAAGATACACAGGTGGGCATAGAATCAAGCATACAGGATATTGAGAAGAGAACAAGTTAAATGTTTTGGACACGTCATGAGAATGGGGCCACAAAAGCCAGCCTCAAAAGGCCCACAACATGAAGTTTGATGGACAAGGCAAGAGGAAGATCGAGAAAATATGGATCAACATGGAGTCAAAGAGATCCTCAAAAGAACAACATGTCCATCCAAAAGCAACATATCTGGCCCGACAATTGCATCTCCCCTTCGACACCTTACGGTATGAGAGAACAGACAAAGTAAATAACAACTTAAAATAAGTAAGATATGAAGATCACTATGTATAATAAAGACAAGTGAGAGAGAGAGAGAGAGAGAGAGAGAGAGAGAGAGAGAGAGAGAGAGAGAGAGAGAGAGAGAAGAGAGAGAGAGAGAGAGAGAGAGAGAGAGAGAGAGACAGACAGAGAGAGAGAGAGAGAGAGAGAGAGAGAGAGAGAGAGAGAGAGAGAGAGAGAGAGAGAGAGAGAGAGAGAGAGAGAGAGAGAGAGACAAACAGATAAAGAGAGAGAGAGAGAGAGAGAGAGAGAGAGAGAGAGAGAGAGAGAGACAGAGAGAGAGAGAGCTCAGAGAGAGAGAGAGAGAGAGAGGGAGAGGGATTGATGAGAGAGAGAGAGAGAGAGAGAGAGAGAGAGAGGAGAGAGAGAGAGAGAGAGCGAGGGAGGGATAGGGAGGGAGGGTTATCTGGGAGGGAGGGAGGGAGGGAGGAGGAGGGAGGAGGGAGGGAGGGAGGGAGAGGAGGGAGGGAGGGAGGGAGTAGGAGAAAGTGTTCCTTGGTGAGTGGACATGCTCCAGAGAGGGAAAGAAGAATTGATGTCACGAGAGGGAGGAGGGAGGCAGGGAGGAGGACTGGAGACCATGGGTTCACAGAGTTCGAATCTTGAGCTAAGCCTGGCGTATATGACTACGGGAGTGTCAGCTAAACGTTTTCTCAATGCAGATACATTTGAGCCGTCGTTGAAAGATAAAGATTACGACAAACCACCAATTTCGACGAAGAAGGAGGGAATAAGTTCTGGCTATTGATAGCCAGTGGTCTTGATGACATTATGACGATGAAACGTGACTACTTTACACATCGATTATGTACGTAGACAATCATTTTGTTTCTTTGTTACACCGATGATCTTATATAAATAATTTTAGATGAAACTGAATTAAATAATAAGATAATGTAAATGTCTTATATAATTTATATTATTATGTAAAGAGAGATATACATGCATTATTATTATTATAGATATTAGATACATACATATTTATTACAATTGATGAAGGTTTCTAATTCAAGGCACAACGACATAATGAGAAATGCTGTAATAATATACAATACATGAAAAAACAACAACTCTAAAATAATTAACAATAATAATAATAATAATAATAATAATAATAATAATAATAATAATAATAATAATAATAATAATAATGGTGGTGATGATGATGATAATTATGATGATGATAGTGATGATGGTGATGATGATGATGATGATGATAGTAGATAATAATACATAATAATGATGATGATGATGATGACAGAGAGGATGCTGATAATAATAAGAATAATAATAGTAATAATAATATAATAAGAATAATAATAATAATAATAATAATAATAATAATAATAAGAATAAGAGATAACAATAACAAGAACAAGAATAAGAATAAGAATAAGAAAAAGAGGGAAGAATAAGAATAAGAGTAAGAGATAAGAATAAGAATAAGAATAAGAATAAGAATAAGAATAAGAATAAGAATAAGAATAAGAGTAAGAATAAGAATAAGAATAAGAATAAGAATAAGAATAAGAATAAGAATAAGAATAAGAGATCAAGAATCAAGAATAAGAATGGTAGTAGTAATAGGAAAATAATACATATGTGAACAGAAGAGAAATGCAGTGGAAGAGTACCTGTCATCTTACCTTTAGGACAAACTGCGACAGCACTTATCAGGAGATGACACAGCGTCAGCGCAAGGAGGCATCATACAATCCATCACATAACAGAAAATTTGACCACCGAGAGAGCAAGTGCATGATTGCAAGCGTTGCGACTAAATGACTCTCCTGGCTAGAAAAGGAGAGAAAGTGGAGAGCCCAACGTATACCAACTGTTCTCATATAAATGTAAACGGGGAAACAGATTCAAGATAATTATTATATTACAGGAAGCATCAATTCTTGTTAGACATAATTTTTATTTATTATAAGAATAGCAAATTACCGAACAGCCAAAACATGAACAGCTTACAGTTCAGAATAGAAAATTAAAAGAAAGCATCAATTATTTTTAAAACGCCATTGATATGGAGCTCTATAAAAACTATGATGAATGATGTGAATGAGAGTGCATGGTTCTTAGTGATTACTGTATGTTCAATTATTTTTAAAGCTCCATGCGTGTGTTAAGAAGTATGGGAGCCTTTAAAGGTCAAATAACGTTCTAGCCTCTGACACGATATGATATGATATAATAAATAACATCATGTTTGAGATCTCTTTCTAAACGATCAATGAGAGAGCCGAAAACTCTAACAGTTTGTTTCCTTTATTTGTTGATTTTATATTGTTTATTTGTGGTTTACTTGTTAAGCTTCATCTACGATATTATTGCAAGGAGCTCGGATTAAAGAACTCGTAGCTGTGGAGGATAAATGGGGGAAAATAAAATGTAGCGATATTCTTGGAGCAGCTGCGTTGGACACTCATTTCGCTGCCTATGACGCACGGGACAACATAAATATTACTGGCAAAGAGGAAACCCATGAAATCCGAAGTCGACAAAGTACCACGTCTTTTCGGGTGGACTAAAAGAACAACTAAAAGATCTGATACAGACTTGTGACAAAAGACACGGAAGAGGAGGGGCAACCGCATTCACAAAATACGGAATTCTATTGAAATGAAGGTGAGAGAAAACAAGCCAATGAAAAGGACGGTGTTAAAAATATCTCAGATCTGAATTCCCCACTAAGATAATGTAAATTTTTTTTTCTCTCCCCATGCCTCTAAGGAATAACGAATACATTAAAAAAAAGAAATAAAAATATCCGGTAATTGTACTTGTTTAACAAAAAGCATAAGAAGAGACATCAAATCCCAAACAAATTAATGTTTCAGCTGAATTTATTGTTTAGTGATAATAAAATCGTCTCTGATTGGTTGAAAAAGAAAAAAAGAGCATTAGTAAGGAAAAATATTCGAGTAGTACATATAACTAGCAACACATTGATTAAATTACAAACCATGATATAAATTTTCCCATTTTCAACACAATGATTGATACGGTTGATGATAATAATAACACTCAGTTTGGATAAAAGCGAAAAGAATAATAATAATAATTGTAATAATCATCTTTAATGAGTAATAATTCAACAATAACAATCAAGATCTCCTTTTCTCTCTAAGAATTTCTGTCGTTATGTCTTATATTGCTGTTCTTAATGCAAGAATAAGTTAATACAACTGCCTCTGCCTTCTCCATAACTTTGGACCAATCAAGAATAACCCCTGAGACGTCATAAGAATAAGACAGGAGACGCAGAGAGGACATCATTAACACATAGGACAGTAAAGATAGGCATGATCTCTTTAAGATAAGCCTGACAGACCTCTTACAGATGTAGTACAGCGTCAGGTTTGGTCTTACAATCCATTGTATAACTCAGATTTATTCTCCCCGCACGTTAATCATTAAAAACATTGTATTTTCCCTTCACATATATTAAGGATAACCGCTTATTTTTAAAGTTAAATCATTTAAAAAAACACCTCATGTTGAATATAAATTAAATATCACCATTGATTCCTTTTGTAATTTCATCTAAAAGACTGTGGGTTCTAACTTTGGAGAAGGCTTTAAAAACACAGGGCCTTATAGTAATGAAAAATCAAAAGAATAATCTTTTTGGGTTTATCTTTAAATTACAAAAAAAATTGTATGATGAATGGGATTCAAGCCTAGATCGATAAATTCTATTATGCGTGGTCGGACATTAATTATGATAACATATTTGTATTCTGTGTCCCAACGTTGATATGATTTAAGCGTGCTATTAAGACTTTCTAAACGGCGGGCGGGAAAGATGCACTTTTGGTCAACATTTTTATTTTATAGACTAATCTTCCATTCTGTGATATTATTGCAAGGTAATCTTAAAGAACTCTCGTAGCTGTGGAGGATGTCATTTTGGTCTTCACAAAATTGATTCTTGATGGCGAAATTTAATAAACTTGGCAATAGCATAAATATTAAAAGTGAAAAGATTGAAAACCTGTCGTGCTTTGTATATTATACTAGTCAATAAATTTCCCATAACTTTAGATTCTTGTTTTTTTTTCTTTCCTATTGATTCTAGTTTTTCATTCATGGTGAGAAAACAAGCCAATGAAATTTTTCAATTTTTTTTTAATACTTTGGCACATTGATTCTGAAATGAGATGACTAACAGTATAACGAAAACTCTTACTGAGTTTTCTCAGGTGACACCTTGTAGATACATTACTTAGCATACAAACAGGCCAAATAAAAACAAATTATGTTGTATTTCTAGAGCATGATTTATGATAAAACAAACAGATTGAAAACTGAAAGAAATAAAAAGATAATGTAAAGTGCTTAAAAAATAAAAGTCACATATAACTTTATACAGCATTATTTTGTGTGATAGGAGTATCATACATATTGATACAATTGATAGGTTTCTTCAAGGTAGACGACATAAAAACAGAATATACAATACATTGTCATACTTCAAAATAAATCAATAAATCTAATCAGAATGTGCCGTAATAATAATAATAATGTTCTTAATAATAATAATAAAACTGGTATTCCAGAGGCAAGGTACTTTGACCAATCAAAGTCAACAGGTCATGATGATGACAGGATCAGACGAGTAATCATTAACAATTTCGAGTTATTGATAAGGATACTGATAGGGAAGCTTGGGCCGTCAAGTTAGGTGCAATACATAATAATGTAATAGAGTTTAAAAATAATAGTTAATAATATTAATTTTCACTTAATAATGAATCATAACCAGCAATAAAGTTCAAGAAAAGCAATGAAGAATAAGAATCTATGTTGAATACTAAATTAAATATCAGTATTGAGATAAGAATCAGAATAAGAATAAGAATAAGTCTAAAGGAATTTCAAGAATAATAATAAGAATAAGAATAAGAATAAGAATAAGAATTAGAATAAGAATAAGAATAAAAATAAGAATAAGGGATTCAAGAGATAAGAATGGTAGTAGTAATAGGTTTAATACTATGTGAACATAAAAAAGAGAGAAGAGATGAGATTTTCTCCTTTAGGACAAACTGGACAGCACTTATCAGGAGATGACACAGCGTCAGCGACTTTGAGCATGTTACAGGATCCATGTCATAACAGAAGATTTGACCACCGTCCCATTACGTGCAGTGATTGCAAGCGTTGCGACTAAATGACTCTCCTGGCTAGAAAACAGACAAACAGACAGACAACGTAGACAGACATATAAAGATAAACCCAAACAGATTCAAGATAATTATTATGCAGACAGGAATTTCTTCAGAGCTTAGACATAAGATTTATTATAAGAAGAGCAAATTACCGAACAGCAAAACATGGAACAGCTTACAGTTCAGAATAGAAAAATTAAAAAAAGCATCTGATTCTTTTTAGAAACATTATTGACAAAGAGGCTCTATAAACTAAATATTTGTATGATGAATGAATGAGCATGGTTCTTAGTGATTACTGTATGTTCAATTATTTTTAAAGCTCCATGCGTGTGTTAAGAAGTATGGGGCCTTTCAAAGTCAAATAACGTTCTAGCCTCTGACACGATATGATATGATATAATAAATAACATCATGTTTGTGATCTCTTTCTAAAGAAAAATTGCAGAAAACTCTAACAGTTTGTTTCCTTTATTTGTTGATTTCAGAATGTTTATTTGTGTGTTTAAAGAAGGGGGAGCTACAAAGGAGGAAACTCGGTATTGCAGAGGAGCTCAGTTAAAGAACTCTCGTAGCTGTGGAGGATAAAATGGGGGAGAAAAATAAAATGCATGCATATTCTTGGAGCAGCTGCGTTGGACACTCATTTCGCTGCCTATGAGCAATACAACATAAATAGTTAGTAATGTGGAAACCCCATGAAATGAAGTAGTGAGTATAGTTTCTAGTGGAAAGCACATAAAAGAAACGACTCGTAGAAGTGTCTTTTCTGTTCTCAACCGCATTCACAAATACGGAGAGAGAAAAAATGAAGAGTGGAGAAAAACAAGCCAGAGAAAAGACAGGAGTTAACAGAAGACAGACAGACAGACAGACCCCCAGACAGACAGACAGACATGCAGACAGAGGAATAACGAATACACAACAGAAATAAAAATAGAGAGTAAGAGACTTGTTTAACAAAAGCATAAGAGAGAGACATCAAATCCCAGAGAGAGAATTAATGTTTCAGATTTATTGTTTAGTGATAAGCAAAATCGTCTCAGTTGAAAAAGAGAGAAAAGAGAGAGCATTAGTAGAGGGAAAAATATTCGAGTAGTACATATAACTAGCAACACATTCTTTAAAGAGACAAACCATGTATGTTTTCCCATTTTCAAGACAACCTTGGAGAGGTTTCAAACTGGCACACTCAGTTTGGATGAAAGCGAGAGAAAAAGAATAACTGAGACAGTCTTTATCAGAGAGAGAGAGAGAGAGAGAGAGAGAGACAGACAGACAGACAGACAGACAGACTTTCAGACAGACAGACATACAGATTGCTGTTCTTAAGAGAGAGAGAGTTAGAGAGAGACTGCCTCTGCCTTCTCCATAACTTTGGACCAATCAACGTCACCCCCGAGACGTCAGACGGGAGAGAGAGAAACGAGAGAGTGACATCATTAACACATAGGACCTAAAGATAAGGCATGATCTCTTTAAGATAGTGTGCCTTGACCTCACAGTTGTAGTATTCTTAGGTTTGGTCTTAGGTGAGAGGCTCAGATTTATTCTGTTTGTTAATCAACAGAGATTTTCCCCTTCACATATATTATCATAAGAGCTTAGAGAGATTGAATACTAAGTTAAAGAGAGAGAGAGAGAGAGAAAATTCTGGTAATGAAAAATGTTGAAGAAAAATTAAATTATGATTGATCATTCCTGTATTGTGTTTGATCCCAAGACTGTGTCCCAACGTTGGTTCTACTATTAAGACTAGAGGGGCGGGCGGAAGAAGGCTTTTACCTTTTTGGACTTTGATTAAGGATGTTTGTCATTACCTAGAAGGGCCTGCATAGTAATTCTTGAAAAAGCATAAACTGAAAAAGAGATCAAAATCTTTTTGTATTTATCTTAAATTAACAGAAAAAATTGTACAGGAGGTCAAACCCTGAAGAGATCGATAAATTCCTATTACTCAGCGTGTAGATCACGACATTACCCAATGGCCGATTCTATTCCAATATAATAATTAGATGTTCTTCAACTTAAAAAAATTAGTAAATTTCATTTTCTACCTTTGGTGGACTTTGATTATGATTACAATGTTTCTGTCGGAAGTGGATTCGAGAAAGCGCTTGACGTCACAAACTGCCCGAAACTACAATAAGAGAGATCAACCGTAGGCAACACTAGTAACATTCTCATAAAGTGAAAGTCCATCTTTTCCTATACAACACATTATTTTACATTTTATTGTCTTTTTATTTTTTCCTTTCATGTCTAAGGAGTTTTGTTGCTCAGATTTACCTTCTGGTCAATCTTCCAACCTTCGCGCCCCCCCCCTTTGAGAACCTCTACGTCCCCAGTTCAAGAACTCCTGGTTTATATTATACAATATATATATATAATATATATATTATAAATATAAATATATAATTTCAGTTAATTTCAGGATGTCTTGTCATCGAAATTTGCTCCATTATCGTTTATCATTGAAGGTATAATAGGTAAACTTACTTACTTACTTACTTATTACAAAAGAAGAGACTGGTATTTTCAGCTCCTGGCCCCAGCGTCGTATATTACGTTTGTTTACCCGCATCGCCATTTGAATCTGCTCTCTCCATTCTTCTCTTCTCTCCAGTGGTGTAAATCTGCGTACAGTTTCGTCCGGCCCAAGCCTTGTGCACTACAGAACAAACCACCAGTCCTTTGTCCTGAGCACCTTACTATCAAAGGATGGGAGAAGTGGCTATGATGAGATTAATTTCTTTTCTTATACCGGTAGAGGTAACTCGCCGCTAGCATAGAATGAATCTTAGGGGACTCGGTAGTCCAGAGGCAAGATATCGGTATCTCAACTAAAAAGTCATGGGTTCAAGCCATTTTCTCGATTTTTAAAGTAGTAAAACCTAAAACCCTCACCCCTCCCACCCCCGACCAGGTAAGTGGATCGGAGACAGACGATAAAAGGAAGTCCCGTGTGCAGATGACAATACTCTGTGCAAGTAAAATATCCCTTAGCTGTTTACAGGGCAATCTGAGCAAAATTAAATATCATACCAAAACCCCCGAGATCTCCGTAGTTGTGGATGTCGGTAAAGTCAAATCAAAGCTTGAATCTTTGTTACATAAAACACGACAGCATGCGCTAATCGACGCACACATTTTAAATCCCGGTTGTTGGAGGAACGGTGAACAGGGTATGATTGCGACTGACCATTACCACGTTCTCTTGTTTATCACAATGTTCATAGGATAGGAACAAAAACCGTTTACCACTGATTGTGTTAACAGACATATGTTTATCAACAGATGTCTTCACTGATAAAATCAGTAATAATAAATATAAAGTTAACGATATGAAAAATCATATTATAATGCAATCGATGTATTATATTGCGATATTGGCGATTTTGCAATATCTAATATTGCAAAGCAGCATTCACATTATGCTATTTAAGTGACGCAAATACTATACCATTTAAGTTATATTTAAATATCGTTTATTTATGAAACCATATTTACCAAGGTTGTGATATCTTAAATTGTTGAATTTCAATTATTCAAAGTAAATATTTAGATAAGGAATTGCAATTTCAATTAGTCTGCAGAGCACTGTGTTTGTACTAGGCCTCATCACACTTAGCAATATCCTGTATTTAATGCAAGCTATCATGCACTGTGTCACGAATTTTCACAACGTGTCAGACATACGTGTTAATGTTCCAGATAGCTTACCGTACCCTTTGACACGGATGGATTCCCCTCCCCTACCCCCCCCTCCCCGACCCAAATTAATTGCCATGTGGTCTTTGACTGCAGGGTTGTCTTGCTTTTTCATGTAATATATATATACCAGAACATTAATACGGCACTATCAGGCCATAAACAAAGGAAGACCGGAGACATGACAAGATACGATCACACGAAAGTGTGAAAAAATGAGATCAGATAAGGCGATATAATCTAAATCACACGCGTTAATATCAAATAGGATAATATAGCAGACATAAATAATTTGAAGACGACAACACATTTCATTGATTAAATAAAACAAAAAGGAAATCCGTTTTCAGAACACCTTCATGACAGTGAAAACGACACAAATAACTATTACACACTCGTATATTGGTGAGTTATCCACATCTCTCTCTCTCTCTCTCTCTCTCTCTCTCTCTCTCTCTCTCTCTCTCTCTCTCTCTCTCTCTCTCTCTCTCTCTCTCTCTCTCTCTCTCTCTCTCTCTCAATTTCTCTGCAATTTCTCTCTTTGTCTCTCTCTACCTCTGTCTCTCTCTGTCTCTGCCTCTTTCTGCTTCTTCCTATCTGTATACTCTGTTTGTCTCTGTCTAGCTGTGTTTTTCTGTCCCTATCTGTTTCTGTTTGCCTATTTGTCTCCGTTTGTCTGTATGCTTGTCTGTTTGTCGGTCTGTCTGGCTTTGTGTCTGTATGTAAGTCTGTCTGTCTCTGCCTGTCTCTGTCTGTATGTCTACCTGTCTGTCTGTCTCTCTTTCTGTCACACACTTACACATCCACGCATTTTACTATATACATGTATCAGATAATCTTCATCTCTCTCCCTCTATCTATCTGTCCACCCTCTCTCTCTCTCTCCCTCTCTCTCTCTCTCTCTCTCTCTCTCTCTCTCTCTCTCTCTCTCTCTCTCTCTCTCTCTCTCTCTCTCTCTCTCTCTCTCTCTCTCTTTCAAGACAATTAGCAGTAGACTAAAAAAGTATTGTTAATTTTTTTTATCTCATCAAAATCAAATATTTAAAGCTAGTATAGTGAGTGATACAGTGATACATGCTAAAATGTATTAATGACCCTCACCCCCAGCTAAACAAACAACACAATCACCCCAACCCCGATGGCTATGATGAAAATAAAAGTATGGATTCTTATTTCTTCATTGCCAGAGTTTATCATTAGTGATTCGTGTACTTGTAACTGTATGGCAGGCTGATGCCGAATGTGGATTTATATTATGTTTTTAAAAGTTTCTCAGAGCAGAAAATGAAATAGAAATTAATGAAAAAACGCAATTTAGTCATTCTATTTATATGTTTTATTATTGCATTCATCTACACACGTTACATAATTGCTTGTTCTGAGTGACTCAGAATCGTTTTCTGATTTGTTGTTGTTTGCTTATCCTCTTAAAAAAAAGTAGAAACGGAAGCTCGATAAGTGTATCCGCAGAACAAGAAATGTAACTCTTATCGTCAGGGACGCAGCTGAAGCTGGAGCTGATAGTTGGAAAGGGAAAATAAAAAATGTGGAGAGGCATAGTGATTTGTCAATGAACTTACATCATGTAGTACATCCTTTACAATGCGCTTCCTCTTTTTGATATAGATTACGATTTTTATATAGATATATGTCATAGAGTTGATTTTTGGTGATCTGAACCGATACCTATCTAAATATAAACTAAATTAAAAGGGTAAAGGAAAGGGATCAATTACTGTCTAGATCTAGATCTCGTACTCAAGTACTACTACTACACTGCCAACCAGTGACTGAGTCACTGAGTCAGAAGTTAGCCAAAACCAGTCACGATCTAGATCCAGATCTTCTGGATGACTTGAAATCTCCACATTTCATGATAATTCATGGTAAAACTCGAGCCTTCAATAAAAGAAGTCTAAACTGGGAAATGCCAGGTCAGTGCTTTGGATGTGGCACCCAATTTGGTGTCTTTAAAAAAAGAGGTGAGCGGTAGGTATTTAGTTTGTCTGTGTCTTATAGACTTCTCTAGGTTTTTTTTTTTTATCGAAGTGTCAATTGCCACCGGAAATTTCGATGGCAAAGGACAGTTCGTCGATCACCACTGATTTCTTGGAGGCCTATTTGTTAAATAAAATCACTGAATTCATTGATCTGCCACAACGGGAAAAAGCATGTCCTATCTTTTACTATCACTCTGTTGATGAATTCTATACTAATTTGTATGAGAGAGAGAGAGAGAGGGGGGGAGACGGAGAGAGAAAGGGAGATAGTGATAGAGAAAAAGAGACAGAAGGTATCTGTGCCATCTTTAGGAATTGTGATAAATTTCGTTTTGAAAAGGTTTTCAGCTGTTATATTTTTTATTCCGCTGAATCTGCTTATCGATGATGAAAGTCGCAAACTGTGTATATGTCAAATTTTGGATGGTTTGAGAAAATCAAAGAAATTGATGCTGCACATCTTGATCTACTTCCACAAACACACACTGTTTGCAAGTGTCAGAATCTAGACCCATAGGACAGGGATTGCTCACTTGGTTATTATACAGGTTTCTATTGGTTCGTGTGCCACTGAATCCTAACTAGACGAAGCATAGAGGCTTTTTAATGTTAATAAAGCACAAAAAAAGGTGTTACTAATTTTAGACTTACACGGTTTGCGACCTTCACTGTCAATATGTGAATGTGAAGTAAAGAAAGGTAAAGATTGGTGAAAGGAGAAATAGTATAATTAATAATACTTGTTGTATGCAGTAAGTACGATCATGGACGAAAGTTGGTGACAAGTAGTTTTGTCTCTGTTTGGATTTAATAAGATCGAGCGTCTCCGGAGTTATGTTGTTAGTTCCAACATTCTAGTTAGTTTCAAAACAATTATTAAAGAGGTTTTGACAATCTTGCAGATAACAGATATTAGTCAGCAAGTAGACATTAAGCTATTTTGTCCGTAGATTGTCTTGTGCATACCATAGGCATCTAACACTCACCGTGTATGTGTGTGAAGGTAACTTTTCGAGAAAGTTTGGTAAACATCATACAGAAGTTACTACCTAAATCCCTGCCATAATGGATTAAAAATGATGAATTTTAGTAATGTAATCCCATTGCTAACAGGGCTAATTTATGCCTGTCAACAATTTGCCATGCATTGTAACTACCCTTCATATACGTATATAATGTAATGTCTTAAAAGATGACCAGTCTTCTCTTCTTGATTCTACTCATTGGACCACGCAGCGTTTATCCCATTGGATCCTGGTTTGTCACTAAGCAATTAGAATTATGCAGTCTTCCAGACTCCACCCATGGGTCTTCTCTTGATGTCATAAGTTGCACTAAGTTATCTGGCGTTTTTAATTGACTGGACATGCATCACGATCAAGTTGGGCACAAGGGGTGAACAGTTTTGGATTGCTCCTCTGTCTCACATTGATCATATCCATTGTGCCATCGGGTCTTCGTGGTGAGCGATGGTCTGCCTGTTGGTATGCTCACCACCTTAGTGTTACAAAACAAGCGATCTGAATCATACTTGATGAACTCCTTTGGAGATTACCCCCAATTTTTTGCCCATACTGATTTTTCGATGAATGCCAGTGTCATGTTAATGCCCATTTTATCTGCTTCACAAGCCCCAGGCATTTAGGCGGTAACTACTGTACTGGGGTTAAGAGGTGTCAGAACTGCTAGAATATCTGCATTTACATATCGTTTAAGATCTAGCATTATATTATTCACACAATCAGAAAATCTCTTCCAATTGTAATTGATTAATTTTTGAACTGACATGATAACTGTCTGAAAATTTGTTGGCACGTGCACGATAAGGGTACAGCATGGTTAGTTTGTAGCCTTGCATGTACTGCTCTTAGGTTCAAGACAGATCTGTTTCTGATGTGTTGTATGTAAGTACCATGTGGGTGATTGACACAGCAATCTTCTCCAACATATTGACATTGGTAAATGTGTATTACCTTTTATCTTATCTAGATTTGGCCTTTTCTCTATAGAATCATGGCAAAATCACAGATTGAACGTAAAATCGAGACAAAACGCTGTCATGAATGATAAGATTACACCAAGATTTGGAAAAATTAAATTGTTTGTTTTACTATGACCTTTCTTGAAGAAAATGTATGGTGTAAACTTTATTTTGAAAAAAAAAATGGGCTTAAACTAATTTTGGCACTTGCGCAGTCAGTCGGACTCTACTATATTATATGATGTTGTTGATCATGATTGATTTCTCATCAAGAACTTGTATTTTTGAGAACTATTTGTGCTCTTCTAATAATTGATGTGAGAGCATGATGTAAATTGCAGGAAAAATTAACAGGATCCATCTCTCCTGCATATTATAGTTCACAGTCTTATGTGACGTTTCGGGTATAAATGTGACGTATTTGTTCTGTCGTTATTGGTGGAGTTTTCATTTATTGTCGTTTTTCACTTTTGACTTCACTCCACTGTGGCTCCTTTTTCACTTTTGACTTCACTCCACTGTGGCTCCTTTGTATTATGTAAATCTAAATTGTGTGCTCAGCCATTTATTTATGTCAAGTAATAATCTAGAATTTTTGAAAAATTTCCATTTTTATATACTTCTTCCATCAGCATGGGTGCAAAAACTGTGGCTTTGCTTTTTGTACAAAATGTTTACATGAGAAAACCATTCCTGTTCCAAAGAGAAACAATGCAAAACACCATGTGTGTGTGAAATGTTACAAGATTCTTACTGGGTAAGGAGATGTTAATCTTTTACTTGCATTTTAAAAATGAACATGAGCTAAACACATTATTTATATGTGTATTTTTTAACAACTTGTGAAAACAAACAATGTAGAAAAGAGGAAAGGAAACTTTATTAGGCATACACAAATTATGGTATCCAAAAATTTATGTTCTATAATAAAGGGTCAGAGGAGGAAACAAATAATATCTAAATTAACGATTTACTAAAAATTTGGAAGGAAATTAAGAAAATTACTTTGGAAAAATGTAAAGAATTAAAATACTTTCTCTCCCATATATTCTTCTTCAATTATGTTGCCACATGAAAGAAAGAGCAATAATATGCTGAGTATGTACAAGTTATAAACATGTTAAAATAATCATTCTGTAATGCTTTGTATCCATTGAAGGACTTATCTTACCAGAGGAAAGGTGACTTACTCACTCCATGAAAGATTTCTTTGCTTTCCTTTTAATTGTTAATGTTTGGCTTGATATTCTTTTTCTTGTTTCTGTGGAAAATTTTCAGCCAGGTACAGAAGGAATCTGGTCCTGCACAGTATGATTTGCCCCAAGCCTACATGAAGTAAGTTGTCTGTGTAGAAAGTGAACCTTTGTCCCCCTGAAATGGTCAGAAATTCCAATTTTTATCAGAATTGTGTAAACCGTCACATAGAGTGGTCCACAGTTTGAAAATGTGTTGTGTATTTTAATGATTAAAAGAAAATCAATTTTCAAACAGGAATTTTATCTCAAAACTTGCCTAGCCTCATCCCAGGGCTGCGAAAAAGTTTGTCATGATGACACTTAAGTGACCGGAGGGAGGATAAAACAGTAAAAGTTTATTAGGACATACGTAATGCAGACCTTCTACTTTTTACGACTCAAACGTAATAGTTATGCTTTTTTTAGAATATTTTATCATTTACAATTTTATGATTGGTTCTGCCTTTGTTACGCTTTCCCGCAAATACAGGCCAGAAATTTTTGCTTGGTGCTTTGTCTATCACCAACTAGGCCTACAAGAAAGACGCTGTCTCTGTGTCGCTGTGTCTCTGTCTGTTTGTTGTCTGTCTGTCTGTCTGTCTGTCTGTCTGTCTGTCTGTCTCTCTCTCTCTCTCTCTCTCTCTCTCTCTCTCTCTCTCTCTCTCTCTCTCTCTCTCTCTCTCTCTCACACACACACATACACACACACACATACATACAAGAATTATGTATACATCATCTCAATCAAGGTAGGCGCCTGTAGTATTGTGTTACATTATATGTGAGCCTACTAGTACTGCTACATGAGTAAAAACGTTTTTATTTTGTCATTAGGAGAGTTGCTGCTTTGAATGAGAAAGGAAGTCAAGGAGCTCATGCTAAGCCTCAGTCAACTCACCAGCCTCAGAAAGTGCCTGCTCGCTTACAAAATTTGGACAAAGCTGACCGAGACATTGCTTTGAGATTGGAACGTCTCAAAGAATCTAACAAGCCGAAAGGTAATTTCAGTCAGATGAATGGGAGGCTTGACTGACTAGACCTGCATCCTCTGATAAGATTGTAACAGACCTGGGGAAAAAACAAGCAATCACAGTTTGATATTCTGGGTCATGACATTGCATGGAAATTACAAATTTGATCCATTGCTTGATGGATAAATCACTGTGTATTAAATTTCCTTTTATGATTGATAATGCCGGGCATTGGGAAGGTAAGCACCTGTACGAGGAGTAGATGATCCCACCCTCCACGAGTCTCCTGCTGCCTTGCAGGTGGGTTTTGGCCGACCAAAGGCTGAGGGAGTTAACTCCGACAGAAAATAATCTGCTGCCTTGTAGGCTGGTCTTGAATCACCAAAGGCTAAGGGAGTTAACCTCACAGAAAATAACAAGGCCTGGTAGGGTGCTAGTCCCCTGCTTATCCAAAACCAAACCGATTTTGAGAAATATATGTAATATACCCGGCTTGACCTTTCAACGACGAACATTGAAACGAACACGGACTGTGATTTTTGGAAAATGGAATGTTAGGGAAATAAATGGAAAAGAGTTAGAATAAGTTGAAGAAATGGAAAAAGTTCAAAATAGATATTTTGGCCATTACAGAAACAAAGAAAAAAGGACAAGGAATAGAAAATGTAGGACCGAATCATATTTTAATCTCTCAGGAGTAGATGTCAAAGATAGAGCTAGAGCAGGAGTAGGCCTACTGCATAAAAGGCATGAAAAGCTTCTAGAAAGTTGGCAATTTATAAGCCCACAGCTATTCGAGGTAAATATTATACCAAAAGGACGAGAAATTAAATTATTAATACCTTATCGACCAAACGAAGACGCAACTAAAGAAGAAAAAGATATCTTCGAAAATGATTTACAAATAGCTGCAGAGAATCTTAAACACAAACAGGAACTTATGGTTTTAGGAGATTTAAACGCTAGAGTAGGCAACAATGTAGAAACGTCAGGAGGAGTAATAGGTAAAAAGGAGAGACAACAACTTCTCTAAATGGAGAGAGACTCCATAGACTTTTGCCTGAAGAATAACATGAAAATAGCCAACACCTTTTTTCCTCATAAAGATATCTACAAATATACAAGAGTAAATGAAGACAGGTGTGAAAAGTCAATGATAGACTACATAATAGTTAGCAACTTCCTTTCTTACAGTACATTGGATGCAAGAGTAAACAGAGGAGCAGAAATATTTAGTGATCATCACTTAGTGATTGCCAAAATGAGATAACTGAGTGAGGAAAACAAACAGCAAAAGAAAGAAAAGAAAGCTACTAAACTCAAAATAAAGAAATTAGATAAACCAGTAGTAAAACAGGTATACCAATCTAAGATAAAAAGATTGATCAATGAAAAACAGATGGATCTGAATGATAGCACAATAGAAGAAAAGTGGCAGATATATAAAGAAACACTCCTCAGTTGTACTGAAGAGATCTGTGGTAGGAAACAAATTAAAGGAGATAGGAATGAGAATGTCAAGTCTAAGATCAAAGAAAAGAAGGATGCCTGGAAGAAATACTTGCAGAGACCAGAAAATAGGATAGATTACGTGAATAAAAGAACTATCGCCAAAGAGGAAGTTAGGAAAGCAAAACAGGAACAATTGCAAGAGTTTGGACAAAGACTTTAAGAAAGGTATCAAGGAAATCAAAAGCTGTTCTGGGGGGCAATGAAGAGCATGAGAAAGACCAAAGCATGCCCAATATGACAAATTAAGAATGCCAAAGGAGAAATAATAAAAGCAGACAGCGAAATTATGGAAACATAGAGAAAGCATTTTTACCAATTACATAATCTCTCCAGAACATATGAAACGAGGAGTAAGGATCAATTAGTAAGAGTAACAAATAATCGAGATGAGACAGCTTAAGATGTAGATATCTCAAAGGAAGAACTCCAAACAGCAATAAGAAAAGTGAAATTAGGAAAAGCCCGAGGAGCAGATCAAGTTTATCCAGAAATGATTAAAAACCAAGGGACAGAGGCAGAAAAACTACTACATGCAATATGCCAACAAGCATGGAAGTCCAAACAGGTACCAGACGACTGGAAAAAGGGAATGGTAGTACCAATACATAAGAAAGGATCAACTATGGAATGCTCAAACTATAGAGGGATATTACTACTTAGCGTACCAGGAAAAGTGTATGCCAGGATACTGGAAATGAGAATAAAGGAAAAGAGTAGAGGATGAGATTGAAGAGCATCAGAGTGGATTTAATAGAAGCCATTAAAAAGTTTTTACAATAAATCAACATGTGCACTGAGAGTAGCTGGAAACATCTGCATAATTTGATGTAGATATAGGAGTAAGACAGGATTGTGTCCCAAGTCCTCTTTTATTTATCACATTTATGGATTCAGTCACAAAGGCATCCTCAAAAATGAAGAAAATGAATGTAGGTATGTGGAAGCTCAAACCATTAAATGTATCAATGCTTTCATTTGCCGATGATTTAGTTCTATTTGGAAAATCGGAAAGGGACCTTCAGTCGAATATCAACATTATAAACAATGAACTAAATAAAAGAGGAATGAGAGTAAATGCAAAGAAAACCAAAACAATGCTAACGACTAGGGAAGCTAAAACACAAAATCTTATATTGGGCAGGAAGAATTAAGAACAAGTTCAAAGCCACAATTACCTAGGAGTAATGATTAACTCAGAGGGAAAACTAAGAGAAAAAATCAGCCAGAGAATCAAAAAGGCAAGTGCAATATATAACCATCTAGGAAAGACATTTGTAGGTAAGTAAGAATTGTCAATAAAAACCAAAATAGCAGTTTACAATACAGTTTATTGTCCTACTCTCCTCTATGGCATCGAAACCTGGACCTTAGACAGTAGAGAATACAGTAGAGTACAGGCAGCTGAAATGAAATATCTGAGAGGAGTAGTAGGGATAACTAAAAGAGACAAAATAAGAAACACAACAATAAGAGATCAAACCAAAGCAGATGGCATAAAAACTAAGATAGAAATAAATCAATTGAGATGGTTTGGGCATGTAAACAGAATGAATGACAATAGAATAGCTAAATCAGTATACAATGATAAAGCTCAAGGTAAAAGATCAAAGGCAGACCTCGGAGAAAGTGGGAATAAGATGTAAAAGTGGCATTGAAGCATAAAAGTTTAACTTTTTGGTAAGGAAACAGAAAATGTCAGCACAGGGCATCCTGGAGAAAGATCATCTCGGGCATCTGAACCCATACACCGAAAGGTAGAATGGGAACTGATAAAGAAAGAAAGATGATTGATAATGCGGAACATGCCATTATTATTATTGCTTTCATCATGGTTATGATTTATACTTTTTATAACATACTTTGTATTTTGTTAAAAGTAATAAAATCAAGTGTTACTTTTCCATCTGTTAATCTGTTGTAGCGGTCATGATCAGCAATGGAAAGTCACTTTAAATTTAAATGTATTTTAAAGTCCTTTACAAATCTGATTTAGTATCATTAATCAATGTAGTCATTGTAATTTCTTATTGGCAGTAGGTATCTCACATTTATAAAATCAAAGTGCTATGAGTGTACAGCATTCTTCACCATTTCGCCTATGCTCTTGAGGAATTAACCAAACAATAAACTTTCTTTAAAACGAAGCAAAAACTTTGACCTCAATTTCTCAAAAAAGGTTTCCTGCATTCTTGAAATTGCAATTCTTCTTACAAAAGTTTTTTAACTTCGTCAAAATTCGACCAATTTACACCAAATAAAGTTTTAAATGCTCAGAACACATTGGGCTATCAGTTTATGCACAAAAAAACCAATTCACATTTTGAAAATTTTTACCTTTACGTGTGGCTGAAAAGTAGATGCATATTAAAAAAAAACAAAAAGCCTTTAAAACCCATCTTACTTCTAAGAATGCTGGCACTTTCAAAATTGTATGTATTTTGAAATATCAGATGAACAATAATGTTAAAAACCTTAAACAGTTTGTGATATTGCTATGGTAATTATATTTGTACAAGGCTATTTCTTGTCTTCATTTTCAAAATGAAATAAATTTGCTATAGGAATGATATAAAGATTTTATCTGATGTGACAACGAAGTAAATCTTATTTGTTTGTATTTTAGAAATAATAAAAAATTTGATTTTTACAAATGAATACATGTTTTCTTTTAACAGTAATGAAAATAGATAAATTATCTCCTGTGATGATGATTCTGTTAATGTCTTCCTTTCTTCTTTTTTTTTTTTTTTGGTCTGATGTCCTTGATTCAAAACCTTATTTATGATAGTGTAAAAAGGATAAAGGAGACAGACTTAGGTTCTTTCTTTTATTTAGATTTTTTTTCCTTCTGTATTCAAATATATTATTGGGTTCATTTTCTAGCTCCTTACATTACACATAATCATCGTATTCGCTCCTCATCTTTGCCAAGATTTTTTACTCACAAAAGACAATTATTCTTTTGTCTTAGCATTTACGGATCTTACCACTCTTCATATCTTTGCATTCGCACATCTGCATCTACCCTCATCAAGCAGTCTTGCTGAAGTCATCAGTCATACTCGTATGAAGTGCTTTTACCTGAAAGTGAAAGTAAGATCCAATTTGGGATCAAATTGGTGATATTAGTCATTTTGCCTATTATTCATGCTATCATAAATGTTATTTGTAAACATCGTTTGAAGATAAAGTTTGAAAGAATTCCACACAAAGTCATTCATGCATAATTTGACAGAAAGATTTACTTTTTCTTCTTCATTTACTTGCTTAAATCTTTGTTCTTATTTCATCAACAGAAAAAGTCCTCGACACAGATTTGAATGCCAGATTGGCTAATTTGAAAGGCGAGAAGCACATTCCAGAAAAGAAAGCGGCACGCTATTGGTTTTTCTTTTTCTCTTTATGATTCATATCTTTACTAAAAGATCAAATGATTGTCACTCTAAGTTCCTTTGTGTTTGGAGACACACAATGTTGTTGTAGTCCATTGAATATGAAAACTCATATGTGAAAACTTCACTTCCATATGGAGATTTCACTTCAAATTTTAGGTTTTCGTGCGTCTAATTAATTTTTGACAATAAGCTAAGATTTATGTTAATCACCCCGTCCTGACTTATTGTGCTATTTGAAAGAACAGTGCTGCAGCATGTTATAAAGAAATGTACAAAGGATTTCTTTTCAGAAAACATGTGTACATGTCATGCTCTCAAGAATCAAAATTGTCATTTATAAACATGGTTGTATGAAGAAAAATCTTCATTTGACTTGTGTACACACCTTGATATTATTGCATTACACCATCAGATTTTGGTAAGGTTGTCTCTCAAACGGGCTTAGATCTTCCAGACTAGTCTAGACTAGCCAAAATGAAAGTAAAGCAGTTATTTTACAGAAGATATTTCAATTTCTTTATGACTTTGACAGACATATCAAGCACCTGATAAAAGAACCCACTTTGAACAAGTGGATGATCTTCTTGATGAAATTGCCGCTGAGGTTGACATTGATTCCCATGCTCTGATCCAGTCAAAGATGTGGAAGCAAGATTGGCTCATTTCCGCTATGGTGAAGGTAAATTTAACTACGCTTTAAAAAAAAAAAGAAGAGATTTATTATCAAGGTCTTTCATACGAATCCAATTATGACCAGCAGTTATATTCGCTGACAGCTCATTCCACTGGTGTCATAGATCTACAACTTTCTAGATAAAAACCTTGTAGCATTTTTAATAAAAAGCATTCAACAAGGGGCATCTCGAAAGTAATGAATAGGGTCACTAGCGGAACAAACTCAGTGAATATAACTGCTAGTCATGATTGGATTCATATGAAAGACCTTGTCAATAAAATTCCTTTTTAACGAGCATAGTCAGTGTAGTGCGCTCTATTATCATGGTGAGGTGATGGATGCAGATGCGGAGGTCATGGTTTTGATTCTGTTTGACTGACTGACTAAACTTGGGACCTGGGTCGTTTGAGTTCCTAGGAAGCTTTGAAGCGGTAATCGTCTCACGCTTGCATATCCCCATTTGGCAGAGGTCAGTTACCTGCGGCTCAATTCCATGGCAATCGGGGGACCCCATAAATACATTGGGTATAAAGGAGCCGCATTTCAATGCCAAGGCTCGCTTAGCCCCATCGCTGAGGCAGGTTTACTGTAAGTCTTCAGGTAAAAGGACCCAATCATTGAGGGCTTGGCCCCCAAAATCTGTTGACTGTCATGGCGAGGCAGAAGGAGGGTATCGATCTAGGAGCCCGTTGAGGTACCTATGAATTTTCTGGATTAAACAGAGAATAAACCAAATTTGTTATTATTGATATTCTGATGAAACAAAGATGATTTTCGTCTATTCCTTTGTATTTGTGTCGTCCTTGCTCCTACGGGCCTTCAATAGTTATTTTATGTCCCTATTCATTACTTTTGACATTGCCCATTACCATACTGTTTATCTTCACACTGTCATCTTATGTATCCATCTTCTTTTCATTGTTTTTTTCATTGTTTGTGTGTTCCTTTTACTAACTACCCTTTGTTCGTGTGCTTAATTGAAAGGCGTTTACTTTGTGTTTGCAGGAGGAGTTGATCCTACCAATGAGAACAAAGAGCATGACCCCAAACCATCTTCCAGTATTGCTAAACCCTCTACAAGATCGTCTGCTCCAGGTATGAAGGCGTTTCCTTCTTGTGTTTGATAATAAAAAACATCAACAAGATCCACTTCATCCACTCAATCCCTAGGTCCCTGGATAATCGGGAAACCCGGCTAATCAGGACAATTTCATGATCCATCGAAAATTCCCAATTAGGGGGTTCCACTCTACTATTATTATGTTGAATATTTGTGTATGTGTGTGTGTGTACATTTGCCTTTTCCCATTTTCTCCCTTCAAGCTTTGATTTTACATTACGGAAATGAATATTATTATCGTCATCATCCATTTGCTTGTGATTTCCCAGGATCCTCTTTACCAGAAGATGGAAATGAAGTTGACATGGAAGAAATGCAAAGACTGATGGAAGCAACCGCGAAAGAGCTGGAGCTGGATGCTCAAAGGGCCTTAGATGGCATGAACAAAGACAAAGAGCTCATGGAAAGGCTGGCCGAGATTCAAAAACGAAAGGACACTAAAAAAAGTGATGATGGTAAGGGAAAAATATTGTTGTTGTCAATTTGAAAATTAAATATTTACCCTTAATAAATAATTTCTCCTGTAACTGTTTTCCTCTAGTCTTCAAGAATTTGAGCAACTTTGCTGTGCTTTTTATAACATGCTTGATTTCTTCATGCTTTGCTACAATAAAAAAAACCCTAACATAGGCAGCTTTTGTGAAGACAGCAATAAATTCATGAGAAGAGTATAACACCAATGAATGAGTGGACTTTGTATATAAAAAGAAAGGTGAAAACTTATCAAGATTCATCACATGTCATGTTGTGCCTTTCATTCATTTCCCCCCTTTTTCTTCCTATTATTACCCCCGACAAAAAAACAACAAACAAAAAACCTCTACAAAACCCCAAACAAATCCAAACTGCCATCAAAACTGAATCTAGATCAAGAACGATCTGATGAAGGTGCAAGTGCTAAAACTGCTGTCGAAGGCTTCACAGTGGATGCTGATGATGACAGTGACAGCTCTGAGTCTGAGGATGTTGCTGCAAAAGAATAATTCAAAGATTTCTTGAAGAATCAAAGATTGATGAAAAGCTGTCTGACTTTCAATCACAGCCCGAATCAAATAGACAAAAGTCAAAGAAAAAAGAGGTGAGGATGAAATACAGTTTTGAAGCTTAGAAACATCTTCTAGCGCCTAGATTGAAGTTGAAAAACGAGATGATGTGTTGACTTGAAATCGTACAATCATGTACAAGCTGAAAAAACAGATTACTGAAAATGGCTTTTATGTGAGTAATGAATTATGGTAACTACTGGTTCTCAAAATGAGCAGAGATAATAATTTAATCTACATTGTTTAAGTGAATGTAAGTCTTTCATTGTGTGATGTAAATTCCTTCATAATGAGCTTCAGTCGGGAGGAAGCCTCTGTTTAACAATTTTTGAAAGCTTTGCAGTAATTTGTAAGTCCTTTGCACTGACAAGATCATTATCAGTAGTACATCGAAAATATTTTTATGAGAATCACAATTGCGATTCGTCAAAATTATTTCTCTTAGTCATGGCATATTAAATTTCCATCTGTGTATGTCTGTTGAAACAATAAAGATAATGCACAAAAAGAGATTATAATATATATATATATATATATATATAATATGTCATATTTAAATTCACACTCTTATGGTTACTTTATAATTGAATTTTCTTTTCCCCTCTTCATTTTGCTTACATTCACCTCAGCAGAAGATTGAACGTCGTGATAGACAGGCATCCGTTGGTAGTGATTATGATGATAGTGATGAGCTCCCTACTGCTGTATTTGTAATGAAGATGCTGTCGTTCGATGCAAAGATTGTGAACTGGATTTGTATTGTCAGAGATGCTTTAGGTGAGATTGACTTTTAAGATGGAAAAAAATTGCTCTTCATGTCTTGATACTTTTCTGTCTACTTGTATTGTCTGAGGTAAAGCCCATAATATATTTGCCCAACTGTTTCTTAGATTTGAAGGCCTTCCATTACATTAACCCATGAATGGTAGTTGTATCATTAGACACTATGTGCTCAGACTTAAGAGTCAATTTTTTTTTACACAATTTTGAAGTCATTGCCCCCCCCCCCCCCCCTCCTTACGCAGGAACCTGATTTCTATATTTGTTCAGGTGTCATGACATAATTTACTTAAGAAACTAACAAATCTTAGTTATTTTTTAACAAGTGAGGTAATAAGATGCATATGACAATGACAGCGGGGATTTTGTGAGATATCTGCCAGGAATAATGGACAAAGAGTAGATAATATTGACAATCACAGTCAGTTTGTGAAAGTGTATAATAGTTCAACCCACATCTTAACTTTAACAAATTGCTTTTTGTCAAGCAATGATGACGCATTGCAGACTCCATGTTATAACTATAAGTGTGGCTAAGAGGATTTACCTAATCACAATCCTTTTTAACTTAACTGATAGTAGCGATGCCTACTGTAAGTATATTATAAGTTGACACCTTTTCTTTAAAAGATCTCGAACAAGAATCCTTTAAAGATAGGTAATTTAAAAGAAAAACTCATTTGGCTAACCAATCAGAAAGCTAATTTGTAATCTTTAGTTCGACCATTGAATGAACAAAAAAGGAGGTAAAAATGGACACAATAATTTTTTTTTATTCATAAGGAAAACCTGGGCTTTGTTCCATATGTTGTGTGTGTTTGCATACAGCAAAGGGCAGAAATCATGATTTTTTTTTTCATTTTTGAGTTGAGATTGCAAAATGAATTGCTTATTGACTTATTAAGATAAATATATATTTAAATTTTCACTCATCAGGGAAGGTCACCAGGAAATCGGATTGACGGATCATAAGACAACCCCTTATAAGGCTCCAAAGGGCTACAGATAAAACTTGAATTTGTTGTGCACAATTTACACATGCTAGTATTTATGTGGATGAAATTCATTTTCATCATTAATTAACTTTTATAATAAGATCCAATCTGTTCATTGTCAGTTTTTTCAGCTCCCTGATACTGATATTTCTCATTGACACCTTGGTATGTACATATGTGCAGTCCAGACAGTTTGCTTTGCTGTAAAATCAATTATCCTACCCGTTATTTGCTAAGGAGGGCTGTTACAATTAAGATTCATGGTGTTGTGTATCAGACATGTGGGTGAGGGGGCAGGGAAATGCGGTGAATCGAGGATCAAATTTGTTGATATGAGAGCCTCAGAGTGTATTAGACAATGTGTATGAATGTGATATGTGGCGGTACGATTGGATGCTGCATTTGCATGCATGAATCACATAGATAAATTGTTTTAACTAGGCATTTAAATGTAAAGTGCTTCTTACCCTGACTAACTGCATTTGTAGGATACTAATCGACCAATTTGTTTCATGAATAAATAATGGAACATCTTAACATTAACTTACTGAAGTGAAAGGTCACTTTCAAAGGAGAACACATTCACTATTGATGTTAACTCCATTTCCCATTTCTCTTTTTCTTGGTACACCTCCTATATTGGCTTTTTGTGATACTGGTGATTGAGTTGCATCATCTGTTTATATTGAAGCAACTTGTACAAATTAGTATGTATGCCTGTCCCTCAATTAAAATTAAAACCAACATTCATCTGTCCAATGTGCTTGACGATTTCTGCTATGATTATGAAAACAAAAAGAATTGTTTGTATTGTAATGGAATTTATGAACTTTCTTTCTTTCTTTATCAGTTCCCATTCTACCTTTCGGTGTATGGGTTCAGATGCTCGACATGATCTTTCTCCAGGATGCCCTGTCCTGGCATTTTTTGTTTCCTTCAAAAAAGTTAAATTTCTATGCTTCAATGCCTCTTTTATATCTTCTTCCCACTTTGTCTACCTTTTGGTCTTTTACCTTGGGATTTAGCACTGTATACTGATTTAGCTATTCTATTGTCATTCATTCTGTTTACATGCCCAAACTATCTCAATTGATTTGTTTCTATCTTAGCTTTTATGCTCCTCTGTTTACTCTTGCATCAAATGTACTGTAAAAAAGGGAGCTGCTAACTATTATGTAGTTAATGACACAAGATAATATGAAACCCTATAGGAACAAAGACGAGACAATTACAAGGAATAGACTGAAAAATCCTGGCCACCATGGGGATCGAACCCACGACCTCTGCGTCGGCACCCATCGCTGGCCATGAAAAGAAAGTGTGCTACCAACCGAGCTAACTACACTCCCTGTGATTGACTTTTCACACCTGTCTTCATTTACTCTTGTATATTTGTGGATATCTTTATGAGGAAAAAAAGGTGTTGGCTATTTTCATGTTATTCTTTAGGCAAAAATCTATTAGTCTCTCTCCATTTGGAGAAGTTGTTGTCTCTCCTTCTTTACCTATTACTCATCCAGATGTTTCTACATTGTTGCCTACTCTAGCATTTAAATTTCCTAAAACCATTAGTTCCTGTTTGGATTTAAGATTCTCTGCAGCTATTTGTAAATCGTTTTCAAAGATATCTTTTTCTTCTTTAGTTGCGTCTTCGTTTGGTCCATAAGGTATTACTATTTTAATTTCTCGTCCTTTTGGTTTAATATTTACCTCTAATAGCCGTGGGCTTATAAATTTCCAACTTTCTAGTAGCTTTTCATGCCTTTTATGCACTAGGAGGCCTACTCCTGCTTTAGCTCTATCTTTGACATCTACTCCTGAGAATATTAAAATATGATTCGGTCCTACATTTTCTATTCCTGGTCTTTTTTTTTGTTTGTTTCTGTAATGCCCAAAATATCTACTTTTCCATTTATTGCCCTAATGTTCCATGTTCCAAAAATTACAGTCCGTATTCGTTTCCAAGTTCGTCTTTCAAAGATCAAGCCGGGTATATTACATTTATTTCTCTGAATCAGTTTGGTTTTGGATAAGCAGGGGATTAGCCCACTGTACCCTGGTAGATGGTGGGGCTGCCACCTTGAGACCCCCTACCAGGCCTTGTTATTTTCTGTCAGGGTTAACTCCCTTAGCCTTTAGTCATTCAAGACCAGCCTGCAAGGCAGCAGGTTGTTTTCTGTCAGGATTAACTCCCTTAGTCTGTGGTCAACCAAGACCCACCTGCAAGGCAGCAGGAGACTCATGGAAGGCGGGATCATCTACTCCCGTACAGATGCTTACCTGTCCACTGCCCGGAATTTATTAACTGTGGTGTTGAATAAGAATTTCATATGCCTCATTCTGTTGATTTTTGGATACAGAATGCTGATGAAGAAAGCAAAATTAAACGTATACTGGTCATAAAAACCTTAATGGGTGATTCCACACTGTTTTTTAAAGAGACACAAAGTTCCACTTCTACTTTTTATACAGTGAAAATTTGTGAACTTGCTTTCAATAACCTAAACTCCTCATAGAAAGTAAATACATGTCTGTTGGACGGCACAAGGCCGGTACTATTGTCCCCGGTAATCAATATCTACTCATTTGTTCATTGATATCAAGTTTGACAGTTGAACTCTGGATCATGACTCTAGTTAAAGGAAATTATGGTCCTTGAGAATCACAAAGATTATATTGAATTTTAGAGTAGTCTCATGCTTTCATTTTAACATAAGCCTCTCTTTAGAGTCTTTTGAGATGTTTTAACTTTAAAAAGTATATAAGACATTAGTGTCTTACGCATCTTTCTTTTGCGTATGGAGGAGATACTTACTTTCCTAAGTTTTGATTTTGAGGTGCGATTAAAAATCAAGCTTGTCAGAAGTGAAATGTTAAATCTTTGTACATCTTGCTCTTTACTCCAGCAAAGCATTTCCAAGATGCAATTGGTGAGGTACAAATTTGCTGAGTAATCAATGATCATTTCATCGGCCCTTCCCTTGCAGCACATACTGGCTGGTGTTAAGAAAAATTTGCAATTTATCCGTAGAATAATGGCACGCTTTGGGATAAACTTTTTTCCCCATCCACTGCCCTCAATGGGTTTACATTTTGTTTTCATGAATGTCGTGTGTGTGAGTGATTTGATTTTCCATAATAAATATTGTACCGGTACTTTATTTTCCTTCTTTTTTTTTGTTTAAACCAACTGATTCCTGTGATAGTAACTTTGATGCTTCCTGGGAACTTTGCATTGACTTGTTTTATTTTGCAGATAATAAAAATTACATTATTTCCTTCAACTTCAAGGCCATTACAGTCCATAGAACTGGAGCTTATCCCGGGTTCTATAGTGTGAATCACGTCATGGGCTGAGTGCTAGTCTGACGCAGGTTTTTGTTTTTTATTATCGAGTTAGTACTTTTTGCACCTCAGTCAAGTGGGGAAAATGCATGTTAAGGGTATTTCCCAAGGAACACGTCAGATCTAGGTTTGCTATGATTCGAACCCGGGACCTCATGGTCCCAAGTTCGGCATGATTTACATGATTTAATTTCGTTGTGCTCTAACTGAAATATTGCATCAAGTTTGTCATTTAATGACTTTTTGAGAAAAGATCTGAATTTGTCATTCATTTGTGGATACTATGCATCTCATTTGCCTCCACATATTTTCCATACTCGTATGATTGAAATAATGAGATGAAAAGAAGGCCATGGATAATGAAACGATAGTAACATTGTTATTTATTATAATATACTTAAACTCTTATATCTTTCAAATAAAATTTGGACACTGTTTATAAATACTAAATTAAACTGGTCAATTGATGTGAGCTATTTTCTTTTTTAAGTCTTATAAATTAATGCTGTCAAGAAAATGGGTTCTTAAGAGTCTATACATTTTATTTAGGGCTATTTTGGCAAATAGCCAAAAAAACAACACAACCTGTATCTTAAATGGAAGAAACAATGGAATACATGTAGGCCTACATCTGATATGGCTTGAAACGCACGAAAAAAAGACCCATTCCTGTGTCTTGGTTGATATGGCAAATTATGGATAAAAACACAGATGTCTATAAGATGTACATGTACAACTAATTTTTCATACATGTTTGCTTCATCGGGTTTGAAACACCATCATAAACTTAAAGCATTCATTTCTCCTTTATATACTATATAGCCAACAATATAAACCAATCTAAGTTTTAATATAAGCTTTCAAAAGAAAAAAATAACAAACAAGAAACACCCCACCCTATATGTGGCTATTCAGGACTACAGTCTATTGAATGAAGAAGTTATGAACTATCTTGCTATTCGTACATCATGTACTTCGTTGTCTTTCGCCAACATTCGTCGACACCAGTCACTTTTGGTTTGTGTTTATTATCTGTGTGATTGATTATATTTGTCATGCATACAAAATTTAAAAGTCAAACAGGACCAAGCACCAAACTTCACTGGATCTATACAATATACATTTTTCTTTTATCTCTTAATTTTTTAAGTAAAGGCACTGACCTACTCAGGCAATAATGTGTTTATACAAGTTGTATAGTAGTAGTAAACCTCGACTTTAATAAGCTTGTATTAAATGTGAACTCAGGTCCAACAAGGTTATCAAAAATCCCTGATTATTTTCCTTAATTAAGTAAAAAAAACACATCAGGCCGAACTGGTAAAAAAAATGAGTGGCTTCTTTTTTAAATTAAGGTGATCTCTGGGTTTTTGTTAGGATTTAAAAATTTTGCCTAGACTATCATGTAAACAACCAGGGGATCTTTAATGTGCACAGAGTGCTGTCATCTACACACAGGACCTAGTTTTTACCATCCGTCTCCAATGGGACTAGGTGTTGATCCACCTACCAGGACCAGGGGGTAGATTTTGTTTGAAAAAATTCGAGAAAATTTTCCAACCATTGCTTGAACCCACTACCTTTGGGTTGAGAGGTCGACACCTGCCTCTGGATTACCGAGTTCCCTGAGCGATCTCAGCTCCAACGAGATCCAGTAACCTATCTGTTTGACTGTCATCATTCCATGGGGAAACATTTTTTTTTTCTTGTTTAAAGTTTTCAAAACAAAAGAAAATAAACTCAATAGCTCAAAAATCATTTATCTAGTCCCCATCATGGTTCTAGATCTATGAGAACATACCGGTACATGTAGAGAGGATGTAATGTAAAGGGAAAGGGGGGGGGGGGTGTGTGTGTGTGTCGTGTAATGCATGCCCAGTGTCAAAGTCTGTTTCGGTTGGGGCATCGAGTGATGCAAATGCCATGCTTGCATCCTGACAAGGGTGCTTGGGGATTGATTTGTACCCACCCTTGTGGCTTCAGTCTTGACGGGTGATGCTGGTTGCTTTTTATAGATCACCTTCACTTGGCATAAATGTATCTCGAAACAGGTAGACACTAAGAGTAGTAAGACAGAATTATTTTTTTTAGCACAATGAACAAACCAATCAACTTTACAGATTGGATAGGCACACAAACAAAAACTAACAAACACAATTGCGTACACATTATAATCATATCAAAGTAGTAAGTGACAAGTTTGTTTGTTTCTTTGAAATTTACCCTGTCCATTATTGCGGTGATCTCAGGGTGTAAGTGACAATTCAAAAAGAGGGATCAAGCCTTTTGGATAACTGCCTCGCTATGTTTCACATGGTTGTTAATGTTAAACTGTCCATATAATTTTTCCTGAGCTAGATCTTGTGTAAGCCACAGCAGAGACACTCGGATTCAACCACAACTCCCCCAGAACAGTCCTGAGCATCTCGTTGAATCTGAGGTTTACTTAGGTACAGCTGAAGCAAGCACTTTTTCACTCACTAATTGTTTATAATTTATAGGTCATTTTTACAGAATATAAAGTTACGCCTATAGAGCTGGAGTTTATCTTAATTTATACAGTGTAACGGGATACAGATGATCCAAAATCATCTGCTGGGCGGGACATTTAGTCTGTTGCAGGTTTTACCTCCCAGCTGTAATTGGTAACCATATGCGCCTGGTTGGAGAGAGGAAGAATGTTTCCAAATGCAATGTCAAACATAGCGAAACTTGGATTCCACGTCTCAATTCAAATTGTCCACCCAAATAAGGGCCCCAAAGCCTTTTTCCCCCAGTAATGGATCTTTACACTTGATTGAATATTTGTCTATCCATACAACATATGTAATAAGAATATCACGAGTAATATCAGCAATACTTCAAACAGTTCTAATATTCAAATATATAAATGATGATAAAATTCTTTCAATTGGTTTCTTGCATTTTATTAGTAAGAAGCCATATAATTATAATTAAATAAATACATCAAAGACAAAAATAAGATTTTGAAACACTATTAGAAGTCAAATACTATAAACATTGGTAATACAGTAGTGACCGCCTAAATGCCCGCTACCTTAACGTCCGTTTCGCCTAAATGCCCGCAATCTCAGTGAAACCAAATTTTTTCTATGTTAATTGCCCCTCTAAATCAAGATTTTCACCTAAATGCCCGGTCTCAACGGCAACTGCATGTATCATTTTCTCTAAATTATCATAAAATACATTTGTAATTGATTACAAATTCTTTTTTTCCATACATAACGTAATCCCTCGCTAATAGGGCTTTTATGCCCGTCAACAATATGCCATGCATTGTAACCATCCTTTATTACCTATCCATTGTAACGGAATAAAAGATGACCAGTTTTCTCTTCATAACTCCATCCACTGTACAGCACAGCCTTTGTTCCATTGGATCACTGGTTTGTCGCTGGGCAATTAGAAATAGAATTGAAGTTTTTCGGACTCCGCCCACGGCTCTTTCTTGATATCGCAAGTTGCACGCAACCACCAGGCATTTTTAATAGACCTGGCACATATCATGATCGAAGAACAAGGTGTGAAGTTTTATTGCCCCATCTTGCATTGGCTGTATCCATTGTGCCTTCGGGTCTTCGTGGCGTGCGATGGCTAATCCACCTGCACGCTCACCACCTCAGTGCTAAAGAACTAAATGCTTTCCAGGTGTCCCTATTTATCACATTACGTTTTTTTTGTAAATGTTGAATTCCTGCACCATACTGAAACCAGGAAGAACTCCTTGATGATCACCCCCCTCTCATGATCACCCCTCTCCTTAATCTCTCTCACCCCCCCCCATATACAATGTTTGACATTGCATATCTACTTTCGTCTAAATGCCCATGTCACCTAAATGCCCGTTTTCTCTGCTTCCTGAGCACCGGGCATTCAGGTGGTCACAACTGTGTTAAATTGTAAATACTGCACAATCACATTTCCAAAATGGATGAATTATATGCATTTAGCCTAATAAAATTGAGTGGCATTTAAAATACTTTATTACACAGTTACAGTGGCCTCTGCCGACTACTAACAGGCCAGTCCGCCTTAGTAGCCGTTTTTTGCGTGTAACAGATTTTCCTAGTTAATCATCATGTAAAAGCAACCGCTTTGAAAATCTTCAGTCTGGCTAAGAGGTCTATTTTTATTTTGTTTATTTGGTCTGCTAAACTCAATGCAATAAAGTGAAAATTTAAATTCAGATTAGCAATGCTACATTTCTCTTTATCTAGAACATGCACATCATATTGTGGGTCTTAAATTTTTGCTAGACCTTGCCAAGCCAGCCTCACGTTCTTTGATGTTGATGACAGTTACCTGACCAAAGAACGAGGCAATCAACACCCATGATTTGCATCAGCACATGATACTTGAAGACCGGTCGCCATCATTGGATCATCTCGACCAAATCAGTCACTGCCATAACCGATGCAAACTTTGAAACAAGAAGCATGTTTTCACTGATAATGATAAAGGACTGATGATGGTCTGGAATGAAAGTGAATTAGGCCTAATTGTTTGATGCAATGGCCACCTAGTTTTGTGTTCAGAAGAAAGAGAGAAGAGGAATGAAATTCTCTCAAAATTAAAAATGTATGGCTTTGTTCTATCTCCCCTTTCTTATTCTAAGTTATACGTCATCCTCCCTCCTGTTTAGGGTCTCAGCTCTAGGCTTAAAGGTTTGATTTGAGTAATGTTATGTAGTGATTATCTTGTTTATGCCCCCTATTTTCGCCTTAGAGAACATCTGGTTAAGAAGAGGCCACTGTAATTGCCGTAATGCTTCATACTTTACATGTTGAGCAGTAAACAACAAAACAGGACTGGTGAGATTTAGTATACATTAAATAACAATAATTAAAATGAAATGACAAAAATATTGAAATAATCTGCATAGCTAGGAACAGACAAAGCAAAAATTGTAAAACTAAAACAGTTAATAAACGTTGAATGTTATACAAATAACAAAAACTATTATTAGTTGCAATTATTAGTTATAAAATATATCTTATCTCACAATATAATATATCAATAGTGTATGATTGAGGGACACTATAATTCCAGACATCACATGTATAATCAACTAATATGCACAAAAGATTACTATTATGTCATTTAGATAAATAGGATTAAATTTATAGGGTAATACACCACCTAGGTCTTCAAAATATCAGTATTAAATTATACATCTCTGTGACAATGCAAAAACTATCAATTTACAAAATCATTTGATGACAGGTATTTAGACCAAACCTTTCACAACTGAAGAACAAGAGTTAAAAAACATAATTCATGACAAATAAGGCATCCTACAGCATTTTTCACATGCTCACGTCCACAAGACAAGCTTGCCTTTGATGTCTACATAAATTTTCAGTAGATCAACTAATAATTGATCTGCCACCATGAAAGTTGGCTTATTTTGAATTTTCATTTAGGGCAAATATTTGTCTTATTCCCTGGGAAAAATGATAATACATGTAATAATATTAATTAATGGCATCTATTTAGCGCATATCCCTGACCGAGCTAGGCTCTATGTGCTTAAATAGCATTACGAATTTGATGAATGACAAGATCTTGATGTACTTCATGTCTATTCTATATCAATTTTTTGGCATGGAAGTTAGCTTGTTTAGAAGGGTCATGTATGATGTACTAAATACCAAACTTTTTTTTACTTTGATCATGCCAAATGGTAAAACTGAACTGATATTGAGTTGGAAAACTGTAGTTTTGACAAGTGTGTTGGCCTGGCATGAAGATCAAGACACTTTTGACTTTTGTTCAGCCGACCCTATAAGAATAATGTCAATTTCTCTCACCTGTTTGAATTCGGTTAATGTACAAAATAAAATGTTGTGTATTAGCACTGCTCAACTAGATGAAAGGTGAAAGTAAATTACGCTGTAGTTGTAGGATAAAGTGCCTTTGTGAATTTCTTTTTCTCTTTTATTAAAAGATGCAGCTCCACAAATAGTGAAGAAACCAATTTATAAAATAAAATGACAGTGTAAATCTTCCCAATAGCCATCCGTCTCCCATACTGATCTCTTTTTTGTTTTTGATAAAATCAAATCATACAATACATTACATGTAGTAAATTTATTTTACTCAAAACTTTTGTGCCATATCCTGAAAAGCAAAATGAACCCCCCCCCCCCCCCCCCACCTTAAAAGAAAATGTAACAAAAACCCATACAAACAGACCACAACTTTACTGCCAAAAAAAAAGAGGAGAGTAAAATCTAGTTGAAAATGCATCCTCTTAAAAACAAATATTAGTATGAAGTGTTCACTGTTTTATCGTATTTGAAAAATGAGTACTTCATTGAAGTCATTAGTGACATACAGTCTGTCATCTTTATCAATCGCAATAGCACATGGGTCAGTCAGGCCTTCTTCAGACGTAAGTAAATCTCGGGACTTTTTCTCCTGAGGGAGTCAAGAGGATAACTTTCTTCATTCCACGATCAACGACATAAACATGACCCCTACTATCGCAGACAATACCTTGAGGGATTTGCAATTCAGACGAATCACTATCACTCTCAGGATATTTAAACCGCAATTTCCCTGCATTGTTAACGCTTAGTATCCTAGGCGATCGTGATGCATCGGTGACATAGATGACACCTTCATGGGATGTGTTGATAAACTGTGGACTTTTGAAGAGCACAGAATTGGTCGTGTGATCACGGTCAATTGTTTCACTAATGAAACCATTCAGTCCAACAAAGTCCACTGTCGGTGGGGACTGGCTGCACAAAATTAAGCTTGCTTCACTATATGAAGCAATCCCAACGTATTCTTTACCTGTTGAGACCCTTTTCTTCAAAACTAAAGTGTCTGTGACACCAATAATGTAGACACATAATTTGCCAACTACACCAACATAGTAGGGAGAAATTGTTGTGATGCTTTTAGGCTCTGAATCAAGAACCAAAGAACTGAAAATTTTATAAGTATTTCCATCACTCTTTGCTGCCACAACAACATTACTGCCGTAGGCTGTCATAACAACAACACCAGATTGCATCACGGTAATGTCATAAATTTGCTGCACTTTGTTATTGTATCTAGTAGAAATGGCTGTCAGAAATCTAGGCTTGGCCAAAATCTTTACCTTGGTTGCGTCTATTCCCGTTTCTTCATCATCAACATCACGAGTTGCCCCTCCTGCATTATCTTTCCTGCTGACTTCCCCTGCAGTCGTTATTGTTATTGATCCAAGATCATCGATTAAATTCAAAATAGATCTTCCAGCCTCAAGTTTCTGATCAAATTTCACTCTTCGTGCAATGACTTTGGTAGGTCTGGTTTGTATTTCTTTGATCTGAGCTCTAATAGCATCCAACATGTCTGTAGCAACTTCTTCATTCAGAGATTTCAAGCTGCTCAAAAGCTCATGGCAGCTGGCTATGGATTTTATGTCGTTTTGTAAACTCTGCTGTGTTTGTTTGATTCTGTCCTTTTCCTCCTGAAAGTTTTCTGTCAATTCCTCAAGAAGTTGAATTTTTGACATTCAATTAATTCTTGAACTTTCCGAAAGGAATTTTCTAATTTTTGTTTCTCGTCCTTTTGCTCACTGTCAAGAGCATTAACCTGACCACTTAATACAGAACTTTCTTTCTTCAAAGTGTTCTCTAACTCTGCTAAATCTCCTTGAATACTTTGAGATGGAGTCTTGTGTTCACTTTTAGCATCTGGAATAAGAAAAAAAAAAAAGAGCATATAAAGTAAAACAAAAGAATTGTCATAATTTTTTTTTTATAAACAGAATGTTGTATCCTGAAGACCAGTACTTAATTTTGCTTTCCTCACATGTGAAGGGGTACCCAGCTATATGTAGAGAAAAAGAAAACCTTGATAATTTTTTACGCCTATCTTAAAACCCAGACCATCAACTTGTGAAGTATGGGACAAGTAAAGGTTGTTTGATGTTTGTTGTGAAGCAAATAAGGTGATTAAAAAATGAAGTGAAATGGAATAAATGGATTGGAAATTTCTGTTTTCCCCCCCCAAAAGAATCTCAGAGCTATTTTTTTATCACATCTCCAATACGACCAGGTGCTTCATTCAGCCATCATAAGAACAGCTTGTGGATTTTTTGAGGAAACATTTTCTTATTAACAGGAAGATCTACATTACATCAAGCTGATTCACACTAAAAGATTTCCCACAGGCTGATCCGGTATCAAAGAGAGAATAAATGTAGTTACGGTCAATCCCAATTCTAGCAAAACTAGGATTTGAACCAATAACCCAATGGTCTCAAGCATGACTGTCTTTGTTGACTAGATCACCAATGCCACTGTCTCTCTTGAGTACAAACACTGTTTTCACTAGAGCTCAGTGTTTTATTAGCTCTTTTGTATTTTATTTATGATCAAATGATCATAGAGCCCATGCTTCATACCTGTAGAATCTTCAACCCTGAAGTCGTCCTCAAGGTCCCTCTCCGTTCCTTGGCAGCTTTCACTTTCTTCCTCCTTCAGCCCCCACCGGCTTCTTCAGCAATAGCCTCTATCATGCCAGACAATACAAAATTGGTTGGGAATTGGGCAGCCCATCTTACTACAGGCTTGCCAGGGTCTGGAACAAAGATCTTTGTCCTGAAAGTAAAAAACACAAAAACAAAGAATAAAAAAATGTCAAGTGCTAAAAATAAGACAATTTATATTTTCACAGAGACACTGGCATGGCTGGTGTAAGGGCAGAGTTCCCCCCCCCCCCCCATAAAATCTAGTGTGCTGTAGCAATTTAGGCTCAATAATTAATGTTAGTTTGACCTTAACTAAGACTACTAAGAATAAAAATGACTTTATTTGGGGACAAGCAAGCCTTGTGGATGCAGTTGGTACCTCTAATCTAAAAGAAAACTCTAAACCCTTCGTTGCCATGTACCTGTAAATACTACGGGCCAGTTTGTGTATGCAATATGTTATGTGCCCTTAGAATTTATGGGCTCTGTCCAGTCAGTTTTGTGCATGCTATATGCCATGTGCTAGTAGAATTTAAGGGCTTAAGACATGACATGTTTCAATATGTTTGTGGAGTTCTATAGGACATAACTATATAAAACACTTGCATATTGTTTAAACAAAATCCCTTCAGAAGGTAAACCGCCAGGTTCTTCCTAGCACTACTGTTTTGTATCCTGGGCAGCAAAGGGGTTAAGTTCTGCTCGCCACTGAATAAAGATAACAATTGCTTTTGAAAACCACCTACCTGCAGTCAGGACATTTGAAGGTTGTGTGACGGCCTCCTTTCATGACATTTTCCAGGTAGGCACACAAACAAGCTTTGCAAAAAGTTGTGCATACATGGCAGTGTCTTTGGATGATGAAAAGGCTTGGCACATTGGGTGCAAGTCAGGTAATCGCTTTGCAATTTCTGGGATGTACTCATGATTTTCCTTTCGATCGGGATTAATTACCCTTCTTCTGAGATGCTCTTTAGAAAAGATGGCAACTGTAAATTAAGAAAACATTGTTAATAGATTTCATTCTGCATAAAAAAAACAATGACGGAGAATCTAGGTCTCATAACTCAAAAGATGTTAATTGTGTTTTCTTCATAAGTCATAAGAAGTGCACTGATTTTGAACCTTTTGCGGTATCGTAAAGTCAACATAGACCTGGAGGGCAAATCTACTACCAACTTTACTTGACTTAAACTCTCGTACACTGGATGGGGCATAGGTTGTCAATGAGGTTTCTCCACTTCACTAGGTCCTGCACCACCATTACCGGTTGGTTCCAGGAAAGGCACAGCTGCCAAGCTTCTTGTAGGGTTGACCTTCTCCATGTTGCTTTTGGTCTCCTTTGGCCAAGTCTCTTCCCTTGAGGATTCCACTTTAAGTTTAGAAGTATTATGTTTGCTATTGGTTTTCTAAAAGTGTGCCCAAGCCATCCCCATTTCCTTCGACCTGCTACCAAGTTTTGTCCATTTCACACCTCTTTTCAAATGTTCTGTATTTAAATGTCATGCTATTTTCAATCAAGCTATTCACAATTGATTCAATTAAAATCTATGTAAAATCTTTATCATATTATATATATTTAGAGATATACGTTATCATTAAATATAATATTTCACATTCATTATCATTTAGTATAGTTTCTTTATATAAATATATATAGCAAAATAAAATAAAATAACTAATCGCATTTTACATCTGTTTCCTAGTATTTTCATTAATTATCCCACAATCGTAGACTACCCACTCTAGATCTACCTGTAATAAGCCTAGCTTGACATCACAAACCGTTCCAACTGCCGGCTCATGGTTCCAACTCTATCCTATCATTTACCTGTGCTTCATTCTTCTTCATCTTTTGCATGACACAATCAGAAATAGTTTGATCTAAATCAACAACGGATGTATGCGTTGTAAACATGTTAACAAGCAAAGTGTTGAAATTACCATAAACATAGAGAAAATCTAGATTTAGATCTAGATCTAGATCTTTAGAGATCTACATCTAATGATAGGAAAAATGAAGTAATGAAGATATTTACCTTGGGATGCCACACTTTATAGAACTGGACCCTATATTATCATGTATCTAGATCTAGTAGTCCGATCTTAAAATTTGCATCCGGGAGGCTACTGCACGGCGACTTGCCCTCTTTCAGCCTCGGAAAGGATGTCTATGTCAGTAATGTCACGGTTGGGTCTACTGAGCGAGGGCATAATATAATATTATTCACATTGACTCGAGACCTCGCCTGCCACACCCCGCAAATTAAACGTAACGTGACTCGTACACTCGTAGGCAATACGTGTCTAAAAACAGGCCCCTGTCATTGATCAACATGACATTATCCTGCCTGGTTTCACAGAAAAGAAAATCTAGACTTTGGCCTACTTTATCTCCTAAGATTATGTGATATATCTGTAAGTGTTTGCTGTTGACTGACAACGCACAGTTATTATGTCCGTGAACGGGAAAGTGAAGATGGTGAGACGAGAAAAGAGAGAGAGAGAAGGAGCAAGGACCTGGGAGGTTGGAGCTAAATTTTCTTTCTTTCTCTCTTTATCAGTTCTCATTCTACCTTTCGGTGTATGGGTTCAGATGCCCGAAATGAACTTTCTCTGTGATGTCCTGTCCTGGTATTTTCTGTTTCCTTCCAAAAAAGTTAAATTTCTATGCTTCAATGCCTCTTTTATGTCTTATTCCCACTTTCTCCGAGGTCTGCCTTTGGTCTTTTACCTTGGGCTTCAGCACTGTATACTGATTTAGCTATTCTATTGTCATTCATTCTGTTTACATGCTCAAACCATCTCAATTGATTTGTTTCTATCTTAGTTTTTGTGACATCTGCTTTGGTTTGATCTCTTATTGCCGTGTTTCTGATTTTATCTCGTTTAGTTTTCCCTACCACTATTCTTAGATATTTCATTTCAGCTGCCTGTACTCTACTGTATTCTCTACTGTCTAAAGTCCAAGTTTCGATGCCATAGAGGAGAGTAGGACAATAAACTGTATTGTATACTGCCATTTTGGTTTTTGTTGACAATTCTTGCTTACCTACAGATGCCTTTTCTAGATGGTTATATATTGCACTTGCCTTTTTGATTCTCTGGCTGATTTCTTCTCTTAGTTTTCCCTCTGGGTTAATCATTACTCCTAAGTAATTGTAGCTTTGAACTTGTTCTAAATACTTCCTGCCCAATTTAAGATTTTGTGTTTTAGCTTCCCTAGTTACTAGCATTGTTTTGGTTATCTTTGCACTTACTCTCATACCTCTTTTATTTAGTTCATTGTTCATAATGTTGATATTCGACTGAAGGTCACTCTCTGATTTTCCAAACAGAACTAAATCATCGGCAAATGAAAGCATTGATACATTTACTGGTTTGAGTTTCCACATACCTACATTCACTTTCTTCATTTTTGAGGATGCCTTTGTGACTGAATCCATAAATGTGATAAACAAAAGAGGACTTAGGATACAACCCTGTCTTACTCCTATATCTACATCAAATTCTTCTGATACATTTCCAGCTACTCTCACTGTACATGTTGGTTTATTGTAAAAACTTTAAATGGCTTCTAGTAAATTTTGCTCTACATTGTGTTCTTTTAAGGAATGCCATAGTTAGTCCCTCATCACAGTGTCAAATGCCTTTTCTAAGTCAATAAAACACATGTGCAAGTCAATGTTTCTCTCAAGGAATTTTTCTATTATTTGTCTAATTGTAAATATGTGGTCTTGTACACTTCTTCCTGGTCTAAATCCACTCTGATGCTCTTCAATCTGATCCTCTACTCTTTTCCGTAGTCTCATTTCCAGTATCCTGGCATATACTTTTCCTGGAACGCTAAGTAGTGATGTCCCTCTATAGTTTGAGCATTCCATAGTTGATCCTTTCTTATGTATTGGTACTACCGTTCCCTTTTTCCAGTCGTCTGGCACCTGTTTGGAATTCCATGCTTGTTGGCATATTGCACGTAGTACTTTGTGTGCCTCTCTCCCTTGGTTTTTAATCATTTCTGTATAAACTTGATCTACTCTTGGGGATTTTCCTAATTTCACTTTTCTTATAGCTTTTTTGATTTCTTCCATTGATATATCTACATCTTCAGCTGTCTCCTCTGGATTACTTGATACTCTTACTAATTGATCTTTACTCATTGTTTCATACGTTCTGGAGGGATTATGTAATTGGTGAAAATGCTTTCTCCATGTTTCCATGATTTCGCTGTCTTCTTTCATTATTTCTACTTTGACATTCTTAATTTTACGTATTGGGCATGCTTTCGTCTTTCTCATGCTCTTCATTGGCCCCCACAACAGCTTTTGACTTCCTTGATAGCTTTCTTGGAGTCTTTGTCCAAACTCTTCCCATTGTTTCTGTTTGGCTTTCCTCACTTCCTCTTTGGCGAAAGTTCTTTTATTCACGTAATCTATCTTATCCTCTGTTCTCTTTTTTTGCAAGTATTTCTTCCAGGCATCCTTCTTTTCTTTGATCTTAGTCTTGACATTCTCATTCCACGATGCTGTTCTTTTCATATCTCCTTTAATTTGTTTCCTACCACAGACCTCTTCAGTACAACTGAGGAGTGTTTCTTTATACATCTACCACTTTTCTTCTATTGTGCTATCATTCAGATCTATCTGTCTTTCACTGATAAATCTTTTTTATCCTATATTGATATACCTCTTTTACTACTGGTTTATTTAATTCCTCTATTTTGAGTTTAATAGCTTTCTTCTCTTTCCTTTTCTGTTTGTTTTCCTCAGTCAGTAATCTCATTTTGGCAATCACTAAGTGCTGATCACTAAATATTTCTGCTCCTCTGTTTACTCTTGCATCCAATGTACTGTAAAAAGGGATCTGTTAACTATTCTGTAGTCTATCATTGACTTTTCACACCTGTCTTCATTTACTCTTGTATATTTGTGGCTATCTTTATGAGGAAAAAAGGTGTTGGCTATTTTCATGTTATTCTTTAGGCAAAAATCTATTAGTCTCTCTCCATTTGGAGAAGTTGTCTCTCTTTCTTTATCTATTACTCCTCCTGACGTTTCTACATTGTTGCCTACTCTAGCGTTTAAATCTCCTAAAAGCATTAGTTCCTGTTTGGATTTAAGATTCTCTGCAGCTATTTGTAAATCATTTTCGAAGATATCTTTTTCTTATTTAGTTGCGTCTTCGTTTGGTCCATAAGCTATTAATAATTTAATTTCTCTTCCTTTTGGTTTAATATTTACCTCTCATAGCCGTGGGCTTATAAATTTCCAACTTTCTAGTAGCTTTTCATGCCTTTTATGTACTAGGATGCCTACTCATGCTCTAGCTCTATCTTTGACATCTACTCCTGAGAAGATTAAAATATGATTCGGTCCTACATTTTCTATTCCTTGTCCTTTTTCTTTGTTTCTGTAATGGCCAAAATATCTACTTTGAATTTTTCCATTTCTTCAACTAATTCTATCTCTTTTCCATTTAGTGCCCTAACGTTCCATGTTCCAAAAATCACAGCCCGTGTTCGTTTCCAAGTTCGTCTTCCAAAGATCAAGCTAGTTATATTTCTTTTACTTCTCTGAATCAGGTTGCTTTGGATAAGCAGGGGATTAGCCCATTGTACCCTAGGTAGATGGTGGGGCTGCCACCTTGATGCCCCCTACCAGGCCTTGTTATTTTCTGTCAGGGTTAACTCCCTTAGCCTAAGTCATTCAAGACCAGTCTGCAAGGCATCATGTTGTTTTGTGTCAGGGTTAACTCCCTTAGCCTTTGGTCATTCAAGACCGGCCTGCAAGGCAGCAGGTTGTTTTCTGTCAGGGTTAACTCCCTTAGCCTTTGGTCAACCAAGACCCGCCTGCAAGGCAGCAGGAGACTCGTGGATCATCTACTTCGTACAGATGCTTACCTGTCCACTGCCTGGAGTTAAAAGTTAATGGAATATTTTTTTTTCATAATGTAGTATGCATGTCTAGTCTATGACGATTTTTCCAGTAATTGTTGAATTCTTGTACAGATGCAGAATGCATAACTAATGCATTACAATAAAACAAAATACACAACAGTCGGCATAACTCTGCTAGTCTCCGAATAAAAACATAAAACTAGAGTTATGCACCTTGTATGAGATTCTGCACTTCGCTCATGTCAATTTCTTATAATGACGCTATACTGTCTTATGAAATTGGAAATAGTCTACATTTTTAATGTGGTTAAATAAATACACGTACCATAGATGGCATCACAATACTAAGATGCTTAGCGTAATTAGCTTTAAAAGACAACGTCGTCGTTCACATTGGCAACACGTTGCCCTTTCTAGTTAGTATTAGCTTCTATTATTAATTTGTCATGGCCAATGAATACGTCATACTTGGGAAGCGTGGTTGATAAGCAAGCAGGGGTGGGGGTGGGGGCATCGACAGGAATGTCACAGCCAGGATAGGCAAGACCCGAGCAACATTTATCATGCTCAAGAACATCTGGGCCTCAAGAGATATACATATGGAAATAAAGATACGTATTTTCAATTCATATGTGAAGTCGGTCCTGCTCTATGGCTGTGAGATATGGAGAATGGTTTCGACAAAACTACGGAAAATCCAGACATTTAACAACACGTGTCTGATGCGCAATTTTAAGATCAGATGGCCTGAAAAGATAAGGAATGAAGACCTTTGGCAGCGAGCAGGACATGAGTCAGTGGCCATACAGATCCTGTGGAGAAAGTGGGGCTGGATTGGACACACCCTTGGGAAACCAGCATCCAGCACCACACGCCAGTCCCTGATCTGGAACCCGCAGGGGAAAAGGAAAAGAGGCCGACCTAGCACTTTAGCAGCACCTGGAGGTGAGACAATGAAGAGCAGATAAGGATGCAGGGCACCAACTGGACAGGAATTCAGCAGGCAACCCAGAACAGAGTGCGATGGCGGGATGTCGTTGATGGCTCATCCCAGAGCTACGGGCCTAAGTAAGTAAGCAAGTAATGAATACGTGAAGTGTAAGGACTACTATATGTATTTAACTGCTAAATCTACTGCTTCCCCCCCCCCCAAATGGTTTCTTCAAAGTTGTCAAATGCAATTCGTATCAACGAGTTCTCTATCGACTCCAAATCTAGTGTTGTATACGAATAACTAGGTCGGGGTTAAAAA
>JAXRKP010000207.1:437500-439400 GCA_037039925.1 Doris montereyensis
AAGAGGCCTCCCAGGGATTACTTCAATATGTTGTTATTTTCAAACCGTGTTCTAGAGTGATGTTTTATTCAGATATATGCATCTCTCCGATCGATGCAAAGTCTTGTCTCGCCTGTAAATAAAATTTGTCCTATTGCCTCCTACGCCAAGATTGATTTGCTGTGGCCCAAGCCAATCGAGATTACTTATGTTGAGGAGATAGAATAGTAAAGGTCCACTCTATAGCAATGCAAAATTCGACGAGCCAAAACCCGGTGTATGGTTTAACGACTTACACTACAGACCTGGAGAAGAACCACACGTATTTCTTCCGGTTGCGGGTTATGAGTGGGAGCAAATGGATGTGAGACAGACGAAAGAGAATCAAACAACCAAAGAGATGAGCGAATAAGGCAATACACACATACCGAAAGAGGTTAAAAGACACCCACGTGTAGTTGGGACATAGAAATCATAGCATACGCAACCCAATTTGTATGACAAAATAGACGCGAATGCCTGAAAGCAATAATGCATGTAAAAGGAGCACTGCCTTCTAGTTCTAGTTGCCATGGTTGCAGGAAGGGCAGCCTAAAACCAGTATATTGGAATTGAGAGTAATAATACATTTTCATGCCGATGGATCATCTCTTCCTCTTATCCTCGTGGTGCTTGGGCAGCACATAAGGCCGACACAGTGGATCGCCATTGAACACGACCAGATGCATCAGCATTCATCCTAAGGATGTGATCAGTCCACTTCCATCTTCTTTTCCTCACAATCTGGGATATTTACTCCAGTGATGTTCTTTCTTGAAGGTCGTAGTTTGATATCGTGTTTAGCCAAAATATTTTAAAGATCTTTCTGAGGCAATTGTTTTTAAAGGTGTCCAGCTTTCTGCAGATGTTATTTGTTGTTTTCCAAGATTCAGCACCATAAAGGACAGCTAGAATATTAGATTTGTAGAATCTGAGTTTTATTTTAATTGAGATTTTTTCTTGAATTCCAAATATTATTCAGTGACCCAAATACTTTTCTTGCTTTTGTTAACCTTTCTTTGATCTCATCTTCAGAATTTCCATTTTGAGTAATTTTACTTCCGAGATATGTGAAAGCTTGTATATCTTCAATCTCCTTGTTTCCAAGTTTCCACGGTTGTTTCGATTTGCTGTTCATCCTCATCATTTTTGTTTTTCCAATATTTATGCGTAGCCCCAGTTTTTGTGCATTGTTATCAACTTGCTGTGTTTTGGTTTGTATATCTGTGATGATCTGTGACAGGAGTACAACATCATCAGCAAAATCAAGGTCCTCTAATATTTCAGTGAATGTCCACCTTAGTCCTGTTTTCTTATTTTCAAAAGATTCCTTCATAATCCAATCGATAGCAAGGCAGAATAGAAAAAGGTGATAGAATGCAGCCCTGTTTTACACCTGTATTGATGTTCACACTCTCCGTCAATTTATTTCCACAGATTACTTTAGCATGGAAAGCCCTGTAAAACAGTTTGATTATGCTAACTACCTTGGAGGGAATACCATGGTGTCGTAGGGAATTGCGATGGATAGAAACAAGCAAATCGTTGTGGTTTCGGCATTTACTTTAACCTTCTTGCCTTTATCCTTCCAGTTAATTGGTAATTGTTGTGTGTGTGTGTGTGTGTGTGTATGTGTGTAGGTGTGTATCTCTAGACGTGAGTGTGCACGCGTGTGTGTATATATATATATATATATATATATATATATATATATATGTATTAGAATCTATCTATCCATTTATCTATCTATCTGTCTATCTATCTATCTATCTATCTATCTATCTATCTAATCTATCTATCTATCTATCTATCTATCTATCTATCCATCCATCCATCTATCTATCTATCTATCTATCTATCTATCTATCTATCTATCTATCCA
>JAXRKP010002070.1:0-5000 GCA_037039925.1 Doris montereyensis
GCTAGTATTATAGATATAGAACATTATGATTTATCACTGCTAGTCACATTTTCATCATTGGATTCGTGCGAAAAACTCTGTAAGTGGCACTACTTTTTCAGGAGCGTAATTAGCTTGGCTGGTAGTGCGCTTTCTTTCCGTGGCGAGGCTATGAGTGTCGACGCACAGGTCGCGGGCTCGATTCCACTGGTGCCCAACACCCTCCCCCTCCCCCTGTTTATTCCTTTGTTTTGATCTCCTCTTTGTTCCTACGTGGCTTCACCATTATTTCATGTAATTATTCGTCACTTTCAGCACATCACTTACCTCACTGTTTTGATTTTATACCAATTTGATTGTATGGACTCCCTCAAGGGTGCGCACAAGTTTTGTTCAATGTCAATTTACGTTTCCGAATAATTGAATTTAGATCTCAAATTTTCAATGGATCAAAGTGGTAAATGAAAGTATAACAACACCATCCACCCATATAGACTAGTCCTTCCATCCTCGCTCCTATGTATTCTTCATTTTCCCCTTCTACTCATTCTTCTTATCATCACACCATCTTTTTCTTTCTTTCTTCCTCCTTTGTGGTTTTCTTCTGACTTAGGTGTGAATGAGTACTCAGCTATAGGTAGAGAATCATATCGTCACAGTGTTAGTACGAAAAGCCTATCAGGCTTGTGTGTTGTATACCCCCCCCCTTCCCCTGGCAGTTGAGAAAGACGTTGATCGAAAAGGCCTGCTGGGGATAAATAATGTAACAGTCGGCAAACCTGCACTTGTGCGGGGATACGAACCCTAAATCCATCTTCATCTTCATACTATTTCGACAAGTTGATGTGATACAATGGTGACATCTCCTATGGACCAGTGACAAGACATTTTGTCATTTGGACCAGCAGGTAATCGAATACAAATCGATTCATTTCTCCAAATGGCATTCCGGTCTTGTAAATAGCAAATACAAATCGGTTCTTCTCCAAATGGCATTCGGTCTTGTGAATAGCGAATACAAATCGGTTCTTCTCAAATGGCATTCCGGTCTTGTAAATAGCGAATACAAATCGGTTCTTCTCCAAATGGCATTCCGGTCTTGTGAATAGCGAATACAAATCGGTTCTTCTCCAAATGGCATTCCGGTCTTGTAAATAGCGAATACAAATCGGTTCTTCTCCAAATGGCATTCCGGTCGTGTGAATAGCGAATAAAAATCGGTTCATTTTCTCTAAATGGCATTCCGTCATCTGAATAGCCAATACAAATCGGTTCATTTTCTCCAAATGGCATTCTGGCATCTGAATAGCGAATACACAATTTAAAGACTGAATACAAATGCACAAATGTGTGAAATTTCATCAAAGAACTTGGCTCTTGTTAAGCGCTCCGTTTTATTAAGCTTGCTCAGTCTAAGTCATTTTCTTATCTTGGTACTTTGAAGAAAACGAGTTGTCATAATAAAATGCGATTGAAAAAATCAAACAATGAATAACGTATTTGTATTGAATTGAATTGAATTGAATTGAATTGAATTGAATTGAATTGAATGCATTTTATTATCCACGAAGGAATTTGTTTTTGTTACAGTGAGTATATACAGCGTAGAATGTATAAACTACAAATACTATGAAACATTTAATTGTACATTACATACGAGTAATTCATTAACTCAAGCATTAATAATATAAGACAATTATTGTTGATCAACGTAAACACGACAGTTTCAATGTTAAAGAAATGCCATCACTTGAAGACAATAGACTGCCTTGTATTCCATAACTTTGTATAAGCACAAATTTGCATATTTTTACTGGCCCAAATGAGAAGTCAGTATTCCGTCAACTGGTCCAAAAGATATGTAGCTATTTATAGAATATTCATGATAATATGGAGGAGCCAGTGTGCCTGACTTAGTAATGTGTCAGATTACCATTTAGGAGACCCAGTTGAGACAATTTTTTTGGGCCCTTCTAGTCCTGTCAACCCAGCTATGAAATGGGTAGTAGGTCTTTTCATATGTAAAGTAGCAAGAATGTCTTTACTGATTATCCAATCGTTACATTGCTAGTCAATGCAACAGCAGAAATCAATGTTTATACTCATAATTCTCATGCAAAAAATCTGGAGTATTTCTGTTTTCGTTATTCTTTGTATTGTGTCAACCATGTCAAGAGAGTTTGACCTTCTCATCTTTGTCATAGATTTTCCTCCTCACCTCTGTTATCATGTATTATTACTGACAGTACATCTTTTCATCGAATGATTTTTCCGAGTTCTACATCTTTCCTTTTCTGGTTTTTGTTTTATCTGATTGGTAGATGTTGAAACCTCTTTTGTATATTATTCGTTATTTGTTTTACACCTAATTATTCATCTTCATTTCTATTTGACGTATGTATCTCATCTTGCAAATGTACATACATGAATTCTTTTTATCAGATCCTGTTTGTCGTTTGATCAAATTCGTTAAAAGATAATTATACATTATTATACAAGTAAAACATTATACGGATCGTTCTATGCTCTGAGAAGGACAAAACATAGACGAACTAGACCTGGACCCATAAAATATGCTGAGAGAGGAAGAAACCATAGGCCAAAGATATAGATGTAGCAGTAAAACATTGCATAATGGATCTTCAAATTCTCCGTAGAGAAGAAAAGGCACAGAGCACAGATATATAAATGAGATGACATTTTGACAATGGGTCCATGCTTTCAAACCTAGACTAAGAATCTTATTGGAAGGCTGGGACTGTGAACTTTTGAGAACTGCTAGAAAGAAAACATCATTTTGAAATGTGTTCGATGATGAAAATGGCATAGGGAGATCAAAATAAATGTGAAAAAGATAACATAGTGACTATGGTGGCCATCGTATTGTAGACATTTGACAAGCAATCTGAGAGATGAGAAATTAGAAGGTTTAGAGATAGATCTAGATTAGATCTACCAGATCTAGATTTTCATCTAGAATAGATTTTAGATATGTATAGTATCTAGATTTACATAGATCTCTTTACAATTAAAATGAAATTTAAATGTAAAATCTTCTACATGGATCTAAAAACTAGGTCAAAACAATCGTGGGCAATATAGGCCTAATTGAAATGGGTTGCTATGAGGAACATCATTTAGAGACAATGTTCATCCGACAATGAAGAGAAAAAAAGCTGGGGGATGCAATGTCACATGGACATGCTTAGCAGCTCAAGAATTTATTTTCAAACCATCACAGACGCCTAGATAGATATATCTATGTCTAGCTAAAGACATCTGCATCTTACACCTATGCCTAGGTCAAATGAAGACATCTGCACCTGTTATACCAATGCTCAGCCTAAATAAAGACATCTATATATCTTATGTCTATGCCTAGGTCTATATAAAGACATATATATCTCTTACGCCCACGCCTAGGTCTAAATAAAGACATCTATATCTCTTACGCTCACGCCTAGGTCTAAATAAAGACATCTATATCTCTCACGTCTACGCCTAGGTCTAAATAAAGACATATTTATCTCTTACGCTTATGCCTAGTTTTAGTGTCCAGATAAAGATATCTGCATAATTTATGTTACACCCATGCTTAGGTCTAGATAAAGACATATGCATGATTTATGTTACACCTATGCTTAGGTCTAAATAAAGACATCTGGATTTTGTTACGCCTCTGCCCAGGTCTAGAGGCTAGAAAAGCATCTGCATCTATCACGCCCATGCCTACGTCTAGAGTCTAGATAAAGCATATGCATCTGTTACACATATGCCTAGGTCTAGAGTCTAGATAAAAGCATATGCATCTGTTACACCTATGCCTACGTCTAGAGTCTAGATAAAAGCATATGCATCTGTTACACCTATGCCTAGGTCTAGAGTCTAGATAAAAGCATATGCATCTGTTATACCTATGCCTAGGTCTAGAGTCTAGATAAAAAAGTATACATCTGTTACACCTATATCTAGGTCTAGAGTCTAGATAAAAGCATATGCATATATTATACCTATGTCTAGGTCTAGAGTCTAGATAAAAGCATATGCATCTGTTACACCTATGCCTAGGTCTAAAGTCTAGATAAAAGCATATGCATATATTACACCTATGTCTAGGTCTAGAGTCTAGATAAAAGCATATACATCTGTTACACCTATGCCTAGGTCTAGAGTCTAGAAAAAGCATATGTATATATTACACCTATGTCTAGGTCTAGAGTCTAGATAAAAGCATATGCATATATTACACCTATGCCTAGGTCTAGAATCTAGATAAAAGCATATGCATACATTACACCTATGCCTAGGTCTAGAGTCTAGATAAAAGCATGTGCATATATTACACCTATGCCTACGTCTAGAGTCTAGATAAAATCATATACATCTGTTACACCTATGTCTAGGTCTAGAGTCTAGATAAAAGCATACACATCTGTTACACCTATGTCTAGGTCTAGAGTCTATATAAAAGCATATGCATCTGTTACACCTATGTCTAGGTCTAGAGTTTATATAAAAGCATATACATCTGTTACTAGACCTATGTCTAGGTCTAGAGTCTAGATAGAAGCATATACAGTCATGTTACACATCTATGTCTAGGTCTAGAGTTTATATAAAGTAGAGTCTAGATAGCATCTGTTACACCTATGTCTAGGTCTAGAGTCTAGATAAAAGCATATACATCTGTTACACCTATGTCTAGGTCTAGAGTCTATCTGATAAAAGCATATACATCTGTTACACCTATGTCTAGGTCTAGAGTTTATATAAAAGTCTGTTACACCTATGTCTAGGTCTAGAGTCTAGATAAAAGCATATACCTACACATCTAGGTTACATCTATGGCTAGATACAGTAGAGTGGTTTCTGACTAGATACAGTAGATTCCATCGAACCCCGGGGTTTGGTGAATCAGTGTCAGGGCTTTGCCGGAGGTTAGGTGTGTGTGTGTGTGTGTGTGTGTGTGTACGTGTGTGTGTGTTTGTGTTTGTGTGTGTGTGTGTGTGTGTGCCTTGACC
>JAXRKP010002070.1:12500-47500 GCA_037039925.1 Doris montereyensis
ATATTATTAATGGTTCAATTGTAAGTGGTTCACAATCCCCGGTTATATATTCTTTTCTTCCTCAAGTTTCTCCAGGTTATAAAATCACCCAGACCCCAACCAACCCTATATATTTACCAGTAACATTAAATGACATAAAAGATTTTAACGTAAAGATTACAGATCAGAATCATATTCTATTAGATTTATGAGTTGAAGAAGTAACTATATTACATTTATTTCTTTGCATCAGTTTAGTTTTGGATAAACAGGGGATTAGCCCACTGTACCCTAGGTAGATGGCGGGCTTGCCACTTTGAGGCCCCCTACCAGGCCTTGTTGTTTTCTGTCAGGGTTAACTCCTTAGCCTTTGTTCATTCAAGACCAGCCTGCAAGGCAGCAGGTTGTTATTTTCTGTCAGGGTTCATTCCTTAACCTTTGGTTAGTCAAGACCGACCTGCAAGGCAGCATGTTTTTTCTGTCAGGTTAACTCTTAGCCTTTGGTTAGCCAAGACCGACCTGCAAGGCAGCAGGAGACTCGTAGAGGGCGGGATCATCTACTCCCCGTACAGGTGCTTACCTGTCCACTGCCCGGTATACAGTGCTAAAGCGCAAGGTAAAAGACCAAAAGGCAGACTCGGAGAAAGTGGGAAGAAGATATAAAAGAGGCATTGAAGCATAGAAATTTAACATTTTTGGAAGGAAACAGAAAATTCCAGGACAGGACATCCTGGGGAAAGATTATCTGGTATTTGAACCCATACATCGAAAGGTAGAATGGGAACTGATAAAGAAAGAAAGAAAGAAGTAAGTATTAGATTTCATTTACGTGAGAAGTAAGTATTAGATTTCATTTACGTGAGAAGTAAGTATTAGATTTCATTTACGTGAGAAGTAAGTATTAGATTTCATTTACGTGAGAAGTAAGTATTAGATTTCATTTACGTGAGAAGTAAGTATTAGATTTATATACGTGAGAAGTAAGTATTAGATTTCATTTACGTGAGAAGTAAGTATTAAATTTCGCTTGCTTGAGAAATAAGTCAGTGTTGATCTGTTAATTTTCTATATATGAAAATGAACGCACATACATTTGGTGTATTAAAAACTACGAAAATACTTGATAATGAGTATGGACAACAAATATTAGAGAAGATCAGTCAAACTGGAGACATGGAACAAAGAAGAATTGAAAAATTAGATCCTGATAAAAAAAAGAATTAAGGCAGAGAATAAATATTGGGTTGAGTCGTGCTACAAACATGGTAGAGAAAGAAAGTTAAACTCTTGTTCTGAATGATATATTAGGAAGAACTTTTGAGGAATCAATCAATTGTGAAAATTGTGAAATTGCATTAGGTGCGTTCGAAATTGATCAATTGTTCAAGATTTCTGACGACAATGCGACTATTAGTTACGAATGAAAATGAAGAATGGAAGGGTGGTATGACTTACACGTGTTAAACATCATTTTTTAAACAAATTGGGCAAACAATGATAACAATTATGCAAAGTTGTCGTCGTGGAGACTGTGTTTCCAGGCCTGTGAGAAAAACAACGGACAATATTTCTCTTGTAATTAAAGATAATAAATTAACTTTGCTTATCGGTTTAAATTAAATGGTTGTTTATGCTCCAATTCATGATCTATCACGCAATAAAAGAAAAATTGTAAACATTTCAAAGTTCAAATAAAAGATAAGGATAAAAATGATATTAATCTAGAAAAAAATGTTATCTTGAATTTCATATAAGAAAATGACTACAAAACATATTGAACAAAGGTTAGTTATCTCTGAAGGACAGAAAGAAAAGATTAAACTTGCTATGAAAAATAAAGAGTCGGTTACTATTAGAATCTCAGATGTTGTTGATTATTTATTGCACTTAATACATAAATTTTAAAATAATAAATAATGCGTTTGAGAATAGAAAAAGCGTTAATATTAAATTTAGTAAAGTACAGTTACAGCATAAGAAAAATAAAGTAGAAGGTGGATTTCTTGGTGCATTAATGGGGTTAGCTAGAAGCCTTGTACTAAGCGTCGCAAAAAGAGTTGCACCAGCTATAGCTAAAATCTTGCTCTAGATAGTTTGGTAGTGCTCGGTTCTTCTGCGGTTAGTAAAATAATTGGGAATGGTTTGTATATAATTTAAAAAAAGGTAACGATGAGTATAAAGTAAAAACTATGGGCTCAGGACTATGTTTAAATTCAAAAGCTACACCTTCTAAAGACCTACAGGGAGTTTGCGGAGGATTTTATGAAAAAAATGAAGATGGGTGGTTTGATGGGTCTGGAATATTTCGCGATATTGCAAAATAAATACATTTTTGATAACGAAAAAATTGTTGAGAAAATATATCCGCGATTAACTCCTGAGCCTTCTGCTCCACCTGTTGAAAATGAATACGTTGATATAGATGAGAAACCTACATCAAAGTTTGACGTAAGTCAGTCGTTTAAGTGATATAAAGGAAGTGAAAAACTATTTACAACGAAACAGCGAACAGAGAAGGTCGTTATCTAAAAAATATACAATAAAGCAGCTAATGCATTACATTGTACTAATTATAGATTAAATGATGTTTCGTCTGCGCCCACTATCGCCGGTGTTTCGACTCTACCTCTAATAGTAGTATTGCCAGTTAGTTTAAGTTCATCGGCATTATCTGCTGTTTATGGTGGAATGTCATTGTTCATAGGTAAACTAAACAGGAAGTTAAAATTAAAGAGCAGAAACTTAGAGATATTTATACATTAGCAGAAACTGAATCAAATACTATTGAATCACTTATTTCCAAAGCACTTGAAAATGAACATATTGAACATAATGAGTACCAACTTAGTTTAGATGAAGAAAAGAAATTTAATGAATTCAAGGAACATTTTCGGTGTCTAAGAATAAAAGGTTTTATGAAGAAGAAATAAAAGAAAAGGATAGAAAAGAAATAAGGGAATCATTTAAAAAACTGTTCAATAAAAATGACTTAAAAAAAATGTGAAACAAACTAATCTATTAAAAGAACAAAAAGAATTATTTGATCAAGTTTAAAAAAATAAAATACACACCAGCAATAAAAGATGTTAAAGATTATGAAGATAATAAACATGATTTAGGTGAATTATGAGAAAAATGCTCATCAATTGCATTAAATAATAAAGAACTTTAAGATTCAACCTTTGGTCCAACAATGGTTGTTAAAAACTTATAATTGGAAATAAACTTTTACTATCAAATACTAATGATGATATCATAACTGCTGGTAAACAATATAAAGGAACTGATGGTTTATGGGAATTATTAACAAGAATGAAACCTAATGAAAGTTTGATTACTAATGAAGATAAAGAAGTATTTGAAGTATATGATAGACACAAATAATCTGTTCGAATCAGATAGAAATATAAAAGGAAATCGTCGTGGATATAAGTATGAAAATTATGTTAAAACCATTATACAGACACACTATCCATCAAAACTTCGAAGACAAACTATTGGTGATGGTATATCAGTTATTCTTCTTTGTAATCCTGATGAACTAATTGAAAGAATGGGTTTATTATTTGCTAGTAAAGAAGCTGGTAACACAGGTTTTGTTCAAGAGTTGAAAGAAATATTTAAAACTGTATATAATTTTAAAAAATATTGATAAGAATCAATTGAAAAACCTTAAAGATCGTTTAGCTTTATAGATTTTATTTCGTTCCTTTAAAAATGATATATTATTCAAAACCCGAATTAAGCACTGGGTTATTCCTCCTAGAAAAAAAAACTGATGGTAGTCTATCACATAAATCTAAAAGCACACTTTATAATATACTACACCAATTCAAACACATGTAAATAGCCAATTGTAGGTTTTCAAAGATAATACATTTATTATTTTTCCTCTAATGAGAAGCACAAAGGCTTGGCAGTAGTTCAATAAATTCTTGCGTATTGTTCATAATTTCAGTAAATCTAAGATGGAATTGTAACAACCCTTGATATCTTTCACACATCACACTAAATTTTATATACTTATACAAAGTGGATATTTTTTTATGAACTTTTTCTTCAATAAAACTATTAAAGTCATTAATTGTATAATCATAGAATATATAGAGTAACTTAACATTTCTTAAATACTTCCCAAGGTCGTAATAATAGATTTTATTCTTATTATCAATATATTTTATTTTGTTTATTAGCTGAACACACTTGTTAAGAACTTCATCAATATCTGTTGAATTAGGTATTTCTACTGAGATGTCAGGCGAAGGTGAATCACTTTCGCACCTAGATAACCTTTCTTAATTCAGAGATAGGAATCGTTTCGCTATTAGGGTTACTTTCTTTTTCTACACTAAATGTTTATAATTAGTTGGATTAAAGTTATATCTTTTAATAGGTTTATATAATAACTTGAATTTAATTTTAGAAATAAAATCGTTAAGAATATCACTGAGCACGTTATTGATTTCCAATTTTATAAAGAAAATAAAAATAAGTTTAAAATTTGGTTTTCTTCCCTTGTAAATCATGGATTTTATACGTAATAGGATTAGTTTGTAACGCTTTGTCAATAACAACAATTTTTGAAGTTCAGTTACTAGTGTAACCTTTCTTAAAGTGTTTTTTTATACTTAGTGATACGAACTTCGTCACCAATGTTATATCGGGGTTTCTTTTCACATAATTCATCCTGAAATATTCTTTCATAAATATCATCTTCATTTTTCTCTTTTACTTCCTTCGACTGGTGTCATTTTAATAGTATTGTGAAACGTGTTATTGTATTCTTTTACTATTTGATATAATACGTTGTAGTATTTTGTTGTATTATAAGCAGTGAAATACTTAGAAATCTTTTCTTTAAGAGTGCGATTAAATCTTTAAGCTATACAAGACTTTTTCTTCGTTCTGTGTAGAATATAATCATTATTATCATTAGTATTATTATATTATTATTATTATTATTATTATTATTATTATTATTATTATTATTATTATTATTATTATTAGTAGTAGTAGTAGTAGTAGTAGTAGTAGTAGTAGTAGTAGTAGTAGTAGTAGTAGTAGTAGTAGTAGTAGTAGTAGTAGTAGTAGTAGTAGTAGTAGTAGTAGTAGTAGTAGTAGTAGTAGTAGTAGTAGTAGTAGTAGTAGTAATAATAATGCAAAATTTATATAGCGCCCCTATCCATGAGAGTCATGCTCAGGTGTGCTTTACAAAGGCTAACACATACATCATATAGTATCTTACATAATCTACTCAATATTTAAGATGACTATAAAATCAAGAAATCTACATGAACGAAAAAATTGTTACAATTAAGATATTCAAAAGAGCGCAGACCAACAAAACGAAAAATAAAATATGATCGAGAAGAGATGAATAAACATAATAGTAACTATATATATAAGAAGAATGAACGATTAGAGAAGACAAAATACTATAATGATAAGATGGATAATCCGAAGTCTGAAAGGTTGAGAGAGAAATATATTAATCTTTGTTATAAAATTAAAATAAATAAATAACATAATCAAAGAGAGAAACATTGATTATAAAGCAAACAAGTTACAATGGTTCTCAAAATATAACTTCTTAAAGAAAACATACCAACAAGAGGTATAATAACTATATTTATATAATAATAAAAAGAAAGATACTACAACTACTACTACTACAACTACTACTACTACTACTACTACTACTACTATTACTACTACTACTACTACTACTACTACTACTACTACTACTATACTACTACTACTACTACTACTACTACTACTACTACAACTACTACTATTACTGCTACTACTACTACTACTACTACTACTACTACTACTACTACTACTACTACTACTACTACTACTACTACTACTACTACAACTACTACTACTACAAATGCAAATTGGACGCGGTTCCCACGTGGGTTCTAAAAGCCCGTATTAATGAGGTTGCACCAGCCATAACCTCCATCGCCAACTTTTTCCATCCAAAATGCGGATTTTCCCACCATTTTCAAAGAAGCACATGTGATTCCACTCTTAAAAAAGAAGAACCTTGACAACGAGATGATGAAAAATTACAGACCCGTCTCGAACTTAAACTTCATTTCAAAGATCATTGAGAAACTCATTGTGCGAAGACTTACCAAGCATACCCTGTGTGGATGGTTGGATCCACAACATCAATGTCTTAAAACAGTTTGTCCCTGAAATTGTGGGAGTTGAGCCTGGAGTTGACTATCTTGTTACTAACCGTCTCAATCAAGATGCTCTTGAAAATCTCCTCTTAGTGATAAGAGGAAAAGGTGCATTTCATGACAATCCAGACCTCAACAATTTAGATATAGACTGCACCAGGTTATGGTGGATAAAATTCTCATACCATGAAAATTAAGTAACTGTAAGGATGATATTGACAATTTCCTCATCAATCTGACTCAACATCCCAAAGACACACATGAAGCCACACTAATAGTTGCACCTCATGACAGTGAGCCCCATCACATAACCAATCTTGTGAAATCCTGTTCTGCGACTGATATCATTCATCTTGAAAATACTGTTGCCTATGTAAGTGGGTACATTTTGAAATAAAGTATATTCCACAGTTCATAGCAAAGCTTGAGTACCGCTCCCCCCAGAAGGCCAACCTTCACCCGTCCACCTGACATTAATTGAAAAGAAACAGTTTGAACACTGCCTACATGGTGGCTTGAAAAAATCTAGTTACAATCTTGTTAAAATTGTTGGATGTTTTGAGATTGCATTTGAAAATAATTTCAAACTTTATAGTAATAAGAGAAACATCAGAAAACTATTCAAACAAAAGCTACTCCATGTAGTTCACACCAACATAATAATTGAAAGGTGATGAATGCAGATGTCCAACAATCGACCTCATAATGAACATTTTCTTGACTGTCAGATTGCATCATGAAATCAGAATGATGAATGAAAGCATGGAACATGAAAACAAGACAAGGGAAGGTGTCAAAAAGAACAGGAAGCTACTTAAGGTTTCACATCAGTGACACTCAACAATAAAAGTAAAGTTTATAAGAGCTGTGTTTTTTTAAGCTACTTAAGGTTTCACATCAGTGACATTCAACAAAAGAATCATGTTTTTTTGGTTGTTTTTTTTTTTTACTTCAAGCCTTAAGAACAAACAGCCAAAAATATGCCTTTTTGTTCTAATTTTGTTCTTAAAATTTGACAACTTTTAGTTTTTTTGTTGGTCAAATGAAAGATACACTTCAGGTATATTTCCAAATATAAGTAATGTAAGATTCATCTTTTAAGAAAGCATAAAAAAATAAATCAGTAAATTTCAAGGCAACTCTTTTTCTTCTTATTTTAACCTTAGAATATCTTTTTTGTTCTTAAGAAAAAACAAGGCCTTATGGTTATTCTTAAAAAAGAAAAAAAACTGATGTATGTTTAAAAGCGGCTACTCCTTTCTTTTCGAAAACGTGTCTTGACCCCCCCGACAATTAAAATAAAACAATTTCAAGTAACCCATTCCTAAATGTAGGCCTACCGTAGCCGATATTTTCTCTGTTCCAGCCCGCTGTAATACTAACGGATCACGGCTCTTCACGCGTCCCTTTCGTGACCCGTTAACCAGCCCTGGTCTCTTCGCTGCACATGACAAAAGTTTTGCAGCGAGGTATCATAATATTTACATTATTATTGCATCTCAATGTCTACATTTCTCATGATTTATTAGCTCACAGGTTGGAAAAAACACCGCAGCTAATTACTTTACCTGCTCGGCGTTTTATAGACGGTTAGGTTTATCATAAGCAGATAGTTGTTTTCATTTCATAAGCAATGAATCTAAACTAGTGTTGTCTTAGGTGTAAACAATAGGCGTACATGATAAAAGTTGTGTTTGAAGCAACCCGTAAGCCAGTAGACCATGATGCTAGGCCACTGTAAAACATCGCAGATTGTTACTTTGTTTACAATTCATATCAACAACGCAAACGCGAGAGGGGGACAGATCATTATTAATACGACATGTCGTTTACTGCAAACACCTTGAAGTTTGGGGGTTGTTAAATTGAAAACAGAGAACAGTTCAGAGGTATTCGCCGCTTTGAGAGAACGGATCTATGCACAAACTTCAAATTCAAGATTTTTCGGGTCATGGTAAATGTAAGGTTACATGCGAAGATTCAGCACGCTGATTTTTGGTAATATCTGAGAAAAATTCAACAAGACATACAAATTGGGTGAGCGGAATTTACGAAACAGAACAAAGCCTGTGACGAGTGAAGATGAGTACAGATGTAATGAAAATTTTCTTAAACCAAGCATCACTAAGTCTAGGTCAACAACTTGATTCTTTATTCGATTTGAATTTACCCATATCCACAGCGAAGGCGATCTCGGGTGTTTTGGTAGCATTTTTTTTTCTTTTGCATGAACTGCCTTGTAAACAGACAAGGATATTTTGTAATCTGCACACGGAACATACTGTTAATTCGTCCATCTCCGATGGGACTATGTGCCAATTCATCTACATGGATAAGGGGGGTAGATTTTACCGAAAAAAAACTCGAGAAAATTGTTCAACCGTCGGTGGGGCTTGAACTTTTGAACCTACGACCTTGGAGGAGAGAGAGAGAGAGAGAGAGAGAGAGAGAGAGAGAGAGAGAGAGAGAGAGAGACAGAGACAGAGAGAGACAGAGAGAGACAGACAGACAGACAGACAGAGACAGAGACAGAGACAGAGACAGAGACGATGACTCTGTGATCTCTTACTCTTATGTGTGGAGAAATGAACATTATCTACTTTCGTTTTTTTTTGCGAAGCTCGATTACAACTTATTTCTTGGGTTTATTTTCATGACCACCTTTGCTCTTGGTCGAATAAAATCGTCAGATCTCAATCATTGTCCTTTTTTATGCTCAAATTGGAGATCTAGATAAAGTCTTTATATACGTGCGTCTCTCTATCCATCAGTTGATGTAAAATCAGCGTGGGACTCAATAGATCCGATAAAAGTAACATCTAGAAGAAAGTGTCCGTTTGAAAATGCAGGATGATTTCGATTACCTTGATACACTACGTTAGCCTGAAACTAATCTCGATCCTATTCGGCGATGCATGGCTTCTGCTGAAGTTGACACTTTACAGTAAGTGATAACTAATATATTATATTAGTTTACATAGCCTACCAAACACTAGATACTGCCTTTGGAAATGACCTAGCTCAGATATCCCCTAGCCTATATCATTTTACGGACCATAGTTCTCTGTCATATGTACTCTCATCTCGAAATTTTCGGAAAATCTTCCTGGTTTGTTCAGTCATGGAAAAATTATAAATTTAATAACATTATAAAGCATTTTTTATTTTTATTTAGGCCTAGAGCTAGGCTAGATCTAGATTCTAGGCTTATTATTGGATAGAAGTCTTCTAATTCTAGTCGTAGGTGTATGGTCAGAACCGTTCATGTTCGTTTTTAAACTGCTTGCTGGAAATCTTAGTTACAACGCCATGTATTTTGACAAAGAAGGAGGCTGTCTAGTGTCTTCAAAATAGGAACCTTCCTTGCCTTTCATTGGTGCCTACACTCTGTAGCAAAAGTAAAGAGACGAATTTCAGATGACAGGATTTACCATCTCGTATGCTCAGTAACATTTTATGATGTGACTATTATATGGCATTAAACGTAAACCGATTAGATCTAGATTCTAGACTGTAAAAAAGAATGAAGTGTGTGCACCTGCACGCTCATTGTGGAACATCAGTAAGGTGGCTAGCTGACATGTCTATGGCTCCTAAAGAGAACCTAAAAAAACTTTCCCATAATGCTGTGGTATAGATATAGTTTTTTTCTTGCCTTTAAATATAAATCTGAATTAACTAGATAGATCTAGATCTAGTATTATACTGAGACTGATATGATACGGATAGACTTGAACTCCCAACTCTCATCGAGTGGAGTTTCTGTTCATTAATCTGCAAAGTAGGGCCTATTGGCCTATCCTGGAGATGATTTTACAGTTATAACTTTGAAATGAATTTGTGTAGACGTTTAAATTGCTCAGTGATCTGAGTGTTTGTAAGACTAGTTGGAGGCTCACTCCATGCTGGACATGTGCAGAGGGGGGGGGCACCTAGATTTGTGTTTGTTGTTAGACCTAGATTGGTGTCATTGGAGGTTGTGTTTGTTGTTAGACCTCTGCTGTTCCCCAATGACACGATTGTATAGCTGCTGAAGAATACCAATCGAGAGAACAACTTCTTCAATGGCTGATAAGAATAGGGTGTGTCATTACCAATTACTTTTGTTCTTATGAACTTGTGTCATTACATTACCAATCTGGTGAACTTGCAGCGCTGTGCCAATGTTTCCCAGTTTAAGAGTCCTTAGTAATTTGGTGACAGTACTGTTGGGATCATAATCTCCAGTGAGGTATCTTGCTACAAAAAAACAGTGTTGTACTTTTGCAATAATGGATACATATTTTTTTGGTGAAGGGATCCCATACAGTAGTGCAGTACTCCAATTGAGGTCGCACTATTCTGTTTATCTAATGTTTCTTGGCATGTCTCTTGTATTTCTTTTGATGAACCCAAGCTTTTGTTGTGCATTTTTCAGTGTCTGGTCAATGTGTGTTATCCATTTCAGTTATCATGAAGAGTACACCAAGATATTTATATCCTTTGACTTTTTCTAATTTACAGTTATGGATGGTGTAACTGTGACTTACTGGTGATCTTGATGACCAAAACTGAAGAGCGACACATTTTGAGGTGTTAAAATTCATCTGCCATTTTGTTTTCCATACATTTAGCATCAATGTCGTTTTGGAGTTGTATGTTGTCTTCTGAGCTGTGTATTCCTGTATAGTACACAGTCATCAGCAAATAGTCTCATGTTGATGATAAGTTGTAAGGAGATCATTTACATACAGTAGGGAAAATGCCGGTCCCATCACTGTACCCTGGGGTGCTCCCAAAATGCCTGTTGAGGGGGCCGATGTTGTGCCTTCCAGCGTCACTGCTTGAATAAGCTTAGTGAGGAAAGATCTGATCCAATGTACTCATTCATCTAGGGTACTGCTCCTGATCCCGTAGTGATCAAGTTGGTCTGTAGCCTTTCATGAGGAACCTTGTCAAACGCCATAGATGGGAAGTCTAGGATCACGATATCAGCTTGTTGTTTGCTTCGATATGCGTTCATTAACTATGTAGTGTTAATATTACTTGGGTTTTGCATGAATGTTTGGCTTGGAAACCAAGTTGGTATGGTGATAGGATGTTGTCGTTATCAGCTTGGTTTATAATGGTCGAGGCTACAATGTGTTCAAGTATTTTAATGCCATACGTGTTAGGGAAACAAGCCGGTCATTACTGGCTTTTTTTGTCCCCTTTCTTGAGAATGCGTATGATTCCATTATTTAAATATTGATTGATTGGAGATGATAGTTAAAATGGGCTTATTTATGACATCTGCTAGCTCTTTTAATACCTTTGTTGATATCCCGTAGGGACCAACTGCTTTTTGGGTGTCAAGATTAAAACGCAGTCTCTTGACCCCTTCATTTTTGATAATTATGCCAGGCATTATATTGGGTACAGAAGGCGAGTCTAGGTAAGGCATGTACTCCAAATTTTCTTTGGTAAATACAGAATGAAACTGTGCTGCCAGGTTATCGGCTTTTAACTATCTGATTGTAGATTTCCATTTTTGTCTATTGTCTGTTGAATCTATTTTTCTTAATATAGATCTAGCTGTAAAATGCTATTTGGTTGTTTTTGAGGCTGTCACCTACTATACCATTCACATAGTCTGCATACTTTTCATAGAGTAAGAGCATTAGCTAGCTTTGTAAATCATTGTTATTTCTTCCTTTTGTTACCTTTTATCAGTCTTTGCACGCCTTTACTCAAGAATGGTAGATTGAAACGCAAACTGCTAATTTTTTATGGTATATTTTGTTTGTCAGTGTCCAGTAATTTATCTTTGAAGGTGGTCCAATTTTCATTGATATTTTTAAATAGCTGTTGCTGGAATAGAAGGGGACATATTTGGTGTCATTTTTCATCTTGAAGTCTGCCTTGAGACTTTATGAGGTTTGGGTTTTTGGATATTGGCTTTGAGGTGAAAGTTCACTTCAACAGTGTTATTATGATCACTTAGTCTTGGAATTGCATTCATGCTGTTTCTCTAATCAGAATTTTGATCTTTGCATTGTATTTGCAGCCTCACCACATGCTCACACATAAAGCGGGATCACCACTAAAGTAAGAGCTGAAAGAAATCCATCACTATGGCTAATGCAATTTCAGAGGGACCCAGATTTGTTGGAGCTGTTGATCAAGGAACCAGCAGTACCCCGCTTTCTGGTATGCATAATAGACTATTATCATTAAAGTTTCAATAGATCTCTTTGATATCTGGCTTCTGAAAGAGACCATAGCTCAGTCAGTAGATTATCTAACTACTACAATTCTGCATTTTATCAACAAAGTCAATGGCTTCTTACAAACTAAAAAAAAAGATCAGCTGGAGGTAGATTTAGATCTATTCACTGGATGCCGATCTGGAATCTCAATTTTGAGTTAGATGTAAAATATTCATGGTGTAAAATCAAGTTCTGAGGCCTTGTTTTTCAACAAACTACAGCAGGGTTAGGATTAAGGCTAAAGTAGGCGAAAGATACATCTATTTAGGGGGGGTAGCGTTAACAATTGTGATAAATTTTTATTATAAATATTTTCAGTATTACTTCCTCAAAGCTAAAACTAGATCCAATCTATGGGTGGGCCCCCCCTCCCCCTCAACCTTTTTCTCTGCTGTCTACAAATAGAAATGAGGAGACCATAAATACTAGCGACATTAGATAGCTAATGTGGATGTGGGATAGAAATGAGGAGACCATAAATTCTAGCGACATTAGATAGCTAATGTGGATGTGGGATACGTTCAGTATTATTTCTCTGCGGTCAAGAGATAGAAATGAGGGGACCGTGAATAACAGCTATGATAGATTTAGATGTAACCCCAACACTTTTCTGCCAGCAACACAATCTGCTCCGCAAATTGAATCAACTATTACAGGTCAGAACCCAATCTGTCTCTTATATTTATACTCTGCTCTTTGTGTCTTTCCCCTGTAACGAATGAGCAATCCTGTTCAGTTAGTTAATTAAATGTTTGATTAGTACTAGCTTAGAACCCCACCTCTAATGGGGTAGCTTCGTCATGGATCTGCATTCTGCTGACACTGTCAACAGAAAGGCCCAGGACTCATTCAATGCCAAGTCGGAGACTCCATCGTCGATGATAGATTACAGGACCTCTGACGGATAGATCTCCGATACTGACAGGGTCTATTATTTTTGTTTTCTATGACGAAGGCCCTGGGCAACTTTTGCTAATCCGATATGAAACGATAACTCCAGCAACTAGTTTCTTCCCAAAATAGAGCGTCGGTCACCATTTTCGAATGATTTTTACTGTTCACAACAATCACATCAGGCTTAGGGACAATTCCTTTAAAAGTGAAACAATAACAATGACTAAAAACACATTCTTATCAGGCCTTTAGCAGCAGAAGGATGAATAAGGCAAGCCTCGGCTTTATTCTATCAATTCCTGTGGAACAAGAGACCAGAATGTGATGCAAGTGATGATGGTAGATCTAGTGTTGAATTTAGGATTTCAATTCAGAACTCTGTTGATCTGAGAAGAGTGTAAGTAAAGGATAGTGATGATACACTATTCTTCCTGCTAAAAGGCTAGGCCGTTAACACTGTAAATAGGGAGGAATCAAAAATCATCAGACCTGTTACTTAGATCTAGACCTAGAGCATGTGAATAGATTCATTAGATTGATTAGATTGACATCAACTCAGCATGTGTTGATGGGCCTGTACGACCATCCATTTCGGTAGATGTCAAAATGTGGGTTCTTCTTCATAGTCTTGGAGCTAACAACACTCCTTTGGAATTTTTCAGTGCAAGCTTGTTGAATACATAAATTCATACAGTGAACTCGTAATTCAAAAGAACATGTTTTGATGGGAACTGAATATCGTCTCTTCACCAATGGCAACCAGGTCGGCCGTATGTTCCAATCTGCTGAGGTTTATTGCTGTCCTGTTTGAGATGGGCATGAGCAATCGACCAAAATATAGTGACATTTCTCAACAAAGTCGGATTCAAGTATAGGTTGGATGGAAAAATGTTTTTCAAGAAATAAATTCCAACTTCTTATCCACATTTTCAGACTGCTCAAGATACACAATTGCTTTGATCGAGCCCTTTTGTAAAACAGAACTGGGGGCTCAATTTCTTGAATGTTTTTATCCCTGCAATGGAAAACCTTGTCATTTTTGAAAACGCTTCCCAACACAAACAATTCAATTTTTCCAAAAGCAAATATCACATGCACTTTTGATTCAAACAACTATATTCAATCTTCTGATTTATTTTGGAAGAAAGAATCTTGCAAAATAACAACTAGTGGGCTTTCGATCCCCACATCAGGACATGCCATCAAAGTGTTTGACACACTTCTGGGATTCTATAAATGCCACCACCACCTTTTTTGCAGATCGTTACTCAGGGGTAGACCTATGCTCTTACTAATTCCTGCAATCAGAATCTTCATGAGTTTACATCGGGGACCAGTGCACTGTAGAACGCAATAGGCTTCCCTCTGGTTTGGAAAACACAAAAGCTGGGGCACATGGTTATCAAATGGCATTTCTGACCTGCTTTCTGTAACATGGAAAGACAAAGAAAGCAAAGAAGCCATGCCATGTTGCAACAGTCTGTTGAACTATTTTTTCGGCTTAATATAGATCTAGGGTAGAAGTGCCGTGATAGATCTGATCCGTTATAAATAGCCTATAATAGTTCAAAGTAAGCATTAGCTAGCGATGATTTGTTCAAAGGTCTCCTTTTGAGTTCACCTGGCAAAACCATCAAATGGTGGAAGAATAGATATTTCTTGGATTTTTGAGGTGGTCCAAGTAAATTAAACATCCTTTTTCATGTCCTTGAAGAGAGGAGGAAACCAATGCCTTTTTTCGATTTCAAGGAAACACTTATATAACAGTGTTATCTGATCCTTGTCATTTTTTCGCTCTTGTGACTATTTTTGCTTAACCTGTCCCAGCCAAATGGAAGGAAGCCAATTCACTGCAAATAGCGGCTTTCAGAGGGAAGACTCAGCTTGACCATGACCAGCAGTATTTCGTCAATGACTATTATCATTAAAGTTTCAATTTCAAAAGCCTTTACTCAAGAAAGAGAAAGATCTGCTACATTTTATTGTATTTTGCTTTGTCAACAAATCCTCATCTCTGTGCAAAAGGATGTTTTAGAAAATTCCATACTGAAAAAGTCTGACCTTTTGATCTAAAGACAATAGTTTATTCAAAAACTGCAAAAAGACTCGCAAAAACATTTTTTTTTTCAATTTTATTATTATTCGTCATTTTAGAAAAAAAAATCATAAAAAAAAATCTGAACAATTTTCAATCAATAAACTGCATTCTGTTGGAAAATAAATTCTCTTTATGAATATATACATCTATTTTGGATACAAATGCTCTGTGTGGATGTCAATGGGACTGTAAGCATCATTAGATTGTTTTGTACAATTCTGGTTTAATCCATCGTTCCCATAGAAATGATTATCTGATTTCTATGTATGGATCATATTTTGTCTCTTTTGTTTCCATTTTCATATTCTACCTCTTTTTCTTCAATTTGGTATGAATTTATACTCTTCTCTCAAACCATTTCTGATAATCAGCAACTAATTGTTATTAGTTAAATTGCATGGGCTGGTCTCAAAATTCTGGGGTAGCAATCGTATGGAAACACCCCCTATGACTCAAGCTTTAACTTGCCTACCTATCTGTTAATTTTGTCCAATCAAGCCACTTTATTTTTCTGTCGGGAAACGATGATTCTCTAGATTTAGATGTTTTAATATATTTTAAACGTCTTATTTTTGCATTTAGTTTTTTGAATCAAGTGCATCTCTATCTATTCATATGTACACTTTATAAACGAAACTTAACTTTACAATCTCTTATGAAAACGATTAAACCTATGCAACTCTAAACCTAATTTTAAACTAGTTGCATTTTTTTCAAGACATGGGGTTCATAAAAATCTAATTCTTTACATGATCCAATTTTGTCCATTGTGATATATAGATAACAAGTAGTCATGATTTGTTAAGCTTATATCAGATTTGAGTCTAGTAAGTATCAAATCACATATTTTCAGATTTTCAATGCCTCTACCTCAGAAGTGGTGACGTATCACCAAGTTGAATTGTCCCAGATGTATCCTAAAGAGGGGTAAGTAAGCATCTATGCAGACTGAAATTCAATTCATATCACCAAGTTGAATTGTCCCAGATGTATCCTAAAGAGGGGTAAGTAAGCATCTATGCAGACTGAAATTCAATTCATGTCACCAAGTTGAATTGTCCCAGATGTATCCTAAAGAGAGTGGTCACCAAGTGAATTGTCCCAGATGTATCTATAAGCAGACTGAAATTCAATTCATATCACCAAGTTGAATTGTCCCAGATGTATCCTAAAGAGGGGTAAGTAAGCATCTATGCAGACTGAAATTCAATTCATGTCGTGAAGTTGAATTGTCCCAGATGTATCCTAAAGAGGGTAAGTAAGCATCTATGCAGACTGAAACTGAAATTCAATATCATATCATCTATGCAAACTGAAATTCAATTCAGTTGAATTGTCCCAGATGTATCCTAAAGAGGGGTAAGTAAGTAAGCATCTATGCAGACTGAAATTCAATTCATATCACCAAGTTGAATTGTCCCAGATGTATCCTAAAAGAGGGGTAAGTAAACATCTATGCAAACTGAAATTCAATTCATATCACCAAAAGTATCCTAAGAGGGTAAAGTAAGCATCTATGCAGACTGAAATTCAATTCATGTCGTCAAGAAATCATTGGAATTTATCCATATTCTACATTCAACGTGCAGTATTTTTATACTCTGGAAAAATTGAAACTGATGTGTTTTGAAAACTATGAAGCCCAACTTGTTGTGGCGATTTTGGCTTTAAAACATGATGGTAGTTACATAAGATTCCTGCTGACTTTTCAGAGTGCAAGTGGAAGGCGATATATTATAATTATAGAATCAACAAATTGTGCCGTAGTCAAGTTTTTTTTCTTAGCTTCTAAATATCATTTTACTGTCCTGTCTAGTTATATCATGTCATGGTGTAAGCTGATTTAGAGGTTTCCCGTGCGTTTTGAGTTTTGCCCAAGATTTTTACACATAAGATAAGATACAACTTTTCATGAAAGTAACTGACATAGTTTAAGATCTTATGATATATGTTGCTTGTTAGTTTAGCTTTGTTACTTTGGAAGAAAACTTTTTTATGCTGAATTTATATCCGTATCCCCGCACAAGTGCAGGCTTACTGTGTGTACATCATTTATCCCCCAGCAGGCCAATTCATTCAAAGTCCTTCTCAACTCCCGAGGAACATGTAGTACACTTGAAGCCTTTTAGGCTTTTCGTACCAACACTGACAATATATTTCTACCTATAGCTGGGTACTCGCTCACACCTGAGTCAAATGAGGAAAGTAGAGTGAAGTACCTTTCCTAAAGTGCAACAATGTGGATAAAAACTCACCTGTGCCAGCCAGCCATAGGGCTTGAACCAGTGTCTTCATAATTACCAGCTGACAACACTAAGGTTCAGCTACAATGCCTTAACAATTTTATAAATTAATGAATTCGCTGCAGTAATTGTGTCTTATTCATTGTTTTATCTGTTTCTAGATGGGTTGAACAGGACCCAAAGAAATCCTGTCCTCCACAAAGCTTTGCATTGAGAAAGCGCTAAGTAATCTTCATGGACTTGGCTTTAAAACATCTGACATTAAAGGTATGAATCGTGTCATTTATTAAATGATGAAGGGATTTAAAAAGGATTTTTTTCTGTTATGTTTTGTGGTCTTCAAATATGAAAAGGCAGAAATATTTTGACAAAATACTTGTTTAGATTTATTTGTTTTCTACGTGAAGAAATGAAAAGTATGCCATTTATAATAATAATAAAAAATTAAATAGTTCATTTGCATTAATTAAATGTTAATGGTTAAAAGGACTTGAGTCTGAATGGTCAGCCACAACATATTTTTACCTCACCAAATCTGGCCCTCTTTGCCAAAAGTATGGTCACCTGCCTTAGGGGACTCTGGTAGTCCAAAGGCAAAGTTTCGGTAGGTGGATTGAAGAGACACCTAGTCCCATCGGAGAGGATTAAAAGGAGGTCCGTGTGCTGATCACAACAGGCTGTGCACATTAAAGATCCCTTCCTGATGACAATCACTTCCTGGACACTAGTCTGACACAAATCTTTACTCCAAGCTAGTGGTTGTATCTATTTGCATCTGGGTGGAGTAAGGAAAATGCGCTATAAGTGTCTTTCCAAGAAACACAGTGTTAAACCTAGCTTTGTCAGATTCAAACCAGGAACCTCACAATCACCAGTCCGGTAGCCTATCAAATCAGTCACCGATGCCACAACAGCGTCCGCTGTACATTTTTAACAAAAAGTAGATTGTCGATGCCATTGAATGGCTACATGAGAGAACTCATGGTCACTGGCTGGTTTAAGAATTCCGTTGGAGGTGGAAATCGTTGGAGATGGAAATCGTTGGAGATGGAAATCGTTGGAGATGGAAATCGTTGGAGATGGAAATCGTTGGGGATGGAAATCGTTGGGGATGGAAATCGTTGGAGATGGAAATCGTTGGAGGTGGAAATCGTTGGAGATGGAAATCGTTGGAGATGGAAATCGTTGGAGATGGAAATCGTTGGAGATGGAAATCGTTGGGGATGGAAATCGTTGGGGATGGAAATCGTTGGAGGTGGAAATCGTTGGGGTGGAAATCGTTGGAGATGGAAATCGTTGGGGGTGGAAATCGTTGGAGATGGAAATCGTTGGAGGTAGAAATCGTTGGAGGTGGAAATCGTTGGGGTGAAATCGTTGGGGTGGAAATCGTTGGAGATGGAAACGGTAATTTTGAATCAGAATTTCTGAGTTTGAGATGGAATGGGGGATCAATAGTAGACTGCTAAACTAAAGACTATCAGGTCATTGGTTTAAATCATGGATTTTGTCAGACCAGATGTTGTACTCTATCCAAGGGGGACTTGTAGTTCAGAGCCAATGTGTCAGCCTCTCAACCAAAAGGAAGTGGGTTCGAGCCCGTCAACGGTTGAAACATTTTCTCTATTTTTTGAGCAAAATCTACCCGCTTGGTCCAGGTAGGGGACATTTAGACCCATCGGACACGGAAGATAAAAGGAAGTCCCGTGTGTAGATCCAACAGCTCTGTGCACGTTTAAGACCCCTTGGCTATTTACAGGGCAGTCCGGGCAAAATTAAAAATCCTACTAAAGACCTCGAAAGTCGCCTTTGTTGTGGATGTAGGTAAATCAAATAAAAAAACTCTATTCAAATGCGATATCGATGTAATTAAAATGTGGGTTGATTTTGCTCATTTGTCTGTCTGTTTCAGCTGTTGGAATCACAAACCAAAGGGAGACAACCATTGTTTGGGATAAGGCAAACGGGAGAGCCTTTGTACAATGCTATCGGTAACTAGTGGGAAAAGAGAGCACACTACCAACCATGCTAACTATGCCCCTAGTAAAGTCATTTCAACACAGATTCTGTTGACTACCGTTAACATCATTGGTAGTGAGCTCTCTTTTATTGATGATGTGTGCTGACATGGAGGACTCAGGTTTGATTCTATCTGGTGCCCAAATATTTTTTTTCTATCTGTTTTTATGTATTTTTCTTGTCTCTGTTCCTCGGGGCTTCAATATTTATTTCATGTCCTTATCCATCACTTGCAACATGCCCCTTGCTTCACTGTTTGTCTTTTTGTACCAGTGCTAGTGTTTAGAGGGTCTGTACCAATTGAAGGGATATTTTTAGTGGGTCTTTGCTAAATGGAGGATATTTTCGTGGGTCTGAAAATGGAGGGATGTAATAGGGCCTATGCTAAACGGAGGGGCATGTTTTCTAAAGTTAAGTATGATGAAAGTACACTCGTTGTGGGCAGGACATTTGACAACCGCCCTGAAAATAGATATATACTGTCTTTAGCTGATGGGGAATTTTGTTTGAATTTTGAAAATGTTTTTTTTTCTGTGTTTTATTGAAGTCAACCTGTATTACAAAATACCCCAAAACACTTGGGAGTGACCCAGTTGTAAATAGTTACAAGCAGCTACTGGGCAGTAAAAGCTTTAACAAAAGTGCGTCCAGAAGACTGAAGTGATGTTCTGTCCTCGTCATGCTTAAGAAACACCATCAACTGTGTGGGGTCATAACGACCTTAAAAAGCTCTTTTATGTTATGGAAACCTTCAGGAAAGTCTACTTTGGGTGGGGATTTTTTTCTCTTTTGTTTTTTATCTTGTTTTTTTTAAATTTTCGGTGGCAGTCTGGCTTGATTTGCGAACATCTTGACTGTTGATGATCTGGTGAAAAATACTCCTGGCCAGGACAAGGACTACCTGAGAGTGAGTTTGATTTCATGTCAGGTTGTTTTCATTTTTGCCTGTGGGCGGTTGGTGGGCACTGTTGGTATGTCCTACTTCTTTCCTGTCTCTTTCCTTCATATCTTTCTTTCACCTTGCTGTTTCCTCCTGAGATCACTGCACATGATGGGCAGGGTAAATTTCAATGAATCCAAAAGGCAAGTAGACAGTTAGCAGGTACTGCTGGTAGGTCCTACTTCTTTCCTTTCACTCTTTCAAGTCTTTCTTTCATCTCGCTGTTTCCTCTTAATTCACCCTGATATCACTGCACATGGTGTGTGGGCTCAAGGTAACAAACAACATTGTAATAAATAAAGATAATGGTCAGAAACGAAAACTTTTGTCAGAGTTATATGCTCTGCAAATTTTGTTTAGTTCTGGTTATCCATCCTCAGATGGTTTTTGCATATAAACAGAATGAATGAAAAGATAATTAGATCAGTATACAATGCTAAAAACCCAAGGTAAAGACCAAAGGCAGACTTCGAAGAAAGTGTGAAGAAGATTTAAAAAAGAGACACTAAAGCAAATAGATTGAACCTTCACAGAAGGAAACACGAAATGCCATGACAGGTCATTTCCGATATCCAACCCCATATACCAGAAGATGGAATCGGAACTGATAAAGAAAGGAAGAAACTATCCCTCTTCATAGCGGTGCCTGTAGCTCTGTCACTGACAGTGTTAGTAGAGCATTTGACTACCACATGCAGAAAACCTGGGTTCGTTTCCCGATCCGGGCATGTTTTTCTGACCCTTCTGTCGAACCAGCAGTGAAATGGGTAACAAGATATTTTCAGAGTTAGCTAACTTGTTTCATTCTGAAAGAAATCAATCTCCAAATCTAGAATGCTAAATATACTAATAAATCTATAACATGTTGGCTTTATTTTTTATTATTATATATACGAATATTAATGGAAGGTTTTTATTTTTGAAAGTACTTAATATTCTATCTAGACTGTTGTGAGGAATATTAGTCAGCAACGAAGCCTGAGATCACTGCCATGGCGATAAGATGAGCGATTAGCAACACGGTCGCCAATGTGGACAGAGTTACTTCAAACAAAAAAACAAACAAACAAAGCACTCTCAGTATGGGTACTTCTCTTTTCTTTGTTTGCATATCATTATTCTCTTTCCTTTGTTTGCATATCATTATTCTCTTTCCTTTGTTTGCATATCATTATTCTCATTCTAATTTCTATAGGGGCTTTGTGGTCTTCCTATCACAACTTACTTTAGTGCCGTAAAGCTGCGTTGGTTGTTGGACAACTCACAGAAAGTGAAGAAAGCGTCAGACAGCGGCCATTGTCTGTTTGGGACTGTAGACTCCTGGCTGATTTGGGTAAGTGACTTTGCTATTACCTCCATCTTCTTCTTTGTCTTCCAAATGGACATGCGGTGCTTGAGCTCAGAGAGAGCCAGAGGACTCGGTAGTCTTGATGCAAGATGTTGGCCTCTCAACCCAAAAAGATCATGAATTCAAGCCCCCCCGACGGTTGATATAAATTCTGAGTTTTTCTTTTCAAAGTGAAACCCTACCCCTGATCCAGGTAGATGGATCCCCCCATCGGAAACGGTTGATATAAATTCTGGAGTTTTTCTTTTCAGGGCAGTGAAACCTACCAAAACAACCCCCCCTGATCCAGGTAGATGGATCGATGTCACCTTAGTACCCATCGGTCATCTTAGTACCAAAACAACGGATGATGTACCCAAAAAAGATGGGGGCCTGTGTGATGTCACCTTAGTACCAAAACAACCCCGATGTCACCACAACACTCAGGTTTTGCATGTCATTACCAAAACAAAATCCCATGGTTGTTTACAGGGCAGTCCGATGGCAAAATTATGTCATCTTAGTAAAACAACCTGATGTCACCTTAGTAAAACAACCCCGTTATGTCACCTTAGTACCAAAACAACCGATGTCACCTTAGTACCAAAACAACCCTGATGTCACCTTAGTACCAAAACAACCCTGATGTCACCTTAGTACCAAAACAACCCAGATGTCATCTTGTCAGGTTTGTACCAAAACAACCCCGATGTCACCTTAGTACCAAAACAACCCAGATGTCACCTTAGTACCAAAACAACCCAGATGTCATCTTCAGGTTTGTACCAAAAAAACAACCCCGATGTCACCTTAGTACCAAACAACCCAGATGTCACCTTAGTACCAAAACAACCCCGATGTCACCTTAGTACCAAAACAACCCAGACAAAACAAAATGTACCAAAACAACCCAGATGTCACCTTAGTACCAAAACAACCCAGATGATGTCAACCCTGATGTTAGTACCAAAACAACCCAGATGTCACCTTAGTACCAAAACCCCGATGTCACCTTAGTACCAAAACAACCCCGATGTCACCTTTACCAAAACAACCCAGATGTACCAAAACAACCCCGATGTCACCTTAGTACCAAAACAACCCAGATGTCACCTTAGTACCAAAAACAACCCCGATGTCACCTTAGTACCAAAACAACCCCGATGTCACCTTATACCAAACAACGATGTCAGGTTAGCACCAAAACAAACCCAAAACAATGTCAGGTTTGTACCAAAACAAACCAGATGTCACCTTAGTACCAAAACAACCCCGATGTCACCTTAGTACCAAAACAACCCCGACATCCCAATATGGCCGCAATTTTCCCGATATTTTGTTCTCGAGAGCGAAAAATTATTTTGAGTGAAGAAAATTTAATTATAATTTCTACTACGCTCTACTAAGTACTTAGATTATAATCGTACTTGGTAGAAATAATCGAAGACAGTAAAACATTTTTGGTTCGATATTAAATATAAATAGTTTCATTGATAGTAATCGTAGCTTACATTCAGTGATTTTGAGTACTCGATATTCACCTATTAATGCTGTTTGGCTAGAAACTGCTTTCGCTTTGCTAGGTTTGAATTGTAATCATTTAAATAAGTCTATTATCATTCTTTCACAGTTTCAGTCTCTTTCCTTTGTTTACGTAGCTGATGACTGACTCATATTATTTTTTATATCTAGCTTTTTCTTGATTGTGTCTGTTTCTTTGAATCTTACCTGGATTATATTTTTGATTAGTTTTACCTTCGCTTTGGATTTATTCAACCTGATTTATTAATTAATTTACTGCTGTTTTTATAATTTACCGTGTCTAAAATTGGAACACTAGGCTCTACAACTGAGATCTAGATTTAGATAATATAAACGTTTTATCTTGAATTTCAAATTGGGCATGGATCGATTTCTGAAAAAAAAGGCCTTTGGAAATAGAACATTCAGAAGATGTGGAACCTACCTTTAGATCTGGTTGTAATACCAATAGTTCTCAACCAAGCAAGAAACCTAAACCAAGTGTGAAATTTCGGGAGGAAAATAGGAAGGAATGGCCATGCATTAAACCTTCTGTGAAAGGAGGAGAGCTTTGCACATTGTGTACCTTGTGGTTTAGAATTAGATGTTAGCATTGCTGGTGGTGGGAAGGATGACATCAGAAAACATGTAACAACTAATAATAAATAATGCACAGTCGGTGAGGCTGCACTTGTGCGGATTCAGACTATAAGTCCATCTCTATCTTGTATCCAAAATGAATGTCCATGGTGCTTGGCAAAAAAATGCAGCATATGTGACATCAGCTACATTACCTACAGTTAGAGGGGCAGTAGTCCAGAGGCAAGATGTCAGCCTCTCAACGCAAAGGTCATGGGTTCAAGCCCCGCCAACGTTGAAATCAATTCTCAAGTTGGGGTAAGTTGTGAGTCCCGCTAGTTGTGGATGAGTAAATCAAATCAAATCAAATCAAATCAAATCAAATCATATCAACAAAGGATATGGAGCAAAAGACAATGCCACATGAGGTCAATGAGAGGCCATAGCGGAGGTCTGAGATCTCTCTTATTTCATTATCCTGCTCCGGTCAATATCTTTCTTTACATGAATTAAATCATCATCATCATCATCATCATCATCATGCTTTGTTACTTCTCACAGGCCATAGGCCACTAACAGTATCACTTCAGTGATTTCAGTCCTGTGCCATCTTTTCCACTTCACTCCAGACCTTCCCCATGTTTCTATTCTGTGTGCAGACAGTGTTTGGTGTTGTTTAAAGTTTCATGAAAATTAACACTGGGCAAGAAAAGTTTTTGTTTTCATTCACGTGCGCAGACATTTCTCAGCTGAGTGCATTTTCTTTTCCCTGGTGTGTGCGCAGATTAGAGGGAACATTGCACATGTCTTTTGTTTTTCTCCAGTTCTCTGGGCCATGTTATTTCTCTGGTCTTCCTCTACTGCCATGGGGGTTCCCCATGTTATTTTCTTTGTGGTCTTCCTCCCTCTACTGCCATGGGATTCCCCATGTTATTTCCTTGTGGTCTTCCCTCTCTCTACTGCCATGGGGATTCCCCATGTTATTTCCCTTGTGGTCTTCCCTCTCTCTACTGCCATGGGGATTCCCCATGTTATTTTCTTTGGTCTTCCCCCTCTCTACTGCCATGGGGGTTCCCCCATGTTATTTCTTTGTGGTCTTCCCCTCTCTCTACTGCCATGGGGTTCCCCATGTTAACACCTGAAGGGTGATATTGTTGGTGACTTCCTTAAAATATGTATTATTATTATTATTATTATTATTATTATTATTATTATTATTATTATGAGTGGACACCTAGCGGGTGCTACTGACAACTCCTACTTCTTTCTTTCCGCTCTCTCTCTTATCTTTCACCTACAAAGATATTAAAAAAAGATAAATTTATAGTCTGTATCCCCACACAAGTGCAGAGTACAATCTACCCCCCCCAACCTTGTCCAGGTAGGTGGATCGGGATAGCTAGTCCCATCAGAGATGGATGATCAAAAGTAGGTCCTGTTTGCAGAATACAACACTCTGTGCAAGTTAAGGATCCTCTCAGCTCTTTATATGGCAGTCCCAGCAAAGTAGAACATCCTACCATAAACCCAGAGATCACCTTTGTTGTGGATGAAGGTAAATCAAATCAGAATCAGCTCTGGGAAAATCTATTGAATGAAATAAAACATAACACTATACAGAGCGAAAGTACAACTCATCCTCTATAAAAAAAATTATTATCACTTGTTCCGCTTCACGCTACAGAAACTGGGATACGCACCAGCTAGCTGTAATGGCCGTGAAGGAACTTTTTGGCCTTTTTGTTTTGTTTTAAACAAAACCATCACGCTGTGTCGTTACAGAATCTCACAGGTGGTGTCAATGGGGCCAGCACCTGACAGACGTTACTCAATGCCAGTAGGACCATGCTGATGAACCTAACGATTTGACGTGGGACACAAAACTCTGCTCGTAAGCATTTAATTGAGTTACAGGGTGGGGGGAGAACTCGGTAGTCCAGAAGCAAGGTGTCGGCCTCTCAACCAAAAGGTAGTGGATTCGAGCCCCACCAACTGTTTTAAAAAACGTTCTGGAGTTTTCTCTCGAGCCAAATCTATATCTGATCCCCAGGTAGGGGGATCGACACCTAGTCTCACATGAGACCAACGATAAAAAGGAGGTCCTGTGTGCAGATCACAACACTCTGTGCACGTTAAAGATCCCTTGGCTGTGTACAGGGCAGTCTGGGAAAAATTAAAAATCTTACGACCTTAATTGTGGGTGTGGGTAAATCATATGAAATCAAAGAGCTACAGGGAAAACATTTTGAAATTATCATTGTCTTCCTCTCCTGAATTTTCTCTTCGCTCTTTTTCTTCTTCTCCTTTATAAGGCAGGGTGTCTGACTGTGTAATGCCTGTATAAGGTGAGTGTCTGACTGTGTAATGCCTGTATGAGGTGGGTGTCTGACTGTGTAATGCCTGTATAAGGTGGGTGTCTGACTGTGTAATGCCTGTATGAGGTGGGTGTCTGACTGTGTAATGCCTGTATGAGGTGGTGTCTGACTGTGTAATGCCTGTATAAGGTGAGTGTCTGACTGTGTAATGCCTGTATAAGGCGGGTGTCTGACTGTGTAATGCCTGTATAAGGCGGGTGTCTGACTGTGTAATGTCTGTATAAGGTGGGTGTCTGACTGTGTAATGCCTGTATAAGGTGGGTGTCTGACTGTGTAATGCCTGTATAAGGCGGGTGTCTGACTGTGTAATGCCTGTATAAGGTGGGTGTCTGACTGTGTAATGCCTGTATAAGGTGGGTGTCTGACTGTGTAATGCCTGTATAAGGTGGGTGTCTGACTGTGTGTAATGCCTGTATAATGTAATGCCTGTATAAGGTGGGTGTCTGACTGTGTAATGCCTGTATAAGGTGGGTGTCTGACTGTGTAATGCCTGTATAAAGTGGGTGTCTGACTGTGTAATGCCTGTATAAGGTGGGTGTCTGACTGTGTAATGTCTGTATAAGGTGGGTGTCTGACTGTGTAATGCCTGAATGAGGTGGCTGTCTGACTGTGTAATGCCTGAATGAGGTGGGTGTCTGACTGTGTAATGCCTGAATGAGGTGGGTGTCTGACTGTGTAATGCCTGAATAAGGTGGGTGTCTGACTGTGTAATGTCTGTATAAGGTGGGTGTCTGACTGTGTAATGTGTCTGACTGTATGTCTGTATAAGGTGGGTGTCTGACTGTGTAATGCCTGTATAAGGTGGGTGTCTGACTGTGTAATGCCTGAATAAGGTGGGTGTCTGACTGTGTAATGCCTGAATGAGGTGGGTGTCTGACTGTGTAATGCCTGAATGAGGTGGGTGTCTGACTGTGTAATGTCTGTATAAGGTGGGTGTCTGACTGTGTAATGCCTGTATAAGGTGAGTGTCTGACTGTGTAATGCCTGTATAAGGCGGAGTGTCTGACTGTGTAATGCCTGTATAAGGCGGGTGTCTGACTGTGTAATGCCTGTATAAGGCGGGTGTCTGACTGTGTAATGCCTGTATAAGGCGGGTGTCTGACTGTGTAATGCCTGTATAAGGTGGGTGTCTGACTGTGTAATGCCTGTATAAGGTGGGTGTCTGACTGTGTAATGCCTGTATAAGGTGGGTGTCTGACTGTGTAATGCCTGTATGAGGTGGGTGTCTGACTGTGTAATGCCTGTATAAGGTGGGTGTCTGACTGTGTAATGCCTGTATAAGGTGGGTGTCTGACTGTGTAATGCCTGTATAAGGTGGGTGTCTGACTGTGTAATGCCTGTATAAGGTGGTGTCTGACTGTGTAATGCCTGTATAAGGTGGGTGTCTGACTGTGTAATGCCTGTATAAGGCGGGTGTCTGACTGTGTAATGCCTGTATAAGGTGGGTGTCTGACTGTGTAATGCCTGTATAAGGTGGGTGTCTGACTGTGTAATGCCTGTATAAGGTGGGTGTCTGACTGTGTGTAATGCCTGTATAAGGCGGGTGTCTGACTGTGTAATGCCTGTATAAGGTGGGTGTCTGACTGTGTAATGTCTGTATAAGTGAGGTGAGTGTCTGACTGTGTAATGCCTGTATAAGGCGAGTGGCTGGTGGGGCTGCTGGCAGTAGGTCCTTTCACTCTTTAATGCATTTCACTTTGTTTCTTTCGACTGGTAAATTTTAATTTCATTCATCAAAAAATGCTCAAAAAGTACTAATTCATTTTAAAAATGCTGGACGTGGTAAATTTTAATGAAACAAACAAAAACGTATAAGCTGTTCAAAACAAAAAATTCAAAAGTACTAATTTTTTAAAAATGCTAGTGATATGAAGCTATAACATTTTAAAATGCCAGTGATATGAAGCTATATAATTTTAAAATGCCAGTGATATGAAGTATTAAAATTTAATAAATGCCAGTGATATGAAGATATGAAGCTATATAATTTAGAAATTTGTGTGATGAATGAATTTGCATAGTCCTGATTGATTATTGTAGTCTCATTCATTTTTACAACTCAATGATTGTATTAAGAATTATAGGTCATTTAAAGGTCAAATGACCTATCTAACCTCTAATAGGATATGATATATAAGTGTGTAGATATTACTCGTTTGTTGCCTGACAAAGGGTTATACCCAAAACGTCAGATGTTTGTTCTGTCTTTTGTATTCGTTTATCACTCTTGATTTCACTCCACTGTAGTTCCTTTGAGTTTGCAATGTGCAGAAATGAATTATCATAATAAAGAACAAATTCAAAATTTTTCAGGTGAAGCATTTCTTTGAAATATTCTAATTATTAAGTAGAAAAAAATCACTAAGACAGTTTCATTTTTTTGTACTGAAATTGTTTAAATTAGATGGGTCTCTCTTTAAATGTTATGTTTTCTTTCCACCACTGAAAAAAACACGACTCCAAACAAAACAAACCCAAATTCAGGTTTTTTGATATCTCCACGAGTATGCTTCCCGAAATTCGAAGTTCATCAGAGATCTATGGAGTCATGGCTGAGACAGGATTGAAAGGAGTTCGCATTTCAGGTGTAAGGCCTTCATTTTTTAAAACTCTCATTTCATCCTTGTAGGTGTTAAATAGACTTACTTTACATTTCTGAAGAATTAGGGCATGAAATAGATTATATTGAAGCGACTAGGACCAAAGCCGAGACAAATAGGAAAGAATTGACAGAAAAGTATCTGTGGGAACCAGACAAATTGAATTCGTGTCCTCTGCGTCGGAACCCATCGCTCGCCGTGATGAGAGAGCACACTTGTGAGCGTGGTTAGTAGTGCGCTCTCATGTATGTAGTGGCGAGGTGATGGGTGCTGAGGTTGAGATCGCTGTTGGATTTTCTTTCTATTTCCTTGATTTTGTCTGTCTAGTTTTTGCTACTATAGTGTTTCAATGTAATAGATTTCATGTGCTTGTTATTCACTTTCAACATGTCTGTAGCCTCACAGTTTATTCTTACTTTCCATTTACGTGTAAGGGTCATTTATTGTTTCCCCTCCCTTTCTGTCAATAATTCTTTAATCTCAAATTCCTACAAGGAGACTTAGGTCTTCAATATTGTATTCTCCATCTCTTCACTACTTTTGTACTGAAATTCAATAATATTAAAATGAACCTTGGGTGTTAATTGTTTTTTTTTCTTTGCTTTCACTCTTTCGCTTTTCAGCAAGTTTAAACTGAACATAAACACAAGTCATGTTGAACATTGATATTTTATTTTCATTTCAGTAAGACAGAAGTTACCGTCTAAATGTCTGGTGCTTGGGGGAGCAGAGAAAACGGGCATTTAAGCGAGACGATCATCTATGGGAAAATTAGGGGGAGAGGGGGAGTGATCAATGGACAGGCAAAGACAAAGTTTCATAATCAATGTTAGTTATAGAAGAGTTTTGGTTTTATGTAAAATTGAATGCGAGAAATAAGTTTTTTAACACTTACTTTATGAGTAATCTCGGCTGACCATTGCTCGCACGATGACCCAAAGGCACATTTGGTAAGGCCAATGCGAGATGGGGGACAGGGGTAGCAATAAAACTGTTCACAAGCGATGTGTGACTGGATAAAAACAACGCCAGGTAACTTGGTGCAGCTTTTGGCATCTAGGGAAAAGTCATGGGTTGAGTCTGGAAGACTGTTCAATTCTAATTGCCTTGTGAGAAACCAGTGGATCCAAAGGGACAAAGACTACGGTACAGTGGGTGGGGAGAAGTTAAGAAGAGAAGACTTTATTACATTACATTAGAAAGGTATGTATATAGTGGTTACAACACATGGCAAATTGTTGTCAGGCATAAATTAGCCAAATTAGCGATGGGATTACATTATCTTAGAGAAAAAAGAATTTTCAATCAATTATGAACTTACTTTAATTTGGTGAACATAATACCTGTAGTTGCAGTTGAGACCCGGGCATTTAGAGGAAAATCTTGTTTTGAAACAGGCATTTAGATGGGCAATTTTATAAAGGGAATAAATCGGTTTCATTGAGATTGCTGGCATTTAGACGAAATAGGCATTATGACGGCTAGCGTTTTGCTGCGGTAACTACTGTGTAATTATTTTGCTTTGTATTATCACCATCCAAGTTTATAATTGTTTCATTGATTTCAAAACAATACATTCGTTTGGTAGATTCTAGGGACCAACAAGCAGCCTTAGTGGGTCAGTCTTGCTTTAAAGTAGGCGAGGCAAAGAACACTTACGTTTGTACCGGCTGCTTCCTGCTCTACAACACGGGCCTGTGGTAAGTGACGTCACTGACACACACACGCACACACACATACACACACTCCTACCTTGCTTTATAGTTGATAGTTGCTGCAGGTAGGTCCTACTTCTTTCCTACCACTCTTTCACTTAGCTTTCATCTTGCTGTTTCCTCTTAATTCATCCTGAGATCACTGTATATTATAAAAAATAAAATTTGTTGTGGCTGGGTTGCGCTTTTAGGGAAGGGGAAATATGATGGGGGGGGGGTCATCGTTGTTTTTTTCCCCTGCTTTAAAAAAAGCCAAACAAAAACGACAGATGCAAAAACTCTGTTGTACCCACTTCAGTGAGATTGTTGTGCACAGAGTTCAATTACATAATAATTATATTGTATATAGTAATTTGATATATATATATTAAATATTTAAAATTAATACACATTTTTATCATAGGTAAAATAGATGTGTTCTACCTATTTATATAATTAGTGACAAGACACCCAATAGACAGATATATATAATCTATAATGAAAGCTATGATATATATATATATTACATATGTGTATAGATATCGTGGGCCTAATATAATTTGTCTGCTATATTGTTATGATATTATATATAACATAATACATATGTGTATAGAGTTACATCGTGTCGGAATAGTCAGGCTGTCGGCCTGGGGATCATTCTGAAATCTTGGAAGGTGGCCATTATGGATTGGTCGTTTTTTTGGGAAGTCACATGTGGTCCTTATGGATGCAAGTGGTCATTTTTCCCATGGACCCTGAAATGTGGACTTATGGATGCCAGCTAGAGTACAAATGGAAGGTGGTCCTTGCGGATCCTTTGGTCCAGGCACGCGACCCTTATGGATGCGCTTATGTGGTCGATGGATGGTCCATGGATGCAGGTTGTATAAAACAGGGATGTGGTCGAGGGATGCACATGGTCCTGTCCGTTATGGATGCAGGTGGGTTATGGCGCAGATGGTCGTTATAGATGCAGGTGGTCATTATGGACGCAGGTGTCATTATGGGTCGTTATGGATGCAGGTGGTCGTTATGTGGTCATTATGGATGCAGGTGGTCATTATCGACGAGGTGGTCGTTATGTGGTCGTTATGTGGTCGTTATGGATGTGGTCATTATGGACGGTGATTTGTGGACGATATGAGGTGGTGTTATGGACGCAGGACATAGGTCATTATGGGTCGTTATGGATGCAGGTGGTCATTATGGACAGGTGATCGCGACCTGGACAGGTTATGACGCAGGTGGTCACGGGTCATTATGGATGCAGGTGGTGTTTGGGAGGTGGTCGAAGACATAGGTCATCCAGTGGATGCAGGTGGTCGTTATGGACACACCTGGACAGGTTATGATGATATGGGTTGATAGAATTTACCGTATTAAATAAAAAGAAAGGACAATGTCACCATATTATCAAATACAAGGAATAGGCCACAATGGGGATCAAACCTGCGACCTCTGCGTTGGCACCTATCGTCTTGCCATGAAAGAATGCGTACTACCAACCGAGCTATTGGTTAGTAGCACACTTTCTTAAATGGTGGATGGGGAAATTTCAATGAAACAGACAGACAAACACATTTAATGAAATAGACAAACAAATACATCTGCTTTTATTGTTTTCGTGTGAAAGAGATACCGTATGTCATATATTTTTCAGCCTGTGGAGTCAAAAACTGGTCTTCTGACGACTGTGGGCTACAAAATAGGAAAAAAGCCAGCTGTGTACGCCTTGGAGGTCTGTGTGATGTTAATTATGATGATGAGGATGTGGATATAGTAATGTTGATGATGACAATAGTTGTTACATGATAATAATAAGAATAAGAATAGTTATAATGATTCATGTCTTCTTCTTCTTTTTTCTTCTTCTTCTTTTTCTTCTTCTTCTTCTTCTTCTTCTTCTTCTTCTTCTTCTTCTTCTTCTTCTTCTTCTTCTTCTTTTTCTTCTTCTTCTTCTTCTTCTTCTTCTTCTTCTTCTTCTTCTTCTTCTTCTTCTTCTTCTTCTTCTTCTTCTTCTCTTCTTCTTCCTTCTCCTTCTTTTCTTCTTCTTCTTCTTCTTCTTCTTCTTCTTCTTCTTCTTCTTCTTCTTCTTTTTTCTTCTTCTTCTTCTTCTTCTTCTCCTTCTTCCTTCTTTTCTTTTCTTCTTCTTCTTCTTCTTCTTCTTCTTCAATCTCTGATTCAATTCATTTATCTTTGATAATCCATGAAAAAGGAAATTAAAAGTGTGTTATGACATTTTCCATTAGAAATATAAAGAATACATCAATAGACTTAAATTAAAATCAAATTTAACTTAAATTAATCGTTAATGTATAGATTCTAGGAGAAATACATATCAGTGTATGTCAGTGAGTAATTAGATAGTGCAGTGAAACAACATACATAAACAGTAATTAATGACAAATCAGTCTAGCTTCATACACATTGATCAAATTATTTTAAATCATTCATTCTCCATTCACTGATAATAACAGTGATGAAAAAAATGATGATGATGATGATGATTAGTAATGATTGTAATAATATTGAATTAACATGCTACTGTGACACTTCACTTTTGTATAAAAAAAACTCAGTGTATTTGTCAACGCTAAAAACATTTGATGAGTCAGTGCCGAATGGAGCAATAGGTTCTTTAAAGATAGATTTCACAATACTAGGCATTATAGGGAAGGAAACCTGGCAACTTGGCAACTTGGCAACTTGGCAAGTGAAATTTGTGTTAAAAGTCACCTGAATTTGATTAGAATTTTGTGTGGAACAAGACAGTAACGATTGTGAATCTCATACTGATTATGTGTCCAAAAGTGTGAAATGTGTATTTAGGATATAATTCTGAGCCGAGGATATGACATATATATGTGTTATAAGAAGACATAATATTACAAATGGTAACTTTATTTTCATTGTGTTGATTTGTGTTTGACACCAGGGGGCAGTCGCTATAGCTGGGGCTTCCGTTCAGTGGCTGAGAGACAACATGGGGGTCATCTCTTCATCTGCAGAGATTGGTAAGTTTTCTGTCACGGTCATAAAGATGGATTTATTGTCTGTATCCATTACAAGGCTAGGCTCACCGATTTTTACATCATTTCTGCCCCAGCAGGCTGTTTAATTGAAAGTTGTTCTCAACTCCCTTGGGAACATAGAGTACAGCTCTGCGTGTTAAATGCTTCATGTAAATATGGACAAAATCCATCTACCAATACCAGGAAAAAAACTTGAGAATTTTCAATCTGTCGGGCACAAACCCACAATGTTCTGGTTGAGAGGCCAACACCTTGCCTCTGGACCATGGAGGCCCTTCATTTTAAAGGAGAAACAGGTTTTTAACATTCTAAAAACTGGGAGAGGGGGGGAGGGGGAATTTGTGGTTTTCTTGAAAACTTTGGACCACCGAATCTCCTGGAAACGGAAACCTATGTGTGCCTGTTTGTGTTATATATTGAAAGGTATGTATTACTTTAAATATCTGTGAAACACACACACAGCCCCCCCTTCTCTCTCAAAATAACAGTCGAGGCTGTTGCCATGGAAGTATGAAATAAGAGCCACCATGTTGAATTTAAGAAAACACTTAAAGAACTATAGGTCGACAACTCACCGTTTACTTATTTCTTTCCCCTGTAGAAACACTGGCAGCCAAAGTGGACAGCACTCACGGTTGCTATTTTGTACCTGCGTTTTCTGGATTGTTTTGCCCTTACTGGCAGTCAGATGCTCGCGGGTAAGATTTGAATCAGCCTGTTCATAGCAACCAACCAGCATGTAAACATTAAAAAAATACATGTCTGTAAGTCTGTTTACTTTGAAAAAAAAAAAAAAAAATATGAGAAGTAATAAAAAAAGAAAAAATATATATATATATATATGAGAAGTAACTGTAAAAAAAAAAAAAAAGTTAGTGAAACCTTAAGTTGACAACAGAGATTTTAGAGACTTTGGAGTGAAAGTCCGGAGACGCCATTCTGAGTTTGGAAAACTAACCATCGCACTTCGCCAGAAAGGACAGCAAAAAAAACATATTTACTGTGGAGGGGGTTTATTCAAGTTAAATTATCAATGTTTTTCTGGAATATTACAAGTTAGAATTAATTGGGTTTTTTTCTTCCTGTCCAATGAAGAACTTCTCTCTATCTAGCAGTGTTTGTTCATTTGTCTGTCTCTACATTGTCTGTCTTTTCAACGGATGGCTGTCTGTCTAGCTGCTGTCTGTGTATCTATGTGTGTGTGTGTCTCTCTCTCCATCCCTCTCTCTGTCTCTCTGTCTCTGTCTCTGTCTCTCTCTCTCTCTCTGTCTCTCTCTCTCT
>JAXRKP010002070.1:52500-71856 GCA_037039925.1 Doris montereyensis
ACTAGCCCTGACCAGGAGGTGATTATTGTCACCTGTTCCGCTTCACGATATATAGAAATCGGGATACGCTCCGGCTCTATAGGCCTCAAGGGCCTTGAAGGAACTTTACTTTTTACTTACATGTGGAACCAATCAGCTATTGATCTGTGTCAATGCCAAGGTAAGCGGGCAGGTAACGGGTCAACTACATTTATCATCATTTACTTTAACTAAAAGAAATATAAAGTCAAACAAGACGTTATTTGAAGAGATTACTGTTTGTCTCCAATTGGGGGACTTGGTAGCCCAGAGGGAAGGTGTTGACCAAAAGGTAGTAGGTTCAAGCCCCGCCAACAGTTAAGAAATTTTAAAGTTTTTTCTAGGTGGATTGATACCTAGTCCCATCGAAGACCGACGATAAAGAGGAGGTCCCGTGTGCAGATAGCAACACTCTGTGAACGTTAAACGTAAAAATCCCTTGGCTGTTTACAGGGCAGTCCAGGCAAAATTAAAAATCTTACCAAAAATCCTGAGATCACCATAGTTGTGATGTGGGTAAATAAAAAATCAAACTTAATGGCTCCAATGAAACAACCATGTTCTGTTGATGAAGGGAGAGAAATCAATGAGCCGTGTCAAATCCATCAGCTAGATCTAGTTCAAAGTCAAGGAAAGTGGCAGCTAGATCTTCAACTGATACAAAAAAGTTAATAGTTCCTCGTAGACGCCTTAAAACAGTTGGTGAAAATTCTTTCTCATTTTGCGCCCTGAAAGTCTGGAATTCTTCCCCAAAGACTTAAAAGAAATAGAATCAACTGAGACATCTAAGAAAAAACTTAAACCCACCTGTTTTCCACACAGCCATAAAACCCACTCAGATTCATACTTCTCACTGCTGGCATAAATATAGTTCTATGATGTCAACTGTCTTTTGTATTATCATCCTATGCTTTTAAATATATTTGTTATGCATAACGTGTCTACGTTTTGATTTATAATGTTTATCCATGTTTGAACGCTCTGTGCTTGATATATATCGGGGTGGGGCGCTATACAAAAACTATTTGTTATTTTTATTATTATTATTATTATTATTATTATTATTATTATTATTATTATTATAATTATTATTATTGAAGTATCTGGCCCAGTTTTTTCTCTCTTTGACATTACTAATGAGGTATAATAATAGCTGTTGTAAGAAATAGATTTTTGAAAACAGATAGATTGAGCTGTAGACTATGATTGATTTGATATATCGTCGGTGGAACTGTCTAAACGCGCAAGTCACGATGTATGTGATACAAGATTCGTCCTTCAAAGAATCAAACACATGCTACTTTCAGGTCTTTTTATATGTTGGGGGCCTTAAATCAACATAAAACTCATTTTACGCGCATGATCTAACCCCAAAGATTTCCATTTTTCTTCCCACCTTGAAACTCTAACCTCGTAAGTCAAGGGGTGGATTTACTTCTTGTTTAAATCTTCCAAAAAAGTTCACCTCTATCCCTGTAAGTCCTTTTGTGCACAACTGATTAATTTTTCCCATTTCCTACATTCCAAAGGCTAAAAGCGTTATTAAATTGAAATCCAAATCGCGTAACATAGTGATTGCAGCCTCATCCGATGATTTTATGCAAAAGTAAAGTTTTTTTTTCAACAATGTTTGTTTTACAATGTCAACAGACAGAGACTATCGCTGTTCTCGTTGGAAGGAAGCTGTTAGTCGCAGCATGCATTGGGAGTGCACTGGAACAAAAATGCGTGAGTACTTTTATTGACAATGCCCTTCGACTCATGTTTTTTCTTCTTCCATATTGGGTCTTGGTAAGAAAATTGCCATATTTGCATATACACGATTTATATTATGTTAAAAAATTTCCAACGCCGCTATTTAGATATTGAATGGAAAACGATCTACACAGGCTTTGAGTACATTTATTCATAACTAATTGAGGAGATAGATTTTGAAATTTGGGTCTAAATCTAAGATGCAGCCGTTTCCATGGCAAGCAAGGAGGCTTCAAACTTTTCAGTGATATAGGATGACTATATTTTCAGTTACTCATATATATATATATACTAAACGGGGAAAAAAATCACTTCAGTAAAGGAGGTCCCGTGTGTAGATACCAACACTGTGTGCGGTTAAGATCCCCCGGACTGTTTACAGGGCAATCCGGCAAACTAAAAATTCTACCAAAAACCTTAGCTGTGGATGTGGGCAAATTAAAATAGAATCAGATCAGATCAAATCAAATCAGATCACATCAAATCAAATCAAATCAAAAGCGAGACAGGAGGAGTGTATAAGGACTTGATTGTGTGTCCCTGGAAATCCATTGCCTCTCCCTCGAGGCAACAGCCTTATGGGGCGAACGAGTTCACTAGTAAGCAGTCTCCACTTATTCCAGTATTGGTGTTATTAAACATTAACTTCAACATTAATCTCTTTTAGATTGTTGAATAACGCTTCTGAAATTTTCTATCTACCTTTATATTTGAGATTTGTTATTGTCAACAGGATTTAAACGTATGAAGTATGATGTAAACTTCTACCCAAACAATAATACATGATAAGATTACGACTAAATATTTAAAAAATATTATTGTTAATGCAGCCCTTGAATTTTTTTTTTTTTTTTTTTCTTCATACTTTTTCTACATAATTGATGGACCACGGTGAATGTTTTCATGGTCATTTGTATTTTTTACCAGTGTTTATGTCATGTGGCGTTGATGGCCAAGTCTGGCAGATTTGAGATCATGAGATCCCAGGTTTGAATCCTAGCAAAGCCAGGCCCGATGTTGTGTTCCTTGGGAAAGACACTTAGCACGCTTTTTCCCCACTCGACCCAAGTGCAAATGGGTACAAGCGCTAGTTTGGGAGAAAAACCTGCGCCAGATTAGCGGCCTGTCCAGGAGGTGATTATTATTGTCACCTGTTTCGCTTCACGCTATAGAAACCGAGATAAATCTATGGGCTGTTACGGCCTTGAAGGAACTAAACAATTTTCTTTTACTGTTTTCATTGTCATTTTGTTTTTACCAGTATATATATATGTCATGCATGAATTATCTGAATGACCTTTTCTCTCCCGTTTTCTCACCCTCCATGTCTACTACCTGACAAGCTTAGGTCAGTCACAAGGATTCTGGGATGTCCTGGCTCCTGGCTTCTTCCTGTGGTCAAGTTTTGCCGTCCTAGTTGTCGCCCATTTAATGAAAGGTGGCGCTGGTGGCAGAGGAAGCTGATACTAGTCATCTCCTAGTCATTTAGTAGATCAAAATAAACGTGTAACTTTTACTTTCTTATTATTAGCAAAATTAACGTAGTATTGTGCAGCCGTTAACCCACCCACTGCGAACAGGTGGGTGAGTGGGTGGTTTGTTGCCATGCTGCTGGTAGGTCCTGCTTCCTTGCATTCACTCTTTCATTCGTCTATCAATAGTGCTGTTTGTTTTCTCGTAATTCACTGTGAATGAGATCACCGCATGTGGTGGATGGAGTAAATGTGAATGAATCGAACAATCAAACAAGCATGCACTGAAAATTGCTGTTAGTGTTGCTGCTGCGGCCTGTATTCATTTGCTACAGTAGTGGCTGCTAACATCTCTGCCTTTTGGCAGTTGGCGGGAGGTCATACTTCTTTCCTCCATGGGGCCTGAATGAGGTTAGAGCGAGACTAAAACCGTCCGTAATGTCAGAGGTTGAAATTGTTTATTAATGTGCCAGACATTTTCATATTATGTTACGTCCAAAAAGCAATAAATTGTTTTCATGATTCATTACGCTTGTAGGGATGAGTGCGCAGTGTAAATGTACATTGTTATTACCAGTAGTTACTGCTCTTTGTTTTTAATGTTGCATCGTAATGCAGGAGAAGGACCAAACACATCCACTCTGCTAAATTGACGTTTTGATAAGAGGCCTTGTCAAGTGGCAAAAGAATGGATGGGATGTTTTAGCTGCTTGCTACATCTGGTATTAAAAGGAAACAAAAAGTGCTAAGAGTTAGTGGATACAAGGATAGATAGAAGTCAGTGCTTACATATTACGTGAAGGGTCGAAATGCAAATAAGAGTTGTCATCCATTTGACTACTTATGGAACATCTTCCATTTTTTTTTCTACACTTCAATCAAACAGTCTAACCCAAAAACAAAACACGCTTCCTGAATAGTGCATGTGCTTTGTTACAAAAGGGGCATAGTTTGTTACAAAAGGGGCATAGTTTGTTTTGTTACAAAAGGGTGAAGTTGTTTGCATAGTTTGTTACAAAAGGGGCATTGTTTGTTACAAAAGGGTGTAGTAGTTTGTTAGAAAAAGGTGTAGTTGTTTGTTAGAAAAAGTTGTTTGTTACAAAATAGTTGTTTGTTACAAAAGGGTGTAGTTGTTTGTTACAAAAGGGATGTAGTTGTTTGTTACAAAAGGGGTGTAGTTGTTTGTTACAAAAGGGGTGTAGTTGTTTGTTACAAAAGGGGCATAGTTGTTTGTTACAAAAGGGGCATAGTTGTTTGTTACAAAAGGGGTGTAGTTGTTTGTTACAAAAGGGGTGTAGTTGTTTGTTTCAAAAGGGGTGTAGTTGTTTGTTACAAAAAGTTGTTTGTTACAAAAGGCATAGTTTGTTACAAAAGGGGCATAGTTGTTTGTTACAAAAGGGGCATAGTTTGTTACAAAAGCATAGTTGTTTGTTACAAAAGGGGCATAGTTTTGTTACAAAAGGTGTAGTTGTTTGTTACAAAAGGTGTAGTTGTTTGTTACAAAAAGGGTGTAGTTGTTTGTTACAAAAGGGGTGTAGTTGTTTGTTACAAAAGGGGCATAGTTTGTTACAAAAGGGGTGTAGTTGTTTGTTACAAAAGGGGTAGTTGTTTGTTACAAAGGGGGTGTAGTTGTTTGATACAAAAGGGGGGTGTAGTTGTTTGTTACAAAAAGGGTGTAGTTGTTTGTTACAAAAAGGGTGTAGTTGTTTGTTATAAAAGGGGTGTAGTTGTTTGTTATAAAAGGTGTAGTTGTTTGTTTGAAGTTGTTTGAAATCTACACTTTATTTTGCAGTAGGTTTACCTATAGAGGTTTGAAGTTTTGTTAGGGTAGCAAAAGTAGTTGTTTCTGAAATACATTCCAGTAAAGCGAATGTGATAACGGCTGGTGATTTTGCTCGGCAAACAGTTCATGCATCTTGACAACCCTTAGTTGGCTTTGCAGGTATTTCCTCCCAAGTGAACTACACAGGTATTTCCTTTTCAGGTGAGCTACGCAGGTATTTCCTTCCAGGTGAGCTACGCAGGTATTTCCTTCCATGTGAGCACTATGGCTTGCATGACACAAGGAGATAACACTCTTTTTGTCTCCTGTATTTTGGTTTGGTCTCCTTCTACCTCCTCTTGTTTCTGTTCTTGGGGTGCCTTAGGCATATTAGTTCTGACGACACAAAGTGCCTTGTCTTTCCTCAAGGCCTGTAGAAGAAAGCAAGCCATTAGGGTTGATGCATGTGCGAAAACGTATCATATCATGATCACGTTCTGGCTCTGTTCTTCTGGATTGTCCCTCACAATGTTTCTGGTGATTGCTTACCTGAAATCCTGAAACTTCCTAAAATCGTGCTTTAATATTTGTCTGTAAGATGTCCCCATAGATGGGTCGAGGCCACAGCTGTGAGGCACCCTAAGATGGTCAGTGCCCCGAGTGATGACCCTGTGGACGGATAGAAGGGGTTGCTGATCCAGCCGAAGACAATATTAGCAGTATGAGGAATAGCACTATCTTGTTGGAACCATTGATTATTTCCTACCGTTGATTCCTACCCGAGTTTTCCTAGCATATTCCAGAACATTTTCAAGATGCAAAGGCATTAATCTGACTTACAGTAATCGCGTTTTCATTCTCATCCATAAAGAAAATGATAAAATAATAATAAAATACATATTTACAGCTCTCATCATCAATACTAGATTAACCTCTGAGCGCTTTATAGTGACATTTCATAGTACATACAACACATGCAAAATATTAATCAAATAAAATATAATTTGTACGTAAGAAAAGTATAAATTGTGCAGTGTAGACGAAAATAAAATAATTGGAATAGAATAGGAAGAGGGTTTTAGTACATGATAAAAATAGCTATACAACTTCAGGTATTTGTTAAAAATGCTTGTGAAATAAGTTTGGGATGTATGCATTTAAGATGGGTTGTATTTCAAAGATTTTTCAAAGGATTTGAGGATTTCCTTTGTTCTGGTCTCAAGAGGTAGACTGTTCCAGACTTTTGGGTCAGAAAATTCAAACGCTCACTCACCCTGGGATTTAAGACACATTCTCGGAACTTCTAAAATTGTGTCTTTGGAGGAGTGCAAATTTCTTGTGGGGGTCTTTTTTACGTAAAGGTTCAGTTATGTACTGAGGCTCACAATCACCGAGGCATTTGTATGCCAATGTGACAATTTTATGTTCAATTCTTTGCTTCATGGGAAGCCAGTAGAGGAATTGGAGAAGTAATGAGACGCAATCGCGTTTGATTCGATAATTTGTGGATGCAAGATAGCTTCGAAATATTATTGCGATCTCTCTTCCCTCAGATTTTTTTCTTGGAAATACCCAGGGGAAGTAATTGATATTACATCTTGCTGTCTCCCTTGTCCTTTAACTAGGTCTCGGTTAAAAACAGAGTGTCAATGTTTTCATCAGTAAAAAGTGATTCGATGTCTGTGTATTTATTTCTAATTGATCTTGAGTTTAACAGCAAGCAATGCAGACTATTCGTTATGATAATTTTATTGACACACGATTGAAAATTGGTTTGACCGTTTTGTTTTGATGGTTGTGTGTTATCATCAAGTTTGTATAGGCCTGCTTGAATTCAGAACATGAGAGTTGTTGTTGTCATCAAGTTTGTATAGGCCTGCTTGAATTCAGAACATGAGAGTTCTTGTTGTCATCAAGTTTGTATAGGCCTGCTTGAATTCAGAACATGAGAGTTCTTGTTGTCATCGTCAGTTGTGCACTTGGTGTTGCATGAATTCTCAACTGTTTTGATGACCGTCATGTTGCTCAAATCGCAACCCTTGCCAGAGTGAGGAGGGCTGGGAAGTGGGGGAGGGGGGTGTGACCCTCTTTATTTGTCGTTGTTTCCAAACGCCAGCCCGTGTGCCTCGTGGCAGTCGATGACAAGGTTGCGGGGGCTGGACCAAAATTGGAATGGCATTTAAGGTCTCGCATTGGCCAGGCATGGTAATATGACACAGTCGCTATTGTTGTCTTTGTTTACAAAGTTATTTCTACTCACCAGGGTGGCGACATTGAAAATGGCCGTGGTGAAAATTACAATATCCATACTGTGAATTGGAATAAGACGATTGAAAAGTATTTACTAGGCAAAAACCATCTATTTAAAAGTTCTAAAAATCGAGAGGCTGATGTCACAGATGTTTAAGATTATACTACAGTGCTAAAAATCTAGATAAGTATAGTAATTCAAACAAAATATCGAAAACGAATCTAGAAACGCAAGAGCAAAATACAACACAGCTGCCTCCTCGGCGCAATACATATCACAGAATGACCCAATGGCTTCGTGGTAACTCATGGCTGCCCACACAGTATTGTTTTGATCATGAAGACCTTTCTCACACACTTTGTTCGGTTTCAATGTTCACCAGAAAATGAAATTTTAACTGTTCACATATCCTTTGAAGTAAAAACGAGCCTCAAATGTTTTATGCATGAGCCTCTGGTGCACTTGAACCTTGTACTTTTTAGATCGAACTTCTTTCATTATTTGCGGTAGTGATCCACGAGGGATTTGTAGCTCCAGACTGTCGTTGGATTCATTTTTATTGGTACGTCGTCGACAAACTAACAAACTGCCTGAATCTTCTCAGGATTGCGTTGAGTCAGGCAGTCCACTATGGGTCACTCGAGATTTGGATATTATTAGAGTTTTGTTCTCAAAGAAATCGTGCCTTTGGAAACATGAAGGTCACCTCAACAGAGACGTTTTATTTGGTTTTTTAATTGAATTGTATAGGTCAGCTGGTTTGATTTTTCTTTCTACCATCAGTAGATTTTTCGCAAATTTTTCCAAGCCGTCAAAACTATTGAGGAGAGACGCGATCAGTTGTTCAGTGTGGCAGGATTTTGGATTGTTTCCATGCAAGCCATGCCATGTCATGTCAGTCACACGATTGGCTTACAAGTTTGTAATTGGCTCACCGCACCTATGTTAGATGTAGTGTAGTGGTTGTTGATTTGAAGCCAATGGGCATTAGCGGGTTTTGAATGAAAGCAAATGTTTATTTATGTGTATTTTAAAGGAGGATTTAGAGGTTTTTGAACCAAAATGACTGTCTGAACATTACCCTATGGCTGGTCTGAAATGGATGCCAGCAATTTCCAAAATTCTGAAATGGCATTTAACGTGTTTTTGCATCTCAACCTTTCTTGTGAAAAAGACCTGAGAACCAAACAACGAATGACTTTCGCTAAAGCTTGCAATGTGTTTGAAGTCTTTTGCCCGCGTCTTACCAATACCGCTAGATTTTATAACTTACAAGAATGCTGGTTCAAGAAGTCCGTTCATGATATGATATTATGCATATATTTACATTGTTATTGTTTTCCCCATTGTTATTGTTTTCCCATTAGCCATAGTTATTGTTATTGTATTCCCATTGTTAGCCATTGTTATTGTTTTCGTTAGCCATTGTTATTGTTTTCTCGTTAGCCATTGTTATTGTATTCCCGTTAGCCATTGTTATTGTTTTCTCCCGTTAGCCATTGTTATTGTTTTCCTAGCCATTGTTATTGTTTTCCCGTTAGCCATTGTTATTGTTTTCCGTTAGCCATTGTTATTGTTTTCCCGTTAGCCATTGTTATTGTTTTCCAGTTAGCCATTGTTATTGTTTTCTCGTTAGCTTCTCTTGCAACCTTTTAGACTAACTATCTGTTTTACCTTATTTGTTTTTGTGCGTGTCTGTGTCTGTGTGTCTGTTTATTCCATGCATTTGCATGCCCATGTGTCTCACTGTCTGGTTTTATCTCTCAAGCGCCCTATATATTTTTGTTCAAATGTTCTATGTTCTGATGATGAAGTTGTACAACTCTTCATGAAATGAGAGAATGCTTGTCTGTTAAGAATATGATACAAATACCTGTAGTGAGAATTTGTATATGACTTTAGTTTCATGATTATAATTGTATATGGAGCCCTCTATAAGTTCTTTTAGAATAAGTACAAAGTCGAGCGACAGGGGGATTAAGAGAATTAGAACATGGTAATATGTCCTTTGATGACTGATTGAAATTTGTTTGACTTCTCTCTTAAATACTGAAGAAAAGGGGGGGGGGATCTTAGACTTATGCAATTGTATGAAGTTCATGATGTAGATAATATTGATTGTAAATTATTTTTCAACTATTCTCATGTAAATTTTACTCGGGGAGAAAGATTCAAGATATACCTTACATGAAGTTCTACTTCCGTTAGACATAATTTTTTTTATTATAAGAACAGTCAAAACATGGAACAGTTTACAGTTTCAAAGAAAAAAACTCAGGAAGTATTAATTCTTTTAAAAATGCCATTGATAAGGAGCTCTATAATTTTAGAATATTTGTAATGATGAATAGTGAATGTGCATTGTTCTTCTTGATAACTGTATGTTCAATCAATTTTAAAACTCCATGATTGTATTAAGATGTATGGGGCATTTAAAGGTCAAATGACCTACCTAGCCTCTGACACAATATGATATGGGAGATATATGATAATATACATATATATTAAGATGTTGTGAAGTAAGACATAAATATGATACAATAATAGAATCCAATAGGATTTACTTTCTGTTATGCATAGTAATTATTTACATGAAAACATTGTACAGCAGCTCCGTAGGAATAAAGACGAGACGAGTACAGAGGAATGGACAGAAGAAATTTCTCTGGGCACTTTTAAAATCGAACCTGCGACCACAGAGTCAGTACCATCACCTTGCCATTGAAAGAGAGCCGACTATCACCCAAGCTAACTTTCGTACGAAAGAAAGATCTTGTAGTTAGCTTGGTTTGGTAGTGTGCTCTCTTTTCATGGTGAGACTTGAGGTTGGCGGTTCACTTTCATCTTGCTGTTTCCCTTAACCCCCCCCCCCTGAGATCACCGCAATGGTGGACGGGGGAGTTTCAATGAAGCCAAAATGAGTCGGTGGTTGCTGACAAGGAGGAGGTTGAATGTTTGAGATTTAGTATTAATGCCCTCAACATCATTGCGGGTGGTTGGCGGATGCTTCTGGTAGGGCCAATTTCTTTCTTTTCCTTTTTTTTTTCTTTTTTCCCCACCTATCTTTCATCTTGCTGTTTCCTCTTAATTCACCCTGAGATCACCGCAATGGTGGACAGGAGATAAATTTCAAAGAAACAATCAATATCATTAAGTTCATGTCATTATTCATGGGATAAGATTTGAGGGAGTTCAATGTTTATCCTTTTGGAACAATTATGCAGTGTACGTGTAAGTCACATTTGATGTTGAATGGGGGGAGTGGAAGTGTAAGAAGAAGGCGGTTGGCGGGCGTTGCTGGTAGGTTCTATGTCTTTCCCTTTCCCTCTTTTACTTATTTTTCATCTTGCTGTTTCCACCGTATAATTCACCCTGAGATCACCGTGCATGGTGGACGGGTCAATTTCAATAAGACGAAAAGGGAGTGTAAGAAGAGGTTGTTTGTGTAAGAATTAATCTGAGATAGAAATCACATGTTTTGTTGTATCATATTGGCCACTGGTTTATTATTTGTTATTGTTGGAAGAACCCACGGAGCCGTAGAATCCCACATACTACCTCTGACCATTTCCGCAGCTGGGAAGTTAAAACCAGATGAAAAGTTGCAATATAATCAAACTAATAAACTGGAGTTTTGCGCATTTGATTATTTTATCTTGTAGAATCATTTAAGGCTTTATTTTTTTTTTTCCTTTATCAATATTATAGACATGATCGGTCGTTTCATCGTTGCTTTATATGCTGACATAATCAGTGTTTGATTTATAAGAAATTAAGGAATTGCTATAATCAGTCTCTAATTTTTAACATTAGTCCTTGCATTGAGCATGGGTGGTTGGCGGGCGTTACTGGTAATAGGTCCTTCTTACATTTGCTTCTTTGACTTGTCTTTCATCTTCCTGTTTTCTTAGTCTTAAGTCACCCTGAAATCACCGCAATGTTTTGTCTTTATTGGTGGAATGGTCACGTATTCATTGTCATTTATCACTCCTGAGATCCCTGCAACGGTGGAGGAGGTACATTTCAATGAAACCAGTTTTGCCATCCATCGGCAGCTGCTACCGATGGGTCCTACCTCTGTTTTTAATTTCACTCTTTCGTCTTGCTGTTTGCTAGGTAAATTTCAATGAAACCAGCCTTGCCATCCATCGGCAGCTGCTACCGATGGGTCCTACCTCTGTTTTTAATTTCACTCTTTCGTCTTGCTGTTTGCTTTTCATTCAACCTGAGATCACTGTTGATGGATGAGGTAAATGGCAACCAAACGGAACAAACATATATGGTGATGAGCGGGTCTGTAGACATTGTAATTGTTATGGGCTTATGCTTAAAGCAGCTAGATCTATGCAAGGGCTGTTTGTTGGTTGTGTTTTGTTTTTTAGTGGCGATGTTTTTGCTTTTTGGTTGTTTTTTTTTCCATATTCAAATTTATATATAGATATGTTACAAGCATGTTTTACCCCAGATGATAATTGGCCTATGCACCCTCAATATACATGTACCTATGTCCATATCACTCTCCTTCTAGCACTGTTAGTAATGTTAGATGAAGGTAGTAATGTCTTGCCTTCAGTGACAACACAGTTAGTAATGTTAGATGAAGGTAGTAATGTCTTGCCTTCAGTGACAACACAGTTAGTAATGTTAGATGAAGGTAGTAATGTCTTGCCTTCAGTGACAACACTGTTAGTAATGTTAGATGAAGGTAGTAATGTCTTGCCTTCAGTGACAACACTGTTAGTAAATTCTTCCCTTCAGTGATAACACTGTTAGTAAATTCTTCGCTTCAGTGACACCACTGTTAGTAAATTCTTCTCTTCAGTGATAACACTGTTAGTAAATTCTTCCCTTCAGTGATAACACTGTTAGTAATGTCTTCCCTTCAGTGACAACACTGTTAGTAATGTCTTCGCTTCAGTGACACCACTGTTAGTAAATTCTTCCCTTCAGTGATAACACTGTTAGTAATGTCTTCCCTTCAGTGATAACAATGTTAGTAATGTCTTCCTTCAGTGATAACCCTGTTAGTAATGTCTTCCTTTAGTGATAACACTGTTATTAATGTCTTCCCTTCAGTGATAACACTGTTAGTAATGTCTCCCCTTCAGTGGTAACACTGTTAGTAATGTCTTTCCTTCGGTGATAACACTGTTAGTAATGTCTTCCCTTCAGTGATAACACTGTAATGTCTTCCCTTTAGTGACAACACTGTTAGTAAATTCTTCCCTTCAGTGATAACACTGTTAGTAATGTCTTCCTTCAGTGACAACACTGTTAGTAATGTCTTCCTTCAGTGATAACAATGTTATTAATGTCTTCCCTTCAGTGATAACACTGTTAGTAATGTCTTCCCTTTAGTGATAACACTGTTAGTAATGTCTTCCTTCAGTGATAACACTGTTAGTCTGTTAGTAATATCTTCCCTTCAGTGATAACACTGTTAGTAATGTCTCCCCTTCAGTGATAACACTGTTAGTAATATCTTCCCTTCAGTGATAACACTGTTAGTAATGTTTTCCTTCAGTGATAACACTGTTAGTAATGTCTTCCTTCAGTGATAACACTGTTAGTAATGTCTCCCCTTCAGTGATAACACTGTTGGTAATGTCTCCCCTTCAGTGATAACACTGTTAGTAATGTTTTCCCTTCAGTGACAACAATGTTAGTAATGTTTTCCCTTCAGTGACAAAACTGTTAGTAATGTCTTTCCTTCGGTGATAACACTGTTAGTAATGTTTTCCCTTCAGTGACAACAATGTTAGTAATGTCTCCCCTTCAGTGATAACACTGTTAGTAATGTCTTTCCTTCGGTGATAACACTGTTAGTAATGTCTTCCCTTCAGTGATAACACTGTAATGTCTTCCCTTTAGTGACAACACTGTTAGTAAATTCTTCCCTTCAGTGATAACACTGTTAGTAATGTCTTCCCTTCAGTGACAACACTGTTAGTAATGTTTTCCCTTCAGTGACAACACTGTTAGTAATGTTTTCCCTTCAGTGACAACACTGTTAGTAATGTTAGATAAAGGTAGTAATGTCTTCCCTTCAGTGACAACACTAGTAGTAATGTTAGATAAAAGTAGTAATTTCTTCCTTCAGTGACAACGATACTGTGGAGACCAGTATTACCATTAGGCATGTGCGACACTATTGCTATTCCAACTTTTTTATTATTTAAAAATGGCCACGAAGGTGAATGAAAATTCTACAGAAAGAAGACAGGGAAACAATGCATTTTTTGCTTTATTAAGTAATGCATCACTTTAGGATAGAAACAATGCATTTTTTGCTTTATTAAGTAATGCATCACGTTAGGATAGAAACAATGCATTTTTTGCTTTATTAAGTAATGCATCACGTTAGGATAGAAACAATGCATTTTTGCTTTATTAAGTAATGCATCACGTTAGGATAGAAACAATCCTTGAATAAAATCCGTGTTGAGCTGAGATCAGTTGAAACCTACATACATCTGGACATAATTTGGTTATTCTCAGTGGCCTGGCAACAAAGCCTTTGTTCATGCACAAAGAGCGAGCAATTTAAAATGACAGTAGTTACACATCTATACATATATAAGGCTGACTTGTTCTAACTCGGAAACCACTGCACCCACGACCATTATATTTCGCATGTAGGTTTCAAATAGCCTGCTTTAGGTTCTTATCAAATGAACAATTGAATCAAATCAGTATGTGTATTGATTGGAAAAAGATTGTTTATCTGCAATCGAGGAAAGCTTTTTTTGTTACTAGATTTAATTTCTTGATTTCCAGTCATTAAATAACTTCAGTGTCGAGTACTTATTCAAACTAAAATAATCGTACTACATATCCCGCATTTCCCGATGAAGTGGTTTCTGAGTTTACAGCAGTCATAAGTTCGAGAGGTCCAGATTTATAGACTTAAACATCAAATCTGCTTTACTCTTATTGCTTGACATTTATAAGTGCAACTTGGTACAAAAGTTGTGTCACAAACATTAGAGGGTGTCTCTCTGGGTTGGGTTGTTTTTGTTGTTGTATTTTTATATGTTATTGTTATTGGGTTTTTGTTGTATTTTTATATGTTATTGGGTTGGGTTTTTAATTTTTTCTTAGTTTTATTACATGTATTTCTTTGCAATGACATATAATATGTTTGGAAGGATACTTTGATTTGAAGCTTTATCTTTGATTGTTGTCAAATTCAAGCTCCATAATTTATACCATGTGATTGAAATGAATGATTACGTTTTGTTGACTGTCACCATATTAAACAGTTATATATTATTTTTTTTCTTATCTTTTCTGTTGTTGAGTTGTCATCTGAATATGTTTGTCTAACTGCAACCATTTTGTTTTGTTGTCGTTGGTGGTGGGAGTTTTGTGGGCACTACTGGTAGGTAGGTAGATAGGTCAAGGTAAACAGTGAGGCAAGGGGTGTGTCGAAAGTGACGGAAATGACATTGAATGAGATATTAAAGCCCCATAGGAACAAGGACGAGGTAAATACAAGAAATAGACAGAAAAAAATCCTGGCCACCATGGGGATCGAACGCGCAACCTCTGTGTGGGCATTCATCGACTTACCATTAAAGGAAAGCCTGTTAGTGTTACCAACTGAGCTAACTACACTTCTTATGGTGACCAGGGTTTTCTCTGCTACTTCTTGTATTTTTTTCGTCTTTGTTCCTATGGAGCTTTAATATTATCAATTTCATTTCTTTCACTGGTAGGTAGGTTCTACTCCTTTCCTTTCTCTCCCCTTCACTTTCACTTTCACTGGTAGGTAGGTCCTATTCCTTTCCTTTCTTTCTCTCTCCTTCACTTTCACTGGTAGGTAGGTCTTATTCCTTTCCTTTCTCTCCTTCACTTTCACTGGTAGGTAGGTCCTATTCCTTTGATTTTCTCTCCCCTTCACTTTCACTGGTAGGTAGGTCCTATTCCTTTCCTTTCTCTCCTTCACTTTCACTGGTAGGTAGGTCCTATTCCTTTCCTTTGTCTCCTTCACTTTCACTTTCACTGGTAGGTAGGCCCTATTCCTTTCCTTTCTCTCCTTCATTTTCACTTTCACTGGTAGGTAGTTCCTATTCCTTTCCTTTCTCTCCTTCACTTTCACTGGTAGGTAGGTCCTATTCTTTTTCTTTCTCTCCTTCACTTTCACTGGTAGGTAGGTCCTATTCCTTTCCTTTCTCTCCTTTACTTTCACTGGTAGGTAGGTCCTATTCCTTTCCTTTTCTCTACCTTCACTTTCACTTTCACTGGTAGGTAGGTCCTATTCCTTTCCTTTCTCTCCTTCACTTTCACTTTCACTGGTAGGTAGGTCCTATTCCTTTCCCTTTCTCTCCTTCACTTTCACTGGTAAGTAGGTCCTATTCCTTTCTTTTTTTCCTTCCTTCACTTTCACTGGTAGGTAGGTCCTATTCCTTTCCTTTCTCTCTCCTTCACTTCCACTGGTAAGGTAGGTCTTATTCCTTTCCTTTCTTTCCTTCACTTTCACTGGTAAGTAGGTCCTATTCCTTTCCTTCTCTCCTTCACTTTCACTGGTAGTAGGTCTTATTCCTTTCCTTTTCTCTCCTTCACTTTCACTGGTAGGTAGGTCTTATTCCTTTCCTTTCTTTCCTTCACTTTCACTGGTAGATAGGTCTTATTCCTTTCCTTTCTCTCCTTCACTTTCACTGGTAGATAGGTCCTATTCCTTTCCTTTCTCTCCTTCACTTTCACTGGTAGGTAGGTCTTATTCCTTTCCTTTCTCTCCTTCACTTTCACTGGTAGGTAAGTCTTATTCCTTTCCTTTCTCTCCTTCACTTTCACTGGTAGGTAGGTCTTATTCCTTTCCTTTCTCTCCTTCACTTTTACTGGTAGGTAGGTCCTATTCCTTTCCTTTCTCTCCCTTCACTTTCAATGGTAGGTAGATCCTATTCCTTTCCTTTCTCTCCCCTTCACTTTCAATGGTAGGTAGGTCCTATTCCTTTCCTTTCTCTACTGGTAGGTAGATCCCTTCACTTTCACTTTCACTCATCTTTTAATTTGTTGTTTGCTCGTAATTCCCGGTGGTAGGCGGGCGCGACTGTGTCAAATCTAGTCTTGTAATACTAGTGGATAGAACAGTTCATTCCCGTCATAATGATATCTTAAAAAGAAGCTCAGTATCGATTCTTTGAATTTATAGGAATTTTTAGAAACGATACAGGCCTATTTTTCAACACAGCTATTATATAATAAAAGCCAGACATATTATCTTAAATACAGCAAGTTGGTACTTATTTTGATCGTCTTACTTATTTGAGGATCCAATGCCTTAGATTGTCCGGAAAAATACGGAACATATTCTGCGCACCTATTATCAAAAGACACCTCAGTCTCATTGTCTCAAAATGAGTACAAAAGTGCTGGTGCACTTGAAACAGTGTCAATAACTTTGAATAAAAGTCGTTCAGAACCTCTCAAGGTTTTATGATGTTTTAAAGTGTTATCCTACTCTTTTCTTAGGTTTATGGGAGAAAAATATATTCAAATAACAGAAAATAAGATAAAAATACGATTTTCTCAAAATGTCCTTTTTTGTTCATTATTTCCTATCCACTTTTTTATTTCTCAACGTATCTTCATGAACTTTGGTATGGATGATGAGTGGGACGAAACAGAAATGATCAGTTGCTTTTTGAAAATATATATTACAGTTTGGGAAAAATTGAATTTTTTGTACAATATTTTGGTATATGTTTGGTTGCTCTCATATGCATAAAATCAAAACTTACTAATGAAACAAAAATCCGATCGGACTAAATTTGAATATTGTATTAAATAAGGTGCATGTCAAGTTTGAAAGAAATTTGTTGAAAATGAAAAAGCCTATCGATATTGAACTTCATTCAAATTTGGGGTCAAACTGCAAGATGGCCGCCGTTTCCGAAAGCGTCAGAAAAACCCCGACATATTTCAACTCAGAACGCCATGCCCATTACACCTATACACAATTTAAATTGATAAGAGCAAACGGAAACATTTTCACTCCCGCCCCCTCCCTTAATTCACCCTGACTCCGGCCCTGAGATTACTATTGTGGTAGACAGTATTTTCAAAGGAACATACTTAATTCCCACTGAGATTACTACATATTAATTATGGTGGATGAGATTAACTTGAAATGATGCAAACAGGGTGATATTGGTGAAACAAGTAAGGAGAACAACCAATGTGTCAATGGTAAAGATGGTAAGTAAGGAGAACAACCAATGTGTCAATGGTAAAGATGGTAAGTAAGGAGAACAACCAATGTGTCAATGGTAAAGATGGTAAGTAAGGAGAACAACCAATGTGTCAATGGTAAAGATGGTAAGTAAGGAGAACAACCAATGTGTCAATGGTAAAGATGGTAAGTAAGGAGAACAAACGATGTGTCAATGGTAAAGATGATAAGTAAGGAGAACAACCAATGTGTCAATGGTAAAGATGGTAAGTAAGGAGAACAACCAAAGTGTCAATGGTAAAGATGGTAAGTAAGGAGAACAAACGATGTGTCAATGGTAAAGATGGTAAGTAAGGAGAACAACCAATGTGTCAATGGTAAAGATGGTAAGTAAGGAGAACAACCAATGTGTCAATGGTAAAGATGGTAAGTAAGGAGAACAACCAAAGTGTCAATGGTTAAGACTAAATAAGGAGAACAACCAATGTGTCAATGGTAAAGATGGTAAGTAAGGAGAACAACCAATGTGTCAATGGTAAAGATGGTAAGTAAGGAGAACAACCAAAGTGTCAATGGTAAAAAGATGGTAAGTAAGGAGAACAAACGATGTGTCAATGGTAAAGATGGTAAGTAAGGAGAACAACCAATGTGTCAATGGTAAAGATGGTAAGTAAGGAGAACAAACGATGTGTCAATGGTAAAGATGATAAGTAAAGAGAACAAACAAAGTGTCAATGGTAAAGATGATAAGTAAGGAGAACAACCAAAGTGTCAATGGTAAAGATGGTAAGTAAGGAGAACAACCAAAGTGTCAATGGTAAAGATGATAAGTAAGGAGAACAACCAATGTGTCAATGGTAAAGATGATAAGTAAGGAGAACAACCAATGTGTCAATGGTAAAGATGGTAAGTAAGGAGAACAACCAATGTGTCAATGTTAAAGATGATAAGTAAGGAGAACAACCAAAGTGTCAATGGTAAAGATGATAAATAAGGAGAACAACCAAAGTGTCAATGGTAAAGATGGTAAGTAAGGAGAACAACCAAAGTGTCAATGGTAAAGATGATAAGTAAGGAGAACAAACAATGTGTCAATGGTAAAGATGGTAAGTAAGGAGAACAACGATGTGTCAATGGTAAAGATGATCAATGAGAACAACCAATGTGTCAATGGTAAAGATGGTAAGTAAGGAGAACAACCAAAGTGTCAATGGTAAAGAAGTAAGGAGAACAAACAATGTGTCAAAGGTAAAGATGATAAGTAAGGAGAACAACCAAACGTCAATGTCAATGGTAAAGATGGTAGTAAAAGTAAGTAAGGAGAACAAACCAATGTGTCAATGGTAAAGATGGTAAGTAAGGAGAACAAAGATGTGTCAATGGTAAAGACGGAAAAGTAAGGAGAACAAACGATGTCAATGGTAAAGATGGTAAGTAAGGAGAACAAACGATGTCAATGGTAAAGATGATTCAATGGTCAATGGTAAAGATGATTAGTAAGGGAGAACAAACGATGTGTCAATGGTAAAGATAGTAAGTAAGGAGAACAACAAATGTGTGTCAATGGTAAAGATGGTAAGTAAGGAGAACAACCAAAGTGTCAATGGTAAAGATGGCAAGTAAGAGAAATGTAAAAGTATAGTGTTTATCATTGATGTCATCAGTTTACATACATAACACACATAATTAGCATACATACATACATACATACATACACATACGTATATATATATATATATATATATATATACATATATATATATACATATATACATACATACATACATACATATACATAGATACATACATACATACATATACATACATATAGATACATACACCCATATATATATAAATATATAACATACATGCATACATACATACATACATATATCCATACATCATATATACATACATACATATA
>JAXRKP010002071.1:0-10000 GCA_037039925.1 Doris montereyensis
GTAAGTGTTGCTAAACACTGAAGACTTTATCGACTCTTCGAAAGATCAGCTAATGCTAAAATGGATATTTCAGGATAAATCTTTACACTCTTTTTCCCTTATGTATCGTGATACATTTTGTAATTTTGTATACATTCCGCCACCTTTAGTGTACTTTTGTGCCTTTATTGATACTTCCTTTTCATTATCATTCTCTAACATTTCTTCATCTAGACCCATGAGATTATAGATCTAGTCTACTTATAGTTACCCTCTTTATTCCTTTACGTATGTTTCCCATACTCACAGACCCCTGTTCGCCTTCTCCCTTTCTTATTTCCTGACAGTTTTTCATACTTCTCTCTCTCCTCCTCTATCTTTTCTCATCTCTTCATCTCGCGCTCTTCTCTCTCTCGCTCGCTCTCGCCTCTCTCTCTCTCTCTATCCTCTCTTCCTCTCTCTCTCTCTCTCTATCTCTCTCTCATCTCTCTCTCACTCTGTCGGTTCTCTTCCCCCTCTCCCGCTTCCCGCTCTCTCTTACTCTCGTCTCTCTCTCCGCCGGCTCTCTTCCCCCGACACCTACCTCTCTCTTTTTCCTCTTCTCGGCTCTTCTCTTGCTCGTCTCTCGCATCTCCTGCTCTCTCTTCCTCCGTCTCTCCCCCTGGCCTCCTACTCTCTCTCTCGTCTTCTTCTGCGTATCGTCTCTCTCCTCTATCGTCTCTCTCTCTCTCCTCGATCTTTCTCTCTCAATCCTCGATCACTCTCTCTCTATCCTCTCAATTTCATCATCAACTCTCATCTCTCTCCTCATCAAAACCCTCCAATCCTGTCCTCAACGTCATCATTCCAGCTTACAACTTCAATCTTGCAATCATATGCCTCCTCATAGCGCATGCTTCTTCGTCGTTCCTTCGGGGGGTTCTCTCTCCTCACCTCTCGTGCAACTCGTCGTCCATCTATCGTTAAATCTCACGGTTAGGAATCAGAAATTCGACTCTTCTTCGACTCTATCCTCTATCTAACATCTCAACACTCAGAGATTCATCTCTCGAACATCTCCAGTTCAATCTCTCAACCTCTCATCGACTCATGGCACTCATCTCCTTACTAAACCATCATTCTCCATTCTCACATTGCCTCTCCTCTTAGCTCATCTTCCTCTGTAACTCATCCTCTTACTCCAGCGTCTCTCTTTCTTCATTCGAGGGTCTCTCTCAGATATATCCAAGCCCACCATCGCATGTCGGCTTATCACCTCCAGGGCGCCCTAAGCGTCTCGCTAAATCTCATTACCCCGGTGCCTCCGCCCTCGGACACGTCATTTCTCTCTCCTAAATCTCCTTTTCTACTTCTACTTCCACACATCGTCGAATCGTGCATTATCTCATCACTCTCGCTCACTTCATCGGTCCATTCAATCGGTATCCTTCACTCTGCGCAAAAAATCAACTCTATTGTCAAACTGTCTCTACCAATATCCCCTCACTCTCTCTAGCCTATCCTCTTCCAATTCTTCCTCAATAACTCTTCATAGAATCCGGAATTCTCTCTTCCATAGTCTCATCAACTCTGCTTCATCCTTCTCGTGGTCTCTTTCTCAGTAGCTCTTGCAGATCCATCATCTCTGTTCTCTCAGCATGTCGATCTCCATTCGCCACCAACACTCCTTTCTGCTTACTCAACTACCCTCTGCTCTCCTTCATTCCCACAATATCAGGGCTAACCCACTACCTCCCCCGCGCACAACCTCCTCATTTAACTCATCATCTACGATAAACTCACTTCGAAACAATAATATCATTCTCGCCGCTTCAAAAACACTCTCATTTCCGGATTCTCTACTATCCATCAAGGTGTCCGTCTTTCGTCAAATCATCATCGTGCGTCTCTCCACCATAATGACTCAGCAGAAATCTCTCGCAAGTTTTCTCTCCATAACTATCTCCTCTCACTGTTCCATCTCAACCTAATCATTTCATTACTCGTCAATCTCGAATCTCACTCTCGATTCTCAGTCATCAAGAAATTCGATCTCCTTCTTAAAACTCTCATCAATTGCGCTCTTCCTCTATCTCCTCACACAATCTGTACAGCTCAGATGTCTTTTATCTCTCACTCCTCTCAACATTAGATCAGAATCATTCTGCAATCTTCCTCCTTCATAGCTCTCTCGTCGATCCCGCTCCTCCTCCGTATCGATTATCTGTTCCTCCCCCGTCTCCGAGATTCTTCAAATCTCGATCATACCGCTCTCTGGTCTCCACTCCTCTCGATACTGCATCCCCCTCTCTCTCTCTCTCTCTCTCTCTCTCTCTCTTTATTTCCCTTCCCTTTTATTACTTACTTATTTTTCATTTTTTTTTAAATTTCATTCTAGATTTAAACCTTCCCTTCCCGCGCCTATATTGTTCACATCTCCTTCTACTTACGTTTCTTATATCACTGTCTTTTTCTTTAGTTCTTCCTCCTTTCTGTTTTTCTTCTGACATCACATTTGTGATGCCTCAGATAGTGCTGAGATCTAAATCTAGATTCTAGATATTTCTCGTTTGTTGTCTGACGAAGGGTTATACCCGAAACGTCACGTGTTTCTTCTGTCTTTATTAGTAGAGTTGTCACTTATTGTCATATTTCGCCTTTAACTATTATGTAGTCTATCATTGACTTTTCACACCTGTCTTTATTTACTCTTGTATATTTGTGGATATCTTTATGAGGAAAAAAAGTGTTGGCTATTTTCATGTTATTTTTAGGCAAAAATTTCATAGTCTCTCTCCATTTGGAAAAGTTGTTGTCTCTCCTTCTTTACTTATTACTCCTCCTGACGTTTCTATATTGTTGACTACTCTAGCGTTTAAATCTCCTAAAAAGCATTAGTTCCTGTTTGGGTTTAAGATTCTCTGCAGCTATTTGTAAATCGTTTTCGAAGATATCTTTTTCTTCTTTAGTGGCGTCTTCGTTTGGTCCATAAGCTATTAATAATTTAATTTCTTGTGCTTTTGGTTTAATATTTACCTCTAATAGTCGTGGGCTTACAAATTTCCAACTTTCTAGTAGCTTTTCACGCCTTTTATGCACTAGGAGGCCTACTCCTGCTCTAGCTCTATCTTTGACATCTTCTCCTGAGAAGATTAAAATATGATTTAGTCCTACATTTTCTATTCCTTGAATTTTTCTCCCTGTCTTCAACTAATTCTATCTCTTTTCCATTTATTGTCCTAACATTCCATGTCCTAAAAATCACAGTTCGTGTTCGTTTCATGTTCGTCGTTGAAAGGTCAATCGGGTATATTGCATTTATTTCTCTGAATCAGTTTGGTTTGGATAAGCAGGGGATTAGCCCACTGTACCCTAGGTAGATGATGGGCTACCACCACTTGTGGCCCCCTACCAGGCCTTGTTTTTTTCTGTCAGGGTTAACCCTTTAGCCTTTGGTCAGTCAAAACCAGGCTCTGCAAGGCAGCATGTCTCTTTCTGTCAGGGTTATCTCCTTAGCCTTTGGTCGGCCAAGACCCGTCTGCCAGTCAGCAGGAGACTGTCGAGAGTGGGGGTTATCTACCCCCTGTACATGTGCTTACCTGTCCACTGCCTGGATCACTAAATTTATAGCTAATATATCACAGCGAATCGAAGACATGAAAAGCAAAGCAAAAGATGTACGTTAGCAGTCACTTTTAATGTCATGTTTTGTTTAAAATAAAGCAAAAAATCTACTTTAGCAGTCACTTTAATGTCATGATTTGTTTAAAGCAAAGCAAAAAATCTACTTTAGCAGCTTCACTTTAATGTCATGATTTGTTTAAAGCAAAGCAAAAAATCTACGTTAGCAGTCACTTTAATGTCATGATTTGTTTAAAGCAAAGCAAAGATCTACTCTTTATCTACTTTAGCAGTCACTTTAACTTAAATGTCATGATTTGTTTAAAGCAAAGCAAAAGATCTACGTTAGCAGTCACTTTAACTTTAATGTCATGATTTGTTTAAAGCAAAGCAAAAGATCTACTTTAGCAGTCACTTTAACTTTAATGTCATGATTGTTTCACCCCACCAGGATCGATGGCGATGGCCGAAGGGTCAGTGTAACACGATCGGGAGCGATGCATTAGAATCGTACCTGGTTCGAATCCAGTTGACGAGATGGGTTTTTGTTTTGCGTTTCTTTAAATCTTCATACTAAATGTTTGCGGTAGTGAATACAATAGCATATCATGTATTTGTTGTTCAACCCGAGGGCGCAGACAAAAGATTACACAAAATTGTGATTAACAAATTTTATCGGTTAACCTGGCGTCACCGGGTGCCTAGATATCATGATGATGTAATAATGCTAATCTTATCATTTTAAAAGAATAGTTTGGGAGTCTGATTGTGCTTATATGCAGTGTGCTTATATTCTTGCCGATGCCTACAAATCTAAATTGGGGTTGTAAAATTGCCTTTATATATTTTATAGTTACGAATGTACACATGCGTGTACGTAAACAAACTTTTAAACAAATTCAAGCTATTTTTAAAAGTAATTGAACTTTCAAAAAGTTTGAAAATTTACAATACGGTCAAAACGAGATCCTCTAAGTCTCTATCCGGCTCCATTTCCGTAGCTCTATAAATAGGCCTATTAATTCAAATTCAAATCACAAACATCACCGACAAATGGCCCAGTTTCAGCTCCATGTAGTTCCAGATCTAGATCGTGTTCCGCGTAGAGTTCTAGATCTAGGGGATCGTGCTCCGCGAGTTCCCTAGATCTAGATCGTGCTCCGCGGAGTTCTAGATCTAGATCGTGCTCCGCGGAGTTCTAGATCTAGATCTAGATTCTAGCCCCACTACGGTAAAGATACATTGATTGAAACATTAACGAAAAAAAAATTCAATTTTAACCTAGATTTACATCTAGCTGTTGGTCTAATGCCACGGTGAACTGGGAGGCAGGAAAAGTAAAACAAAAGATCTACTAGATATAGATCTATGTCAGCAAGCATCTTAAACTCTCCGTGAAGTTGCCATCTCATGAAAGCCATCTTTCATTCAGCTAGCCGGCCATTTTGAACAGATTATACCTATACCCCAGGTAATTCAAAAGTTTGAACAGTACTAATGGTGGCCTACCTGCCTAACACCCGAGGATAACTAACCCGATCTAATAACCTTTACTTACTTTGTGCCATCCGGGGTGTAATATGTTCATAATTATGTACATGTATATATATATACAGATATATCATGTATGAAATGTTGTCCTTGCATTAAAACACAATAAATGTATACATCTGTTCAGGAAGCCGTGCACATCCAAACATAAGAATGCGCAGGTAGTCCACACAGTAATTATTGTGATAAACATGTACAAGTAATTATTGTGATAATACATGTACAAGTAATAGATAATAATTATTATTGTGATAATACATGTACAAGTAATTATGATGTGATAATACATTGGTGATAATACATGTACAAGTAATTATTGTGATAATACATGTAAGTATAATTATTATGATAATACATGTACAAGTAATTGTGATAATACATACAAGTAATTATTAGATAATACATGTACAAGTAATTATTGTGATAATACATGTACAAGTAATTATTGTGATAATACATGTACAAGTAATTATTGTGATAATACATGTACAAGTAATGATAATACATGTACAAGTAATTATTGTGATAATACATGTACAAGTAATTATTGTGATAATACATGTACAAGTAATTATTGTGATAATATGTACAAGTAATTATTATGATAATACATGTACAAGTAATTATTGTATAATACATGTACAAGTAATTATTGTGATAATACATGTACAAGTAATTATTGATAATACATGTACAAGTAATTATGATAATACATGCATACTAGTTATACATGTATTAAAAAATTATTGTGATAATACATGTACAAGTAATTATTGTGATAATATATGCAATAAGTAATTAGATAATACATGTACAAGTAATTATTGTGATAATACATGTACAAGTAATTATTGTGATAATACATGTACAAGTAATTATTGTGATAATACATGTACAAGTAATTATTGTGATAATACATGTACAAGTAATTGTGATAATACATGTACAAGTAATTAATTATTGTGGATAATACATGTACAAGTAATTAGTAATTATTATTGTGATAATACATGGACAAGTAATTATTGTGATAATACATAATACATGTACAAGTTATTATTGTGATAATACATGTACAAGCAATTATTGTGTGATAATATGATAATACATGTACAAGTAATTATTATGATAATACATGTACAAGTAATTATTGTGATAATACATGTACAAGTAATTTTTGTGATAATACATGTACAAGTAATTATTGTGATAATACATGTACAAGTAATTATTGTGATAATACATGTACAAGTAATTATTGTGATAATACATGTACAAGTAATTATTGTGATAATACACAAGTAATTATTGTGATAATACATGTACAAGTAATTAGATAAATCGATATTCCAATGCTACAATTACGATAATACATGTACAAGTAATTATTGTGATAATACATGTACGTAATTATTGGGTACAAGTAATTATTGTATAATCTGTGTAATTATTTGATAATCCAAGTAATTATTGTGATAATACTGCAAGTAATTATTGTGATAATTATCATAATTAGTTCATGCATTAAGTAATTATTGTGATAATCATGTACAAGTAATTATTGTGATAATACATGTACAAGTAATTTTTATGGATAATACATGTACAAGTAATTATTGTGATAATACATGTACAAGTAATTAGGATAATACATGTACAAGTAATTATTGTGATAATACATGTACAAGTAATTATTGTGATAATACATGTACAAGTAATTATTGTGATAATACATGTACAAGTAATTATTGTGATAATACATTACAAGTAATTATTGTGATAATACATGTACAAGTAATTATTGTGATAATACATGTACAAGTAATTATTGTGATAATAATGTACAAGTAATTATTGTGATAATACACGTACAAGTAATTATTGTGGTTAAATTGATAATACATGTACAAGTAATTATTGTGATAATACATGTCAAGTAATTATTGTGTGTACAAGTAATTATTGTGATAATATTCAAGTAATTATTGTGATAATACATGTACAAGTAATTATTATGATATACATGTACAAGTAATTATTGTGATAATACATGTACAAGTAATTATTGTGATAATACACGGACAAGTAATTATTGTGATAATACACAAGTAATTATGATAATACATGTACAAGTATTATTGTGTACATTCAATGATAATATGTACAAGTAATTATTGTGAAATTGCCTACAAGTAATTATTGTGATAATACATGTACAAGTAATTATTGTGATAATACACAAGTAATTATTGTGATAATACATGTACAAGTAATTATTGTGATAATACATTCAAGTAATTATTGTGATAATACATGGTAATTATTGTGATAATACGCAAGCAATTATTGTCAGGATAATACATGTACAAGTAATTATTGTGATTACATGTACAAGTAATTATTGTGATAATCACAAGTAATTATTTGATAATAGTACAAGTAATTATTGTGATAATCAAGTAATTATTGTGATAATACATGTACAAGTAATTATTGTGATAATACATGTACAAGTAATTATTGGATAATACATGTACAAGTAATTATTGCATAATAATACATGTACAAGTAATTATTGTGATAATACATGTACAAGTAATTATTGTGATAATACATCAATAATTATTGTGATTATACATACGATAATACACAAGTAATTATTGTGATAATAATTTAAGTAATTATTGTGATAATACATGTACAAGTAATTATTGTGATAATACAGTACAAGTAATTATTGTGATAATACACGTACAAGGATAATACTTATAAGTAATTATTGTGATAATACATGTACAAGTAATTATTGTGATAATACATGTACAAGTAATTATTGTGATAATACAACAAGTAATTATTGTGATAATACATGTACAAGTAATTTTGTATACTACAAGTAATTATTGTGATAATACATGTACAAGTAATTATTATGATAATACATGTACAAGTAATTATTATGATAATACATGTACAAGTAATTATTGTGATAATACATGTACAAGTAATTATTGTGATAATACATGTACAAGTAATTATTGTGATAATACATGTACAAGTAATTATTGTGATAATACAACATAATTATTGTGATAATACATGTACAAGTAATTATTGTGATAATTGTACAAGTAATTATTGTGATAATACATGTACAAGTAATTATTGTGATAATACATGTACAAGTAATTAGGATAATACATGTACAAGTAATTATTGTGATAATACATGTACAAGTAATTATTGTGATAATACATGTACAAGTAATTATTGTGATAATACATGGACAAGTAATTATTGTGATAATACATGTACAAGTTATTATTGTGTATGTACCAAGTAATTATTGTGATAATACATGTACAAGTAAGATAATACATGTACAAGTAATTATTGTGATAATACAGTACAAAATTAATTTTTTGTGATAATACATGTACAAGTAATTAGCATGTACAAGTAATTATTGTGATAATACATGTACAAGTAATTATTGTGATAATACATGTACAAGTAATTATTAAATGATAATACAGACAAGTAAATCGATATTCCACCACCGGGGTCCTATCTTGTTTTTTTTCCTACTGCTTTCATCATTTAAGTTCTTCATTCAACACAGGTTTATGACGATAAAATATTGTAGGTGACACAAAGGAAGACAAAAGAAACGTGACTCAGTATTTGAATTGCCTTATTTCGTCATCACTATGTGAATAAGGTATTCAATTTATGGTTAAATTGCCTTAATTTCGTCATCACTATGTGAATAAGGTATTCAATTTATGGTTAAAGTGCCTTAATTTCGTCATCACTATGTGAATAAGGTATTCAATTTATGGTTAAATTGCCTTAATTTCGTCATCACTATGTGAATAGTATTCCAATTTATGGTTAAATCGGAGTGTTTTAAATGATGAAAATATCATCTATTACATTATGATTAATGTGAGGATGTTCTGGAAATGTTATGTATGAGTCAATGAGTTTGTTGTACAATAACGAATTTTGCCAAAACAAAACTAAATTTTTATACTGATGTGACGCGTTGGTTGGGGTTTTCTTGTGGTTTGTGGGTTCCTAACAAAGAATACTATTTATTCTTCCCTTCTTTTTTTATGCGGGTTCAGGAGTAGTTAGTAGTAGTAGTAGTAGAAATAGTAGTTACAGGTAGTAGTAGTAGTAGTAGTAGTAGTAGTAGTAAGTAAGTAGTAATTAGGTAGTAGTAGAACTTAGTAGTAGTAGTAGTAGTAGAGTGGTATTGCATCCAACAGTGGTAGTAGTAGTAGTAGTAGTAGTAGTAGGGGAGTTTTTAAAAGATATTACATTATGATTACTGTGAGGATGTTTGGAAATGTTATACGAGTCAATGAGTTTGTTGTCAATCTAACTTTTTTAAAGATATTGAAAAAAACGTTTGGTGTAGAACTTGCAATGCTGTGTGAATTGGGATCCAACACAATGTTTTACTCGCTTTTTTAAAGATATTACATTTCAGTAAATGGGTAATTTTTTAAAGATATTACATTTCAGTAAATGGGTCTTTTTTAAAGATATTACATTTCAGTAAATGGGTCAATCTCGCTTTTTAAAGATATTACATTTCAGTAAATGGGTCAATCTCGCTTTTTAAAGATATTACATTTACATCAGTAAATGGGCTCAATCTCGCTTTTTAAAGATATTACATTTTAGTAAATGGGTCAATCTCGCTGTCCCCACTTTTGCTTATCTCTCGCCACACTTTTTTCATTAATGTTGTTGTTATGTTGTTTTGTTGCTGTTATTGTTGTCGTCGTCGTTGGTAAATACCTAACATAAAACGCTTGCTATGTCATTGGTCAGGTAAAAAGCATTGTTCCATTATTTA
>JAXRKP010002071.1:17500-60000 GCA_037039925.1 Doris montereyensis
GATTTTATTCCATACGTCGAAGTGAATGGGATTTTATTCCATAGGTAGAGGTGAATGGGATTTTATTCCATAGGTAAAGTGAATAGGATTGTATTCCATAGGTAGAAGTGAATGGGATTTTATTCCATAGGTAGAGTGAATGGGATTTTATTCCATAGGTAGAGGTGAATGGGATTTTATTCCATAGGTAGAAGTGAATGGGATTTTATTCCATAAGTAAAGGAGAATGGGATTTATTCCAATGGTAGAGGTGAATGGGATTTTATTCCATAGGTAGAGGTGAATGATTTATTGCATAGGTAGAGGTCAATGGGATTTTTATTCCATAGGTAGACGTGAATGCGATTTTATTCCATAGATAGAGGTGAATGGGATTGTATTGCATAGGTAGAGGTGAATGGGATTTTATTGTATAGGTAGAGGTGAATGGGATTTTATTCCATAGGTAGAGGTGAATGTGATTTTATTCCATAGATAGAGTGAATGGGATTGTATTGCATAGGTAGAGGTGAATGGGATTTTATTCCATAGATAGAGGTGAATGGTATTTTATTCCATAGATAGAGGTGGTAGAGTGGGGTGAATGATTTTATTGAATAGGTAAAAGTGAATGGGATTTAATTCCATAGGTAGAGGTGAATGGGATTTTATTGAATAGGTAGAGGTGCATGGGATTTTATTCCATAGATAGAGGTGAATGGGATTTTATTCCATAGATAGAGGTATGATTTTATTCCATAGATAGAGGTGAATGGGATTTTATTCCATAGATAGAGGTGAATGATTTTATTGCATAGGTAGAAGTGGAATGGGATTTAATTCCATAGGTAGAGTTGGAATGATTTTATTCCATAGGTAAAAGTGAATGGGATTTTATTCCATAGGTAGAAGTGAATGGGATTTTATTCCATAGGTAGAGGTGAAAATGGGATTTTATTCCACAGGTGTATGAATGGATTTTATTCCATAAGTAAAGGAGAATGGGATTTTTATTCCATAGATGGAGGTGAATGGGATTTTATTCCATAGGTAGAGGTGAATGTGATTTTATTGCATAGGTAGAGTGTGAATGGATTTATTCCATAGGTAGAGGTGAATGTGATTTTATTCATAGGTAGAAGTGAATGGGATTTTATTCCATAGGTAAAGGAGAATGATTTTATTCCATAGGTAGAAGTGGAATGGGATTGTATTGTATAGGTAGAGGTGAATGGGATTTTATTGCATAGGTAGAGGAATGGGATTTTTTATTCCATAGGTAGAGGTGAATGGGATTTATTCCATAGGTAGAAGTGAATGATTTTATTCCATAGGTAAAGAGAATGGGATTTTATTCCCATAGGTAGAAGTGAATGGGATTGTATTGCATAGGGAGAGGTGAATGGGATTTTATTCATAGGTAAAGTGAATGGGATTTTATTCCATAGGTAGAAGTGAATGGGATTTATTCCATAGGAGAGATGAATGGGATTTTATTCATAGGTAGAGGTGAATGGGATTTTATTGCATAGGTAGAGGTGAATGGGATTTTTATTCCATAGGTAGAGGTGAATGGGATTCTATTCCATAGGTAGAGTTGAATGGGATTTTATTCCATAGGTAAAAGTGAATGGGATTTTATTCCGTAGTGTAGAAGTGAATGATTTCTTATTCCATAGGTAGAGGTGAATGGGATTTTATTCCACAGGTAGAAGTGAATGGGATTTTATTCATGTAAAGGAGAATGGGATTTTATTCCATAGATGGAGGTGAATGGGATTTTATCTCCATAGGTAGAGGTGAATGGGATTTTATTGCATAGGTAGAGGTGAATGGGATTTTATTCCATAGGTAGAGGTGAATGGGATTTTATTCCACAGGTAGAAGTGAATGGGATTTTATTCCATAGGTAAAGGAGAATGGGATTTATTCCAATGGTAGAGGTGAAATGAGATTTTATTCCATAGATAGAGATGAATGTAATTTTATTCCATAGGTAGAGGTGAATGGGATTTATTCCATAGGTAGAGGTGAATGGGATTTTATTCCATACGTCGAAGTGAATGGGATTTTATTCCATAGGTAGAGGTGAATGGGATTTTATTCCATAGGTAAAGTGAATGGGATTGTATTCCATAGGTAGAAGTGAATGGGATTTTATTCCATAGGTAGAGGTGAATGGGATTTTATTCCATAGGTAGAGGTGAATGGGATTTTATTCCATAGGTAGAAGTGAATGGGATTTTATTCCATAAGTAAAGGAGAATGGGATTTTATTCCAATGGTAGAGGTGAATGGGATTTTATTCCATAGGTAGAGGTGAATGGGATTTTATTGCATAGGTAGAGGTCAATGGGATTTTATTCCATAGGTAGACGTGAATGCGATTTTATTCCATAGATAGAGGTGAATGGGATTGTATTCCATACGTAGAAGTGAATGGGATTTTATTGTATAGGTAGAGGTGAATGGGATTTTATTCCATAGGTAGAGGTGAATGCGATTTTATTCCATAGATAGAGGTGAATGGGACTTGTCACTGAGATCAGCATTACTTGTTATACAGGCTATCACTGACACCTCACCATTACTTGTTATACAGGATATCACTGACACCACCATTACTTGTTGTACAGGCTATCACTGACACCACCATTACTTGTTATACAGGCTATCACTGACACCACCATTACTTGTTATACACAGGCTATCACTGACACCACCATTACTTTGTTATACAGGCTATCACTGACACCACCATTACTTAAGTTATACAGGCTATCACTGGACACCACCATTACTTGTTATACAGGCTATCACTGGTTGCCTCACCATTACTTGTTATACAGGATATCACTGAGATCACCATTACTTGTTATACAGGATATCACTGAGATCAGCTTGTTACTTGTTATATGGTGATATCACTGACATCACCATTACTTGCTATACAGGTGATTGACACCACCATTACTTGTTATACAGATATCACTGAGATCAGCATTACTTGTTATGTGATATCACTGATTCCATAGATAGACTTGAATGGTATTTTATTCCATGATAGTGTGAATGGTATTTTATTCCATAGATGGAGGTGAATGATCACCATTAATGGGATTGTATTGCATAGGCTATCAGGAATGATTTTTATCTCATGGGATTTTATTCCATAGATAGAGAATGGGATTTTATTGAATAGAGGGATGGGATTTATTCCATAGATTAATGGGATTTTATTCCATAGATAGATCAGATGACACCACGTAGAAGTGAATTTTTATTCCATAGGTAGAGTTGAATGGGACATCATTCCATTAAAGTGAATGGGATTTTATTCCATAGGGAAGTGAATGGGATTTTTATTCCATTAGGTAGAAATGAATGGGATTTATTCCCATAGGTAGAGGTGAATGGATTTTATTCCAGGTAGAAGTGAATGGGATTTTATTCCATAAGTAAAGGAGAATGGGATTTTATTCCAACAGAGGTGAATGGGATTTTATTCCATAGGTAGAGGTGAATGGCATTTTATTGCATAGGTAGAGGTGAATGGGATTTCACATAGGTAGAGGTGAATGCGATTTTATTCCTTAGATAGAGGAATGGGATTCACATAGGTAGAGGTGAATGGGATTTTATTCCATAGATAGAGGTGAATGGTATTTTATTCCATAGATGGAGGTGAATGGGATTTTTTATTCCATAGATAGAGGTGAATGGGATTGTATTGCATAGGTAGAGGTGAATGGAATTTATTCCATAGATAGAGGTGAATGGTATTTTATTCCATAGATAGAGGTGAATGGGATTTTATTGTTATAGAGGTGAATGTGATTTTATTCCATAGATAGAGGTGAATGGGATTTTATTCCATAGATAGAGGTGAATGGGATTTTATTCCATAGATAGAGGTGAATGGGATTTTATTCACCACGTCGAAGTGAATGGGATTTTATTCCATAGGTAGAGGTGAATGGGATTTTATTCCATAGGTAAAGTGAATAGGATTGTATTCCATAGGTAGAAGTGAATGGGATTTATTCCATAGGTAGAGGTGAATGGGATTTTATTCCAATGGTAGAGGTGAATGGGATTTATCACCATAGGTAGAAGTGAATGGGATTTTATTCCATAAGTAAAGGAGAGAATGGGATTTTATTCCAATGGTAGAGGTGAATGGGATTTTTATTCCATAGGTAGAGTGAATGGGATTTATTGCATAGGTAGAGGTCAATGGGATTTTATTCCATAGGTAGACGTGAATGCGATTTTATTAGATAGAGGTGAATGGGATTGTATTCCATAGGTAGAGGTGAATGGGATTTTATTGTATAGGTAGAGGTGAATGGGATTTTATTCCATAGGTAGAGGTGAATGCGTAGATTGATTTATTCCATAGATAGAGGTGAATGGGATTGTATTGCATAGGTAGAGGTGAATGGGATTTTATTCCATAGATAGAGGTGAATGGTATTTATTCCATAGATAGAGGTGAATGGTATTTTATTCCATAGATAAAAGTGAATGGGATTTAATTCCATAGGTAGAGGTGAATGGGATTTTATTGAATAGGTAGAGGTGCATGGGATTTTATTCCATAGATAGAGGTGAATGGGATTTTATTCCATAGATAGAGGTGAATGGGATTTTATTCCATAGATAGAGGTGAATGGGATTTTATTCCATAGATAGAGGTGAATGGGATTTTTATTGCATAGGTAGAAGTGAATGATTTAATTCCATAGGTAGAGTTGAATGGGATTTTATTCCATAGGTAAAAGTGAATGGGATTTTATTCCATAGGTAGAAGTGAATGGGATTTTATTCCATAGGTAGAGGTGAATGGGATTTTATTCCACAGGTAGAAGTGAATGGGATTTTATTCCATAAGTAAAGGAGAATGGGATTTTATTCCATAGATGGAGGTGAATGGGATTTTATTCCATAGGTAGAGGTGTGAATGGGATTTTATTGCATAGGTAGAGGTGAATGGGATTTTATTCCATAGGTAGAGGTGAATGGGATTTTATTCCATAGGTAGAAGTGAATGGGATTTTATTCCATAGGTAAAGGAGAATGGGATTTTATTCCATAGGTAGAAGTGAATGGGATTGTATTGCATAGGTAGAGGTGAATGGGATTTTTATTGCATAGGTAGAGGTGAATGGGATTTTATTCCATAGGTAGAGGTGAATGGGATTTTATTCCATAGGTAGAAGTGAATGGGATTTTATTCCATAGGTAAAGGAGAATGGGATTTTATTCCATAGGTAGAAGTGAATGGGATTGTATTGCATAGGTAGAGGTGAATGGGATTTTATTCCATAGGTAAAGTGAATGGGATTTATTCCATAGGTAGAAGTGAATGATTTTATTCCATAGGTAGAGATGAATGGGATTTTATTCCATAGGTAGAGGTGAATGGATTTATTGCATAGGTAGAGGTGAATGGGATTTTATTCCATAGGTAGAGGTGAATGGGGATTCTATTCCAGGTAGAGTTGAATGGGATTTTATTCCATAGGTAAAAGTGAATGGGATTTTCCGTAGGTAGAAGTGAATGGGATTTTATTCCATAGGTAGAGGTGAATGGGATTTTATTCCACAGGTAGAAGTGAATGGGATTTTATTCCATAAGTAAAGGAGAATGGGATTTTATTCCATAGATGGAGGTGAATGGGATTTTATTCCATAGGTAGAGGTGAATGGGATTTTATTGCATAGGTAGAGGTGAATGGGATTTTATTCCATAGGTAGAGGTGAATGGGATTTTATTCCACAGGTAGAAGTGAATGGGATTTTATTCCATAGGTAAAGGAGAATGGGATTTTATTCCAATGGTAGAGGTGAATGAGATTTTATTCCATAGATAGAGATATGTAATTTTATTCCATAGGTAGAGGTGAATGGGATTTTATTCCATAGGTAGAGGTGAATGGGATTTTATTCCACCAAACGACAGTTCAGGCTTTTGCGTTGAAATGTACATGTTCTGAGAGTGTATTAGCAGCAAATCAATTATTATTATATGTGTACTTATTTACGTCGCCATAATAGTTTTTGGTTTTAGTGGGTTAATTAATGGTAGAATTAACCCACACACCGTGACTAGGTGTATAATGCAAAGTGCAATTGAACATTTCTGTCCTTGCTATGCACGATGTCGTTGGCATCACCGTTACTTAATATGTAAGGAATCGTTGATGTCACGATTCCTGCTATATAAGGGCTAGTTGATATCAGCATTACTTGCTATGCAGGGTATCACTGAGATCACCATTACTTGTTATACAGGTTGTCACTGACATCAGCATTACTTGTACTGGACACCACTATTATTTGTTATACAGGATATCACTGACACCACCATTACTTGTTATACAGGCTATCACTGACACCACCATTACTTGTTATACAGGCTATCACTGACACCACCATTACTTGTTATACAGGCTATCACTGACATCACCATTACTTGTTATACAGGCTATCACTGACACCACCATTACTTGTTATACAGGCTATCACTGACACCACCATTACTTGTTATACAGGCTATCATTATTGACAGGATATCACATCCATTACTTGTTATACAGGATATCACTGACATCACCATTACTTGTTATACAGGATATCACTGACATCACCATTACTTGTTATACAGGATATCACTGAGATCAGCATTACTTGCTATACAAGATATCACTGACACCACCATTACTTGTTATACAGGATATCACTGAGGCTATCACCATTACTTGTTATACAGGCTATCATTGACATCACTGACATCACCATTACTTGTTATGTATTATACAGGATATCACTGAGATCAGCATTACTTGCTATACAGGATATCACTGAGTATTATTGTTATGCAGGCTATCACTGACACCACCATTACTTGTTATACAGGATATCACTGACACCACCATTACTTGTTATACAGGATATCACTGACATCACCATTACTTGTTATACAGGGTATCACTGACATCACCATTACTTGTTATACAGGATATCACTGACATCACCATACCTTGTTATACAGGCTATCACTGAGATCACCATTACTTGTTATGCAGGCTATACTGACACCACCATTACTTGTTATACAGGATATCACTGAGATCAGCATTACTTGTTATACAGGATATCACTGAGATCACCATTACTTGTTATACAGGCTATCACTGAGATCAGCATTACTTGTTATACAGGATATCACTGACACCACCATTACTTGTTATACAGGCTATCACTGACATCAGCATTACTTGTTATACAGGGTATCACTGACATCACCATTACTTGTTATACAGGATATCATTGACATCACCATTACTTGTTATACAGGATATCACTGACATCACCATTACTTGTTATACAGGATATCATTGATATCACTATCCTCGATGTTGTCACATCTACACTGACATCACCATTATTTGTTATACAGGATATCACTGACATCATCATTGTTGTTAAACAGGATATCACAGACATTACCATTAGTAGTTATGGATATCATGTTGTGGTATCACTGACATCACCATTACATGCTATGTATGGTATCACTGACATCACCATTACATGCTTGCATGTATCACTGACATCACCATTATGTAGTTGCCATTACATGCTAATGGTATCACTGACATTACCATTACATGCTATGTATGGTATCACTGACGTTACCATTACATGCTATGTATGGTATCACTGACATCACCATTACATGCTATGTATGGTATCACTGACATTACCATTACATGCTATGTATGGTATCACTGACATTACCATTACATGCTATGTATGGTATCACTGACATTACCATTACATGCTATGCATGGTATCACTGACATTACCATTACATGCTATGTATGGTATCACCGACATCACCATTACATGCTATGTATGGTATCACTGACATTACCATTACATGCTATGTATGGTATCACTGACACGATTACATGCTATACATGTTATCACTGACATTACGATTACATGCTATGTATGGTATCACTGACATTACCATTACATGCTATGTATGGTATCACTGACATTACCATTACATGCTATGTATGGTATCACTGACATTACCATTACATGCTATGTATGGTATCACTGATATCAGCATTACATGCTATACATGGTATCACTGACATTATGATTACAGCGGTATGCATGGTATCACTGACATTAACATTACATGCTATGCATGGTATCACTGACGTCACCATACCTTGCTATGTACGGTGCTATTAACATCACCATACCTTGCTATGTACCGTACTATTGACATTACCATACCTTGCTATGTACCGTACTATTGACATCACCATACCTTGCTATGTACCGTACTATTGACATCACCATACCTTGCTATGTACGGTACTATTGACATCACCATACCTTGCTATGTACGGTACTATTGACATCACCATACCTTGCTATGTACCGTACTATTGACATCACCATACCTTGCTATTTACCGTACTATTGACATCACCATACCTTGCTATGTACGATACTATTGACATCACCATACCTTGCTATGTACCGATGTACTATTGACATCACCATACCTTGCTATGTACCGTACTACTGACATCACCATACCTTGCTATGTACCGTACTATTGACATCACCATACCTTGCTATGTACCGTACTACTGACATCACCATACCTTGCTATGTACCGTACTATTGACATCACCATACCTTGCTATGTAGTACTATTGACATCACCATACCTTCTATGTACGGTACTACTGACATCACCATAATTGCTATGTACGGTACTACTGACATCACCATACCTTGCTATGTACCGTACTATTGACATCACCATACCTTGCTATGTACGGTACTATTGACATCACCATACATTGCTATGTACCGTACTACTGACATCACCATACCTTGGAAAGGATACTATTGACATCACCATACCTTGCTATTACGGTACTATTGACATCAAAATACATTGCTATTAACGTACTATTGACATGAAACCTTGCTATGTAAGGTGCTAATGACATCACCATACATTGAAAATGTACGGTACTATTGACATCACCATACCTTGCTATGTACCGTACTATTGACATCACCATACCCTTGCTATGTACGGTACTATTGACATCACCTTTCCTCGCTATACACGGTACTATTGACATCACCATACCTTGCTATGTACCGTACTATTGACATCACCATACCTTGCTATGTACCGTACTATTGACATCACCTTTCCTCGCTATACACGGTACTATTGACATCACCATACCTTGCTATGTACGGTACTATTGACATCACCATACCTTGCTATGTACCGGTACTATTGACATCACCATACATTGCTATACACGGTACTATTGACATCACCGTTCCTTGCTATGTCGGTACTATTGACATCACCATGCCTTGCTATACACGGTACTATTGACATCACCATACCTTGCTATGTACGGTACTATTGACATCACCATACCTTGCTATGTACGGTACTATTGACATCACCATTCCTTGCTATACACGGTACTATTGACATCACCATAGCTTGCTATGTACTATTGACCGTACTATTGACATCACCATACCTTGCTATGTACGGTACTATTGACATCACCATACCTTGCTATAACGGTACTATTGACATCACCGGTACTATTGACATCACCATAGCTTGCTATACACGGTACTATTGACATCACCATAGCTTGCTATACCGGTACTATTGACATCACCATAGCTTGCTATACACGGTACTATTGACATCACCATAGCTTGCTATAACGGTGCTATTGACATCACCATACCTTGCTATACACGGTACTATTGACATCACCATAGCTTGCTATACACGGTACTATTGACATCACCATAGATTGCTATGTACGATACTATTGACATCACCATACCTTGGTATGTAGCGTACTATTGATATCACCTTTCCTCGATGTTGTCACATCTACACTTACATCAATATTGTCACATCTACACTTACATCATTGTTGTCACATCTACACTTACATCAATGTTGTCACATCTACACTTCATCAATGTTGTCACATCTACACTTACATCATTGTTGTCACATCTACAGAGACATCAATGTTGTCACATCTACACTTACATCAATTGTCACATCTACACTTACATCATTGTTGTCACATCTACACTTACATCAATGTTGTCACATCTACACTTACATCATTGTTGTCACATCTACACTTACATCAATATTGTTACATCTACACTTACATCAATATTGTTGTCTACATCATCAATGTTGTCACATTTACATCAATATTGTCACATCTACACTTACATCAATGTTGTCACATCTACACTTACACCAATATTGTCACATCTACACTTACACCAATATTGTCACATCTACACTTACATCAATGTTGTCACATCTACACTTACATCAATGTTGTCACATCTACACTTACATCAATGTTGTCACATCTACACTTACATTAATGTTGTCACATCTACACTTACATCAATGTTGTCACATCTACACTTACATCAATGTTGTCACATCTACACTTACATCATTGTTGTCACATCTACACTTACATCAATATTGTCACATCTACACTTACATCATTGTTGTCACATCTACACTTACATCATTGTTGTCACATCTACACTTGCATCAATGTTGTCACATCTACACTTACATCAATGTTGTCACATCTACACTTACATCAATATTTTTTTCAATGAGGTCGCGTATATTAACCTCACTGAATCTTTATCTTGTATCTGTTTATCTTTTTATCTTCATTAACCGCACTAACAACAACCTTGTTTATATGACAAGAATCTTTTCATAAGTTGAGGAAAACAACATCTTTACAGAATGCTGCTCTATCGATGTCGTTTTGGTATTGAACCAACCTTGCTTTGGCTATCTAACGCTACTATTGTTTCTATGTAATGTTTGGTCTCTAACTTTAATAGCAAACAACCGAGCTTCACAAGAGGCGGTTCTATTCCCAACTGAGTAGAACATCGACATCTGTCATAGAGAACTATTTAAATTTACCGACGCCTCAACTACACAAGGACTAATTGACAGTGACAACGACGAACTCGTTTACAAAGGAACCGTGATGTCATGAACTAGTTATTGAATGTTAAGAAAAACAAAATAATTTGAGTAAGTCCGTATGGAAAGGATCAAGATCACAAAACTTTGATTTTTGATGAAAAATAATATCTTTAACGTCCTCGTCTGAAACAGTGTTAAAAGATGAAATAATGTCTCCTGAAAATTTAGAAATGTCAATAACATGTTTCCTTAATTTCAGTGCGATTCTGGTCGATTTTATTTCTGAAAACATCCCTGAATGCATCTGGTAGCATTTCTTTTGAAATTTGTGTTAGTGAGTTGGCTTTTTTGTCCTTGCCCAGAAATCGTTTCGATTTATCCACAAAACTCTTTCATCTGAAAGATCGAAAAAGTCTTTAGTGTTTTAACGTCGCCAAATTAAGTGTTGTAATAATATCGTTTCGATTTATCACAAAACTCTTTCATTCTTCTCTTTCGAAGGACGTAAATTTCTTTGTGAACAACACGTCCTGATGTCAACCACTTAGCTTCAGCACGCCCTCTAAGCTGCTTGACGAGGCGATGGGTGTCGACGCAGAGGTCGCACCAGGTTTAATCCCCATGGTAGCTAATATTTATTTCTGTCTATTTCCTGTACATGTATTTATCTCGTCCTTGTTCCTATGGCGCTTTAATATTATGTAAGGTCATTATCCTTTACATACACATGCATTCCTTGCACACATACTTAAGTGTTCCTACTCTTACCATGGGGGATGATCTTGACCAGCACAATCAATCTTCTAGTATTTTTTTAAAGTATACAAAATAATCGTTTGGAATGCATTGGCATTCTTATATTACTAGCAGTATTTTACCGTGCCACAATCGAAATCATAATAACATTCTTCATAACTGGGGGGGGGCGTGGGGGGGAGCTGAGCGGAGACTTGGTTAATAAGGATGGAAGCCAAGCCATCATCTAAATAGACTATCATGAGCCTCTGATAATTTATCCAAAGGGAATTTGTTCACACATAATGAATTAAATACATCATAGCGTTCCCTAGGGCAGAGAATCACTGGCTTCACCATTCTTTGGCTGGGCTATGCACTGGCTTCACCATTCTGGGTATTGCTATGCTGCTGGGATCACTGGCTTCACCAAAAGGACTGGCTTTTGCTTGCTGGGTATCACTGGTTTCACCATTCCTTGCTATTATCACTGGCTTCCTTCTTTGCTACCATTCCATTCCTTGCTTTGCTGGGTATCACTGGCTTCACCATTCTTTTGCTTGCAAGAGAATGCTGGGTATCACTGGCTTCACCATTCCTTGCTATGCTGGGCTGGGTACTGGCTTCACCATTCCTTGCTAGACTGGGAATCATTGGCTTCACCATTCCTTGGACAGGGTATCACTGGCTTCACCATTCCTTGCTTTGCTGGGTATCACTGGCTTCACCAATCCTTGCTTTGCTGGGTATCACTTGCATAACGCTTCACCATTCTTGCTTCGAATCACTGGCTTCACCCAGAACAAAGAAATTCCTTGCTATGCAGAGAGTATTCCTTGACAGAGAATAAGCTTACCATTCCTTCCTTTCATGACTAGAGAATCACTGGCTTTTAAACAGAAAATCACCATTCCTTGCTTGCATAAATCACTGCAACTGAAAGGACATTTACATCTAGCTGCAGAGCTACCATAACCTCATTCCTTGCTATGCAAGACATTTCAATCAACATATCGAGCTAATCATAGCTGAAAGCGCGTTGTTGAAAATAGTCAATGACATATTTGTTTCATGTGATATTGGGAATATTGCTGTCCTCACACTCTAAGGCTTGTCTGCTGCCTTTCACACAGTTGATCATGCTATTTTGTTAGATCGGCTGTCAGTTAAATTTGGCATCACAGGCACTATCTTGGATTGGTTTGAATCCTTACAGGTAGAATCAAATCTGTCTCCATCAACAGAACTATTTCTGAAAAAAATCCCTGTAACGTATGGTGTCCACCAAGGTTCTGTTCTCAGCTCAATTTTATACACTTTGTACACTCTGCCCTTGTCAAGTCATTAGAAAGCATGACACCAATTATCACATGTATGCAGATGATATCCAGCTTTATAAAGATGTATCTCTAGAACAAAGTGAACATTGAAAGGTGCAGTCTATCTATCAACTCATGGACGAAAAAAAGATAAACGAAAACTAAACGAGGAAAAAACTCAGGTTCTTTTATGTGCCACGGACTCAAAAAAAAAAAAGATAGACCTCAAATCCATTGATATTGCTAACGTAAGCGTTTCCTTTTCAAATTTGGACAAAAGTCTGGGATCCTTTCTTGACAGCACACTTTCAATGGACCACTCACTTGAGCACACTGTAAAAATAGTGTACGTTAAGCTGCGCAAGATTTCACACATGGAAATCTTTGCTCTCATAAGAATATGTCAAAATGCTTGTGTCCCTAGTTCGGTCCGGAATGAACTATTGCAACTCTCTTTTTGCGGATCTCACAGATACGAGGATTAAAAAAAGCTCTAAAGGGTGAAACATAGTGCCGCAACATTGGTTCTTGGGAAGACCAGATTCGACAGAAGTTCCTGAGATTTGTTGAAAGCCCTTCACTGGCTTTCAGTAAGGGCAAGACTCGATTACAATATTTGTCTTTTTTGTTACAAATCATTATAGTCTGCTACCCCTATGTACATTCAAGATCTGTTCTTCCCACATGAACCGCCTCGTGCGCCAAGGTCTCAAAATTCTAAATTATTGACAATTCCAAAAATCTACTTGAAACGTTTCGGAGATAGAAGTTTTGACAAATATGAATACTTTACCTCCATCTGTGAGACTTGCAACCGGTCTTGGAATCTTCAAAAAAAAACTAAAAACACATCTTTTTAGGAAATACCTGCTGTAAATGTATGTGATGCCCAATATTAATAACGCCTTATTAGTGTGAGTGTGTTTTGAATGCAACATTGAATTAAATGTATCGTTTTTAAATATATACCAATTTTGTATTATAAAGCACCTTGAGGTTTCGACGAAAGGCGCTATAAAATGCTCTACTATTACTATTACAATTACTATTCGTAATATTAACACAATGTGATCAGTTTGTCTTAACTTCTAACTCGTTGCATCGTAAAACAACACATGGTGTTTTCTCGTTCTCTTTAAGTGGAATTTCAGACCCAAAAACAAATCCATTTGAAATGAATGTGATCAGATTTAAAAGAGAATAATAGTGGTGCACATTGTTAAAACTTTTATCAAAGGAGAACAGATTTACTTGCATGAAACTCAGATCCTGTCGAGATGAACAAAACCCAATGAAGGAAATAGACCGAGATGAACAACACTCAATGAAGGAAATAGACCAAGATGAACAACACTCCATGAAGGAAATAGACCAAGATGAACAAAACTCAATGAAGGAAATAGACCAAGATGAACAACACTCAATGAAGGAAATAGATCGAGATGAACAACACTCAATGAAGGAAATAGACAGAGATGAACAAAACTCAATGAAGGAAATAGACCAAGATGAACAACACTCAATGAAGGAAATAGATCGAGATGAACAACACTCAATGAAGGAAATAGATCGAGATGAAGAACACTCAATGAAGGAAATAGACCAAGATGAACAAAACTCAATGAAGGAAATAGACCAAGATGAACAAAACTCAATGAAGGAAATAGACAGAGATGAACAAAACTCAATGAAGGAAATAGACAGAGATGAACAAAACTCAATGAAGGAAATAGACCGAGATGAACAACACTCAATGAAGGAAATAGACCTCGATGAACAAAACTCAATGAAGGAAATAGACCGAGATGAACAACACTCAATGAAGGAAATAGACCGAGATGAACAAAACTCAATGAAGGAAATAGAAGGAAATAGACCGAGATGAACAACACTCAATGAAGGAAATAGACCAAGATGAACAAAACTCAATGAAGGAAATAGACCAAGATGAACAAAACTCAATGAAGGAAATAGACCGAGATGAACAACACTCAATGAAGGAAATAGACCGAGATGAACAAACTCAATGAAGGAAATAGACCAAGATGAACAAAACTCAATGAAGGAAATAGACAGAGATGAACAAAACTCAATGAAGGAAATAGACCGAGATGAACAACACTCAATGAAGGAAATAGACCTAGATGAACAAAACTCAATGAAGGAAATAGACTGAGATGAACAACACTCAATGAAGGGAAATAGACCAATGAAGGAGATGAACAATGAACAACACTCAATGAAGGAAATAGACCAAGATGAACAAAACTCAATGAAATGAAGGAAATAGATCGAGATGAACAAAACTCAATGAAGGAAATAGACCAAGATGAAGAACACTCAATGAAGGAAATAGACCAATGAAGATGAACAACACTCAATGAAGGAAATAGATCGAGATGAACAAAACTCAATGAAGATGAAGGAAATAGACAGAGATGAACAAAACTCAATGAAGGAAATAGACCAAGATGAACAACACTCAATGAAGGAAATAGATCGAGATGAACAAAACTCAATGAAGGAAATAGACAGAGATGAACAAAACTCAATGAAGGAAATAGACCAAGATGAACAACACTCAATGAAGGAAATAGACCAAGATGAACAACACTCAATGAAGGAAATAGACCGAGATGAACAAAACTCAATGAAGGAAATAGGTTGAGATGAACAAAATTGCAGATCTGGAAACCTCAAACAGAGCAGATTTGAAAAGACTCAATGAAGGAAATACACCTAGATGAATCAAATCAATGATTAAAATGTACAATAATCGGAGATGAACAAAACATCAATGAAGGAAATAGACCGAGATGAACAACAGGGGACAATGAAAATACACTCTGACTTTTTAGAGTCTCTTGTTGTTGTTTGGTTAGATCGAGATTGGAAAAGGTCATGAAGGAAATAGACCAAGATGATATTCGATACCAATGAAGAACTGGCAAGATGAACAAATCAATGAAGTTTTGAACTAGACCAAGTTTGAACAACATTCCTTTGAAGGAAATAGCAGATGGAGAATTACATATCTTCGGCCACCTTTTCTTTTCTTTTTGGCATCGCAGAGATTAAAATATTCAACCATTCTAGAAGATTTATAGAGACTATTCTACTTAACTGTATTAGGAAGTCACAAATATCAGTTTATAAACCAACATCCATGAAGTCATTGCCTCATCGTCATCTTTATCATTCGATTATAATTAAAATGTGTATGTATCGAATACTATGTAATGGACATTTTTTTTACCTTCTGCTGTTTGTTTCTTTTCGTCACGTTATTGAAATACCACCTAGAAAGAGAGATAAATATCAACGTATGGATATTGAGAAATGAATATAATGATACGTCGCCAAATCACATGCCGGTCTTGTACTATAACGTTCTATTTTATCTTTTCTGATCGCAAATCGTATTCATCTTATCTTACCTTATCTTTTTATAATTTATTCTCTCCTCAATTTCATAAACTATTTACGTTGAACACATTCTAGTTTCCTCTATCTACTTAAGTGGACTCACAGGAAGTGAAAATATTTATTTTATCACTTCGATGAAGTCATTGTTATCATCGTCATTTTGTTTCTATCCCATTTATGATTTGATTATAATCCAAGACTTGTTTTATGTATCGAATGTCTCATGTGAGCGACATTTTTTTACCTTCTGCTGTTTTGTTTCTTTGTCTGTCACGTATTGAAATCAACCACCTAAAGAGAGATCTTCTGAACCTCACATGGATATTGAGAAATGAATTGTAATGATACGTCCAAGGAGGGCGGTCTAGACTATAACGTTCTATTTTATCTTTCTTATCGCATCTATGGATCTCATCATATCTTATCTTAGTTTATGTCACCTTTACAGCTGTCATCATGTGAGCATAAACTATTTACGTTGAACACAACGAGTTGTCCTGTAACCTCCCTGTCTCCTGGGACAAGTGGACTCAAATCAATGTGAAGGTATTTATTTTAGCTTCCTCCTCGATGAAGTAGATTTCTACAAACCTCAACGAGGGAGGTCTTCTGTCACCTTCTAGAGCTTCCTCATATGAGCGTAAACGATCCAAGATTTTTTATGTCACCGTCCAGAGCCTCATGAGCGAGGCATTTGTTGATACCCCAAGGAGGGCGGTCTTCTGTCACCTTCCAGAGCCTCCTCCTGGGAGTGTGCGGGATTTCAACATACCTAAACGAGGGGTCTCCTGTCACCTTCTAGAGCTTCCTCTGGGAGTGTAAGTAGATTTCTTGAAACCTCAACGAGGGAGGTCTTCTGTAACCTCACAGAGCTGTCTCTTGGGAGTAAGGGATTCCTACATACCTCAATGAGGAGGGGTCTTCTGTCACCTTCTACAGCTTCTCATGTGAGCATAAGTACATTTGTTGATACCCCAAGGAGGGAGGTCTTCTGTAACTCACAGAGCTTCCTCTTGGGAGTGTAAGTAGATTTCTACAAACCTCAACGAGGGAGGTCTTCTGTCACCTTCTAGAGCCTCCTCCTGGAGTGTAAGTAGATTTCTACAAACCTCAACGAGGGAGGTCTTCTGTCACCTTCTAGAGCCTCCTCCTGGGAGTGTAAGTAGATTTCTACAAACCTCAACGAGGGAGGTCTTCTGTCACGTTCTAGAGCCTCCTCCTGGGAGTGTAAGTAGATTTCTACAAACCTCAACGAGGGAGGTTTCTGTCACCTTCTAGAGCTTCCTCTTGGGAGTGTAAGTAGATTTCTACAAACCTCAACGATGGGGGTCTTCTGTCACCTTCTAGAGCCTCCTCCGGGGAGTGTAAGTAGATTTCTACAAACTCAACGATGGGGTCTCCTGTCACGTTCTAGAGCTTCCTCCTGGGAGTGTAAGTAGATTTCTACAAACCTCAACGATGGAGGTCTTCTGTCACGTTCTAGAGCTTCCTCTTGGGAGTGTAAGTAGATTTCTACAAAACCTCAACGAGGAGGTCTTCTGTCACGTTCTAGAGCCTCCTCCTGGGAGTGTAAGTAGATTTCTACAAACCTCAACGAGGGAGGTCTTCTGTCACGTTCCAGAGCCTCCTCCTGGGAGTGTAAGTAGATTTCTACAAACCTCAACGATGGGAGGTCTTCTGTCACCTTCTAGAGCTTCCTCCTGGGAGTGTAAGTAGATTTTACAAACCTCAACGATGGGGTCTTCTGTCACGTTCTAGAGCCTCCTCCTGGGAGTGTAAGTAGATTTTTACAAACCTCAACGAGGGGGTCTTCTGTCACGTTCTAGAGCCTCCTCCTGGGAGTGTAAGTAGATTTCTACAAACCTCAACGAGGGGGTCTTCTGTCACGTTCTAGAGCCTCCTCCTGGGAGTGTAAGTAGATTTATACAAACCTCAACGATGGGGGTCTTCTGTCACCTTCTAGAGCTGCCTCCTGGGAGTGAAGTAGATTTCTACAAACCTCAACGATGGGGGTCTTCTGTCACCTTCTAGAGCTTCTTCCTGGGAGTGTAAGTAGATTTCTATATACGAGGGGGTCATCTGTGATTTTCAAGAGATGTCTCCTGTGAGCCTAAGTAGATTTGCTCATTCCCGAATGAGAAGGGTCTTCTGTTACCTTCAAGAGATGTCTCCTGTGAGCGCAAGTGGATTTCTTCATACCACCAAGAATTGCTGTACCTCACATTTAAGGAATTATTCGGTCACTTTCTAAACTGTCTCTAGCACACTATTTAATGATTGCTCTATGTATGAGACCTTTTAAAAAAATATCTATTTCTTATCTGTATTGTCTTCTATTTTCACCAAGAACTGCTTTGCCTTACATCAAAGATACCATTTTCTTTGGAACTGTCCTTTATCACCATCTAGATTTGCATTACCTCACCCTCAAGAAAATATTATATTGTTACAAGCTGAGATGCCTGTTTTCACCATCAAAAATTGTCGTCTAAGAGAACTCACGACACAATGACATTATTTATAGTTATAGCCTAAGACAACAAATTAGAGCACATTAACCATGGTTTATTTCGTTCCCAATGGAGCACATTAACCATTGTTTATTTCATTTCCATTGTACTAATGAATCTTATGAAATAGCATACACTTGGATGATACTTTAGTTTGTTCCCTTCATGCTGGAGATATTTGGAACTTTGGGAAACAGATAAAGGCGTTTCAGACATGCACATCGAATTTAGCCTTAAGCATTACAGTTGTAAGTGTGAAGTGCAATTTAATTGATTAGTTTGTGTCCTATGGGACAAGACGCTGATATCTCAGTTGGTATAGCCTCTGATTACCACGCAGGAGGCCCAGTTTGGTTTCTAGTCCAGACAACGTTTTTTTTTCTTCTGGTCCTCCTGTCGACCAGTCAGCGAAACGAGTTGCAAGATTTATTTAGACTCGGCGAGAGTAGAGGCAGCGTGATAGCAACGGCAAACTAATATGCCAAGAAAACAAAACAGGATTTTATCAACTCATAATCCTCCTTTTGCCCAACTCTGTGTAAAGAACTTACTTTACTTCATGATAAGCAATCATTCTAATGCGCCTGTAACTTGAAAAAAAGAAGATAAACAAAACAATTGAATAACAAAGGAAGCAAAGGATACAATCCCATTATAACCTGTCAAAACAATGGATAAAACATTGACCGGAAGGAAGCAACAGAAAGTCAACAAGGGTAACAAAGTACAGACTTACATGGTCTCCACAGACAATGTGTTTTTTTCTTTATCAGTTACGATTCTCCATTCGGTGTATGGGTTTAGATGCCTGAAATTGTTTTATCCGTTACAAGATTCTCCATTGCGGTATGGGTTTAGATGCCTGAAATCGTCTTTCTCTTTCTTTCTTTATCAGAAATCGTCTCTCTTTCTTTCTTTATCAGTTACGATTCTCCATTGCGGTGTATGGGTTTAGATGCCTGAAATTGTCTATCCCTTTCTTTCTTTATCAGTTACGATTCTCCATTGCGGTGTATGGGTTTAGATGCCTGAAATCGTCTTTCTCCAGGTTTCCCTATCCGGACATTCGTTGTTTCCTTCTTTCTGCAGGTTGAATTTATTTGCTTGAGTACCTTCTTTTACATCTTTTCCACTTTCTTCGAGGTCTGCATTTTGTCTTTCACCTTGGGTTTTAGCATTGTATACTGATCTAGCTATCGAAGTATCATTTACTCTGTTTACATGCCAAACCATCTCAGTTGATTTATTTCTATCTTAGTTTTTATGCCATCTGTTTTGGTTTAATCTCATATTATTGTTGTGTTACCAATTTCGTCTCTGTTAGTTTTTCCTACTGCTCTTCTTAGATATTTATGTGCCACTGTTATGTCTGAGATCTGAACAGTTTTTCAGTTTTGTATTGAGTGTGTGTGTGTGTGTGTGTGTGTGTGAGTGAGTGTATATGTCCGCCTACACTGTCTGATTCTCCCCTCACCTCTTTTATTGTATGTTTTGATTATTTTGAGCCCATCATTTTGGACTCTCACCTCCCCCTCCACCCCCCTCTGACTCACACCCATCCCCCTCGCTGGCCTCCTCGTGACATTGTTGGTAGCGAAGAATGTTGTTATGTTGTTTTAAGCCAATCAGCTTTCGTTGCCATGGAATTGTTGCAAGCTAAGAATATTGTATTATCTTTTTGAACCAAGCAGTTTAAACTCGACCCCGCTTTCGTAGCAATGAAACTGTACTGAGCTAAGAATGTAGTTTTGTCCTTTAAGCCAATCAGTTTGGACTCGTGACGCCCTCATATTTCCTTCTGATCTACTAGATCTAGATCTATAAACAACCTGTTTATTGACTTGCTCACTCTCTTCTTGCTGTGTGCATCTAGTTGTGAGATTTGTGTTTGAGAAATGTTCAGGGGTAAGTTGATCATATTTATATTCTGTTACCTGCAAATATTTTTTTCTCATGCCATTGCAATGTATCAATAGTGGCACTTTTAAATTGAGAGGCAGCTTTAAAAGAAACAAACTTGAAATAGTTCTGATATCTTGATTCCCCGCTTATATTTACTGTGACCTTCACTCATTAAACCTCCCATAACCTCCCCAACCTTAGAGGTCATTGGCCTAATGCACCTCTATTTCGTGACCAGCAAGCATATGGCCCTCTTTAATATTCCCCTTGTGCCCCCACCCCCCCACCCCGCTCTGCAGTTAAAGAGCACTTACTTAGGCTATGGCCTGAGAGCATGAATAAAGATTAGCATTCAATAATGTAACACGCAGCTATGGCCTGAGAGCATGAATAAAGATTATCATTCAATATAACACGCAGCTATGGCCTGAGAGCACGAATAAAGATTATCATTCAATATAACACGCAGCTGTGGCCTGAGAGCATGAATAAAGATTATCATTCAATATAACACGCAGCTATGGCCTGAGAGCATGAATAAAGATTATCATTCAATATAACACGCAGCTATGGCCTAAGAGCATGAATAAAGATTATCATTCAATATAACACGCAGCTGTGGCCTGAGAGCATGCATAAAGATTATCATTCAATAATGTAACACGCAGCTATGGCCTGAGAGCATGAATAAAGATTATCATTCAATATAACACGCAGCTATGGCCTGAGAGCATGAATAAAGATTATCATTCAATATAACACGCAGCTATGGCCTGAGAGCATGAATAAAGATTATCATTCAATAAACAAATGTGGCCTGAGAGCATGCATAAAGATTATCATTCAATTTAACACGCAGCTATGGCCTCCGAGAGCATGCATAAAGATTATCATTCAATTTAACACGCAGCTATGGCCTGAGAGCATGAATAAAGATTATCATTCAATGTAACACGCAGCTATGGCCTGAGAGCACGAATAAAGATTTTCATTCAATGTAACACGCAATAGCCTGAGAGCATGCATAAAGATTATCATTCAATTTAACACGCAGCTATGGCCTGAGAGGCATAAAGATTATCATTCAATTTAACACGCAGCTATGGCCTGAGAGCACGAATACAGATTATCATTCAATTTAACACGCAGCTATGGCCTGAGAGCACGAATAAAGATTATCATTCAATGTAACACGCAGCTATGGCCTGAGAGCACGAATAAAGATTATCATTCAATGTAACACGCTTTGAGAGCACGAATAAAGATTATCATTCAATGTAACACGCAGCTATGGCCCGAGAGCATGAATAAAGATTATCATTCAATGTAACACGCAGCTATGGCCTGAGAGCTGAATAAAGATTATCATTCAATGTAACACGCAGCTATGGCCTGAGAGCACGAATAAAGATTATCATTCAATATAACACGCAGCTATGGTGAGAGCATGCATAAAGATTATCATTCAATATAACACGCAGCTGTGGCCTGAGAGCATGAATAAAGATTATCATTCAATATAACACGCAGCTATGGCCTGAGAGCCTGAATAAAGATTAGCATTCAATAATGTAACACTATATGCTCGACATGAATAAAGATTGCCATTCATATAACACGCAGCTATGGCCTGAGAGCACGAATAAAGATTATCATTCAATTAACACGCAGCTTTGGCCTGAGAGCATGAATAAAGATTATCATTCAATATAACACGCAGCGTCTAAGAGCATGAATAAAGATTATGATTCAATATAACACGCAGCTATGGCCTAAGAGCATGAATAAAGATTATCATTCAATATGTAACACGCAGCTGTGGCCTGAGAGCATGAATAAAGATTATCATTCAATTAACACGCAGCTATGGTTTGAATAAAGATTATCATTCAATATAACACGCAGCTATTGAGAGCATGAATAAAGATTATCATTCAATATAACAATGTTGAGAGCATGAATAAAGATTATCATTCAATATAACACGCAGCTGTGGCCTGAGAGCATGCATAAAGATTATCATTCAATTTAACAATATTTGCATAAAGATTTCATTCAATTTAACACGCAGCTATGGCCTGAGAGCATGAATAAAGATTAATCATTCAATATAACACGCAGCTATGGCCTGAGAGCATGAATATAAAGATTATCATTCAATGTAACACATGAGAGCACGAATAAAGATTTTCATTCAATGTAACACGCAGCTATAGCCTGAGAGCATGCATAAAGATTATCATTCAATTTAACACGCAGCTATGGCCTGAGAGCACGAATAAAGATTATCATTCAATGTTTGGCCTGAGAGCACGAATACAGATTATCATTCAATTTAACACGCAACTATTGAGAGCACGAATAAAGATTATCATTCAATGTAACACGCATCTATGGCCTGAGAGCACGAATAAAGATTATCATTCAATGTAATTTTATGGCCTGAGACATGAATAAAGATTATCATTCAATGTCACACGCAGCTATGGCCTGAGAGCACGAATAAAGATTATCATTCAATGTAACACGCAGCTTTGGCCTGAGAGCACGAATAAAGATTTTCATTCAATATAACACGCAGCTATGGCCTGAGAGAATGCATAAAGATTATCATTCAATGTAACACGCAGCTATGGCCTGAGAGCATGAATAAAGATTTTCATTCAATATAACACGCATGGCCTGGAGAGCACGAATAAAGATTTTCATTCAATGTAACACGGAGTAGAAACGACTAAGTCCTTTCCCCTTTATTTAATATGGCCGTCTACTTAATAATAAATGTGTAAACAAATGTCTTCAATGAAATTGTCTGTGCAACTCTAAGAAACGCCTGGAAGTGTAGATCTATATTGAATTGTTTATTGTAAACAAAGCACTTACCGTGGAAGGGGCAAAATTTCTTCACTGTAGCCGGATTATGCAACTTTTTGCGTCGTGTGCAACAACCCCAGTATAGAGTCCTGTTTAAATATGCCTTTATCATTGTCAAAGTCACTTTCAGGTGTTTTGTTTACATGTACAGGTCATTCCCTGAGGGTGTCCCTAGGCCTGTGTTATTATGAGTGTTTTCTATTGAGAGAAGCGCTTTTATCATGTCAGTTCATTACCAAAATAAGGTTTTTTTACAATCTATATGCTCGACCTTAATTGCCTGGGCCATGAAAAAGTCATGTTTATTTCTTGTTTGTCCATTTGTGACTAGATTTCAACCCAGCGTCAGATCTTTGCTGATTTTACTCAATGTTTTGTTTTCATGATGTAATCCCTTATGACATGATTTTAGAATTTTAATGATGTAATTTTTTGATTTTAAATGTTTTGTTTTCATGATGTAATTTTTAAGACATGATTTTACTCAATGTTTTGTTTTCATGATGTAATCCTTTAAGACATGATTTACTCAATGTTTTGTTTTTGATGTAATCTTTTTAAGACATGATTTTACTCAATGTTTTGTTTTCATGATGTAACTTTACAACATGTCATTGTTTCTGTTATTGTTATTTCATTTTATTTGTACAGAAAACAGTATTGTTAAGTCTTTGCCTTAACTTTCATTCCTCTTTTACTTAGTTCATCATTCAGCATGGCGTAATATTGAAGGTCAGGATTTGTTTTCAAATACAGGAACTTCATCAATGAAAGCGTTGTTAGATATGATAGTTTAAACACACCTAAATTCATTTTTTAGTTTGGGGATGTCTTTTTATAGGCCAGTGTCTTTATAATAGTATCCAACAGGTAGCTGATTTGTCACTCTGTGTGTTCGTGGAATTTACTACAGTCTCGTTAAAATTAGTATCTTTAGAAACGGTTGATTTTTCACAAACCACGAGATCTATAATAGTATCTTTATGCAATGTTAGAATTCCACAATGTTAGAATTTATAATGTTAGAAGTCAATGTTAGAAGTAATAGTTTACACTTTTCAAAGGGGCGAATTCCTTTCGGTGTTTTGCTCAGTTTTAAATTAATAGCACAACTTGTAGAGTGTCTTTGATAATAGGATCTTTATAACATTGAGGAGGATGTTTGCAAATAACAGCGTTTTATATATATAAAGATAGTATCTTAATAATAGTATCTTTATAATAGTATCTTTATAATAGTATCTTTATAATAGTGTCTTTATAATATTATCTTTATAATAGTATCTTTATAATAGTATCTTTATAATAGTATCTTTATAATAGTGTCTTTATAATAGTGTCTTTATAATAGTATCTTTATAATAGTATCTTTATAATAGTGTCTTTATAATAGTGTCTTTATAATATCTTTATAATAGTATCTTTATAATAGTGTCTTTATAATAGTATCTTAATAATAGTATCTTTATAATAGTGTCTTTATAATATTATCTTTATAATAGTATCTTTATAATAGTATCTTTATAATAGTATCTTTATAATAGTATCTTTATAATAGTATCTTTATAATAGTGTCTTTATAATATAATATCTTTATAATAGTATCTTTATAATAGTATCTTTATAATAGTATCTTTATAATAGTATCTTTATAATAGTATCTTTTAATAGTGTCTTTATAATAGTGTCTTTATAATAGTATCTTTATAATAGTATCTTTATAAAAAGTATCTTTCAATTTTTAAAAAGTCGAACTTAAATAGGCCTTGTATTAAATTAGATGTACTTCAAAAGGGAATTGATAAATTGGATGGGACATTATGTACCATTTCAATAAACACATGCGGGAAAAGGTTGATTCAAATGCAGGTTTTATCAATTGTGTTCTTGCAGTGAATCTGACGACTTCAAAGGATTTATGATCATATTCGATTGAACGACGTGAAGCCAATCAGGTCGCCACACAATGATCTTCACATTTCGTGAACAAATTTTTATCAATTTCATTGCTGCACGTGTAAGCTCATCGGTGCGTGAACGCTAAAAAGCGACTTTTCCTTTAACTTTGGCCCACACAAGTTCTATTGGGTTCATATGTGAATGATAAGCAGGCAGTCGAAGGCAGGTGTGTTCGAACTGATGAATAGTCTTGTCCATGTCGAATAGTTTTCGGTTTCTTGTTTTTTCTTATATAAGAGAAAGTAGTTCTGGTTTAAAGTGATTTCGATTGCAAGGAATAGTTTCGTTTGTTAGCCATTCCTTGATATCCTCTTTCCTGCTGCTCTCGTTGGAACTTTCATCTTCTGAGACGATACTGTGGTAGCCCGCGTTGTCAGTCGCTAGACATGAACGCCTGTCGAGTGAAGGAAGACGAGAATTTTCCAACGAGTGTTTGAATATTTTACCATTCATTTCTGCATGGTAGGCCCGATTATCCGTCGAAATGAATTTATGATGTACAGGCTCCGAATTGTCAACGAGCCCTTGATGCTTATCTCCTGCATGAGCTTTTATTATCCTCTTGCCTTCCACTGGAGGGAATATTCCCTATGTGTCTTCTATCCTTAGACTGCCATTCTTTTGCATAGGTGATGTGGACATGAACCTACGATTCGTCAAGTACAGAAATCAAATCACTCCATGCGCTCTTCCTTCACTTTCCGCAGGTAATTCCTTGCCTCCATGAAATGCGTCCTTCCTTCACTTTCCACTGGTAATTCCTTGCCTGCACGAGATGCGCTCTTCCTTTGTTTTCCACAGGTAATTCCTTGCCTCCATGAGATGCGATCGTCCTTCACTTTCCGCAGGTAATTCCTTGCCTCCATGAGATACGTCCTTCACTTTCACTTTCCACTGGTAATTCCTTAGATGCGCTCTTTCCTTTGCTTTCCACAGGTAATTTCTTGCCTGCATGCGAGATGCGCTCTTCCTTCACTTTCCACAGGTAATTCCTTGCCTCCATGAGATGCGATCGTCCTTCACTTTCCGCAGGTAATTCCTGAGAGATGCGATTGTTCACTCCATGAGATGCGCTCTTCCTTCACTTTCCACAGGTAATTCCTTGCCTCCATGAGATGCGCTCTTCCTTCACTTTCCGCAGGTAATTCCTTGTCTCCATGAGATGCGCTCGTCCTTCACTTTCCGCAGGTAATTCCTTGTCTCCATGAGATGCGATCGTCGTTCACTTTCCACAGGTAATTCCATGAGATGCGATCGTCTCCATCTTCGTTCACTTTCCGCAGGATGCTTGTCTCCATGAGATGCGATCTTCACTTTCCACTGGTCTCCATGAGATGCGATCGTCGTTCACTTTGCAGGTAATTCCTTGTCTCCATGAGATGCGCTCTTCCTTCACATGAGATTTCCACTTTCCACAGGTAATTCCTTGTCTCCATGAGATGCGATGTCGTTCACTTTCCACAGGTAATTCCTTGTTCCACTCCTTCCCACTTTCCAGGTAATTCCTTGTCTCCATGAGATGCGCTCTTCCTTCACTTTCCACTTCCTTGTCTCCATGAGATGCGCTCTTCCTTCACTTTCCACAGGTAATTCCTTGTCTCAATGAGATGCGCTCCTTTCCTTCTCACTCTTCCTTCACTTTCCACAGGTAATTCACTGCTTCGATGAGATGCAATCGTCCTTCATTTTCCATAGGGAATTCCTTGCCCCCATGAGATGCAATTGTCCTTCACTTTCCGCAGGTAATTCCCATGAGATGCGATCGTCCGTCACTTTGCACAGGTAATTCTTTGCCTCCATGAGATGCGATCTTTCATGAAGTACATTTCTGCGGGATGGAGATAATTTTGAAAGTGAAGCCCGTACTGCTTACAGTCCTCCACGGACTTGTTTTTGAATTATGAATACAATTAACTCCCCTAGATTGGCTCTAAGCTTTTACAACGTGACGAATTCTGTATTATGTAACGTTTTTTTTTCGATTTTGCTTTTTATCACGTCCTTATCGAAATATTATGTCTTCTTCTTTCTTCCTCGTTTCGAAGGTATGGATTTAATACTTAGACTCATGTCATCATCGTTTGAGAGATATCCGATCAATCCCTAACGTCTCTCCTGTCCTTTTATGTGAATCTCTGATGACTTTATACAGCACGATACGTTGTGCTTCTCGGGGGAAAATATCCAAACAATTTCAATGCAATGCTTTTAATTGTAGCAATTGTGAAATGCAAATCCATAACGAAAAGCTATTATGGCTTAGTATACACAAGCATGAAAGTTATGACTGCTCCTTGAATAAAATACGACACCTCTGTGAGATTCAAGCTTTGCAAAATCATTGGTGTGTCTGCGTGAAACTAGGAAATGATTGAACTGAGCTCGTGTGTTCCTTGGTAAAAATGTGATATTGTACGAGCATTGTTTTCATAGTGTGTGCTCACTGGGACTCAGAACACATTGTGTAAATTTAGTACTGTAAACCATCTAGATGTCAACCCCTAATGTTATTACCACTGTTTATATAGCATAAAGAGCCAAACTTTAAACATAGTCAATTAAAAAAAATAGCCAAAAATTACATTGACTTCCTTTCATTTATTTACTACGGCCGTTTGGTAGAAGCAAGGCTTCGAAGCCTTCATGGCTGCCTTCATTCGTATAAATAATTCAAGACTCAAATGGCAGGGGTAAAGGTATAACAGCTGTTGCCATAATTCTAGATAGGCCATTGTTGATTCCACATCGATTCTCTAGCTCCACGTGCAATTTGACGTTTGAAATCATTGTCGTTCCTGAGATTCGCTCAGTCTAAGTTTTGCTCATGAAATATTCTATTTTTAAAATTATATAAGATTCTTCATCGAATGTGATAAGAATTGTGATTTTTGAACAGTAATTTTTAAAGAAATTTAAAGAAATGTATGTCTGTACGTTCAACGGATTTTAAGACCATGAACATTTTAATGCACCAAGTTTACATATTCTACCTATTAATGTTTAAATTTGAAGTTTTATTCACCACGTGTTACAGTCCATTCTCTGTCGACACGACGATGCGAGGGCGACGGGGTGGTCGACGCAAACCAACAGCATTGCCGGCTATTGCCGTCCACCGACCGAAAAACATTCACCGTCCGCCGTGCCTCCTTCCTGCCTGTATGGAAAACAATGAAAGCAAATGGGAAACGAAAGTAAAAGTATTCTATATCAACTCTCATTCATACAGAAACAAGACCAATGAAATACACAACCTTATCATTGAAGAGATCCATGATATTATGTTTCTGACGAAAACATGGCTTTGTGCGTCAGGTGACGAGCCCATTATTGCAGCCTTTACTCCGAAAAACTATTCGATGAAATCTCTGCCACGACAAAATCAATTTGGAGGTGGCATCACTGCCATATTTAGAAAAGACCTAGCTTCAGTAATCAACATAACATCAGAAATGTTGTCACACATTTCAACAGTTGAAAACATGGAACTAAAATTTACAAATAAAACTAGACAACTGGAGTTCATAAAATTTATAGACCACCTTTAAACAAAAATAACTATATCTATGTAACAGATGTAAAAAAAGAACTGAATGAAATGTTTTAATCGATGAGGCCAAAACAAGGGCAGCCAGTAATAATGAGTGACTTCAATTTTCATTTTGACAACAATAAAAAGTCAGTAAATTGAAAGAAATGCAGTATCAACATAGCATGACACAGATCATCTCACAGCCCACTCACCGTGCTGGACATGTAATAGACAGAGCCATCGTGAGAGTTTCGGACAATGATACATTATTTAGATCCAGATCCCTTATTACAGAACATCCATTCTCTGACCACGACTTGATCCAATTTGGAGTTAATTTACCTGAAAACCTTTAGCAGCAGAAGACCCAAATTAAAACTGGAAATATCAAATCCATCAACATCGACAAATTCTAAACAGACTTAAAAGGTTCTTTGCTTTAGATTTCTACACAGTTGACAGCAGACAAATGGGACAACTGTGTGACCAAAGTAATTGATTACCACGCCTCTGTCAAAACAAGGGCCGCACATCAAAGAAAGTTCTCCTCGTGGTACCCGGAAGAAGTGAAAAAAAGGAAAAACAAAATGCAGAAAAGTGGAAATAAAATGAAATAAAATTAGGTTGACTGTTCACCATGAAATCTTTACAAAAACAATAGCAGATTGAAAGCTGGCCATATTAGAAGCTAAGAAAAGACAGTATTTAGAAAAGTGAAAAACGAAAATTCTTGCAAACAATTTTCTGGCATGTATGACGAAATTCTCGATAAAATGATATGTTCTTTCTTCACAACAGCCATGAAGATCATGAATTGCCTGATTAATTTGCTTGTTATTTTTCAGATAAGGTCGAAAGGATTCGTGAAACTCTTGACAAATATGATTAATTTGAAGAATGTAAAACTTTCAAGGAACAAAAATTGAAGCCTTTCAACTTATATCTGAAATTTTAATTAAGAAATTGACAATAAAAAAGACCACCCTAAATCATGTGATTGTGAGCTAGAGCCTTTGCCACCATCCATTCTAACTGCTTGTATTGGTGAATTGTTGCCAACAATACCGAATGTTATTAACAACTCTTTAAGGTGTGGAACTGTACCTACTTCTTTCAATCTGCCCTTGTCAGACCTCTCATGAAAAAAAAACAATCTTTAGATCTCAATGATAAAAACAAATATAGGTCTGTGTCTAATTTACCTTTTCTTTCCAGGGTACTTATAAAAGTTGTCTTGCATCAAATGAATTAATACTACCATTTCAGTCAGTCTATAAAGAAAGCTATAGCATGGAAACTGCAGTACTACAAATTTTGAAAGACCTGTTTATAAATGCTGACGCAAAGGAGATCAGTGTTTTATGCCTACGCAATCTGTTGGCTGCCTTTGATACCATTGACCACACCTTTCTGTTGAAAATACTTGACTCGGTTTTTGGATTAGTTAACAGAACGCTGTAGTCAATGGTCTAACATTACTACTCGTTGTTTAGAATTTGGAATTCCCAAAGGCTCTGTTCTTGGCCTTGTTCTGTTTACTGTGTAATTACCGGCTCTTGCAGATGTTATTATCCAAATTTAGCTTGAATTATAATTTTTATGCTGTTATACAATATACAGTTCTACAATATACAGTTCTACAATATATAGTTCTACAATATATAGTTCTACACTATACAGTTCTACAATATACAGTTCTACAATATACAGTTCTACAATATACAGTTCTACAATATACAGTTCTACAATATATAGTTCTACAATATGCAGTTCTACAATATATAATTCTACAATATATAATTCTACAATATATAATTCTACAATATATAATTCTACAATATATAGTTCTACACTATACAGTTCTACAATATATAATTCTACAATATATAGTTCTACAATATATAATTCTACAATATATAATTCTACAATATATAATTCTACAATATATAGTTCTACAATATATAATTCTACAATATATAATTCTACAATATATAATTCTACACTATACAGTTCTACACTATACAGTTCTACAATATACAGTTCTACAATATATAGTTCTACAATATATAGTTCTACAATATATAATTCTACAATATATAGTTCTACACTATACAGTTCTACAATATATAGTTCTACAATATATAATTCTACAATATACAGTTCTACACTATATACAGTTCTACAATATATAATTCTACAATATATAGTTCTACACTATACAGTTCTACAATATATAATTCTACAATATATAGTTCTACACTATACAGTTCTACAATATACAGTTCTACAATATACAGTTCTACAATATATAGTTCTACAATATACAGTTCTACAATATACAGTTCTACAATATACAGTTCTACAATATATAGTTCTGCAAAGATTGATGAAGTGTCATTTCAAGAGTTGTATCCCTCACATTAAAGTATGGAGGAACAAGATTAGACTGATGTTAAATGATAATATGAGGGAAGCTATGGTAGCAGGTAGCTCATGATCATTGAAAGATTTGAACATAAAACAGATTCAAATTGGTGAGAGCAATGTTCAATTTTCAAACTGTGTGAATAATCTTGGAGTATACATCGACTCAGAGTTGTCCATGGTCAGAGAGGTCAACAGTCTGATGACAATGATGTTCATCAAAATAGTTTTAAAAAACCAGCAAGATAAGAAACATCATTCAACTGGAAGTAGCAAGATCCTCATTAACTCCCTTGTATATTGCAATTCTCTATTATGTAATATATTCAAAGGAAATAAAACAAAGAATGAGGAGGATTCAGAAGAACGAAGAAGAATAAAAAAGAATGAAGAAGAATAAAAAAGAATGAAGAAGAATAAAGAAGAAGAATGAAGAAGAAAAAAGAAGAATTAAGAAGAATAAAGAAGACTAAAGAAGAATAAAGAAGAATTAAGAACAATGAAGAAGAATGCCAAATAAGAAAAGAAGGAATGAATAAGAACGAAGAAGAAGAAGAAGAAGAAGAATGAATGAATAAGAATGAAGAAAATGAAGAAGAATTAAGAAAAATAAGAAGAATTAAGAAGAAGAAGAAGAAGAAGAAGAAGAAGAAGAAGAAGAAGAAGAAGAAGAAGAAGAAGAAGAAGAAGAAGAAGAAGAAGAAGAAGAAGAAGAAGAAGAAGAAGAAGAAGAAGAAGAAGAAGAAGAAGAAGAAGAAGAAGAAGAAGAAGAAGAAGAAGAAGAAGAAGAAGAAGAAGAAGAAGAAGAAGAAGAAGAAGAAGAAGAAGAAGAAGAAGAAGAAGAAGAAGAAGAAGAAGAAGAAGAAGAAGAAGAAGAAGAAGAAGAAGAAGAAGAAGAAGAAGAAGAAGAAGAAGAAGAAGAAGAAGAAGAAGAAGAAGAAGAAGAAGAAGAAGAAGAAGAAGAAGAAGAAGAAAAGAAGAAGAAGAAGAAGAAGAAGAAGAAGAAGAAGAAGAAGAAGAAGAAGAAGGAAGAAGAAGAAGAAGAAGAAGAAAGGAAGAAGAAGTTCGAAAAGAAGCCAACTGTTGACACATTTTTCGAGAAGAAGAAGAGCAAAACCCACAGCCACCCCATTTCACCCTTGTCCCATTACTATTGAGCTAGGTGGATCAATGCCTAGTCCCATTACTATTGAGCTAGGTGGATCAATGAAGAAGTCCCAAGAAGAAGAAGAAGAAGAAGAAGAAGAAGAAGAAGAAGAAGAAGGTGGATCAATGCATAGTCCCATTACTATTGAGTTAGGTGGATCAATGCCTAGTCCCATTACTATTGAGCTAGGTGGATCAATGCCTAGTCCCGTTACTATTGATCTAGGTGGATCAATGCGTAGTCCCATTACTATTGAGTTAGGTGGATCAATGCCTAGTCCCATTACTATTGAGCTAGGTGGATCAATGCCTTGTCCCGTTACTATTGAGCTAGGTGGATCAATGCGTAGTCCCATTACTATTGAGTTAGGTGGATTAATGCCTAGTCCCATTACTATTGAGTTAGGTGGATCAATGCCTAGCCCCATTACTATTGAGCTAGGTGGATTAATGCCTAGTCCCATTACTATTGAGCTAGGTGGATCAATGCCTAGTCCATTACTATTGAGTTAGGTGGATCAATTACATTATTGAGCTAGGTGGATCAATGCCTAGTCCCATACTATTGACTGGATTGAGTTAGGTGGATCAATGCCTAGCCCCATTACTATTGAGCTAGGTGGATCAATGCCTAGTCCCATCACTATTGAGTTAGGTGGATCAATCCCTAGCCCCATCTAAAATCTAAAATCACAACACCCTGTGCACGTTATGGATCCTTTGTTTATAGGGCAGTTCGGGCAAGATTATAAGTCCTACCCCAAACCCCGAGATCACCTTAGTTGTGGATGTGGTGGGTAAATCAAATATATTATCTTTCTTTTTCTCTCCAAAAACAAGAGCTTGTATCCCTTTTGATTAAAAATTGTGAATATATAGGATTGCTTCCTTGTGCCTTGAGCCATTTGAAATATAAGGAGTTCCTTTTGGTGTGAGATTTAGGATAAGAGAAGTTGTTTCCCTTGAACAGAGAGCGATAAAGATATCGTTTTTACATTAGAACCACTGAATGTTTGACTCAGGTTCTGATTCATACACCATAACACCTTTCTCCGAAGAATGCAGCCATCTATCAGACCCCGTCACCCCTCAGATTCATGTCTGTCTTTTGTTGGAGACCCAGCAGTTAGGCTGCCGGACCTGTGATCATGACGTCCCGAGGGTTCGAATCTTAGCGAAGCTAGGTCCCCCATTGTCCTCCTTGAGAAACACGCTTAACGTGCATTTTCCTCACTCGCTCCAGGTGCAAATGGGTACAAGCATACTAGCTTAGGAGTAAAAACGCATCAGGTTAGCGTTCTGTACACGAGATGATTATTATCATCTGTTCCGCTTCACGCTATAGAAACCGGGATAAGCACCTCGGTTGCCGTTATCTACATCCGTGTGCCACGTCTCACACTATTGGCGACACACTGTCCAAAGCAATTTCAATAGAAACAGGAAGAGGACAAGGTGACACACTGTCCAAAGCAATTCCAATAGAAACAGGAAGAGGACAAGGTGACACAATGTCCAAAGAGATTCCAATAGAAACAGGAAGAGGACAAGGTGACATAATGTCCAAAGCAATTCCAATAGAAACAGGAAGAGGACAAGGTGACATAATGTCCAAAGCAATTCCAATAGAAACAGGAAGAGGACAAGGTGACATAATGTCCAAATAGATTCCAATATAAACAGGAGGGACACAAGTCCAAAGACATAATGTCCAAAGCAGAGAGATTCCAATAGAAATAGAAACAGGAAGAGGACAAGGTGACATAATGTCCAAATAGATTCCAATAGAAACAGGAAGAGGACAAGGTGACATAATGTCCAAATAGATTCCAATAGAAACAGGAGAGACAAGGCGACACAATGTCCAAAGAGATTCCAATAGAAACAGGAGGGAGACAAGGTGACATAATGTCCAGAGAGATTCCAATAGAAACAGGAGGGAGACAAGGTGACATAATGTAGGAGGGAGACAAACAGATTCCAATATAAACAGGAGGAGACAAGGTGACATAATGTCCAAAGAGATTCCAATAGAAACAGGAGGGAGACAAGGTGACATAATGTCCAAAGAGATTCCAATAGAAACAGGAAGAGGACAAGGTGACATAATGTCCAAATAGATTCCAATAGAAACAGGAAAAGGTGACATAATGACAAGGTGACACAATGTCCAAAGAGATTCCAATAGAAACAGGAGGGAGACAAGGTGACACAATGTCCAAAGAGATTCCAATAGAAACAGGAGGGAGACAAGGTGACATAGGAGGGAGACAAGGTGACATAATGTCCAAAGAGATTCCAATATAAACAGGAGGGAGACAAGGTGACATAATGTCCAAAGAGATTCCAATATAAACAGGAGGGAGACAAGGTGACACAATGTCCAAAGAGATTCCAATGGAAACAGGAGGGAGACAAGGTGACACAATGTCCAAAGAGATTCCAATAGAAACAGGAGGGAGAAAAGGTGACACAATGTCCAAAATAGATTCCAATAGAAACAGGAGGGAGACAAGGTGACACAATGTCCAAAGAGATTCCAATAGAAACAGGAGGGAGACAAGGTGACACAATGTCCAAAGAGATTCCAATATAAACAGGAGGGAGACAAGGTGACACAATGTCCAAAGAGATTCCAATATAAACAGGAGGGAGACAAGGTGACACAATGTCCAAAAGAGATTCCAATATAAACAGGAGGGAGGTGACATAACAAAAGAGATTCCAATAGAAACAGGAGGGAGACAACAATGTCCAAAATAGATTCCAATAGAAACAGGAGGGAGACAAGGATTCCAATAGTGAAACAGGTGGGAGACAAGGTGACACAATGTCCAAAGAGATTCCAATAGAAACAGGAGGGAGACAAGGTGACATAATGTCCAAAGAGATTCCAATAGAAACAGGAGGGAGACAAGGTGACATAATGTCCAAAGAGATTCCAATAGAAACAGGAGGGAGACAAGGTGACACAATGTCCACAGAGATTCAATAGAAACAGGAGGGAGACAAGGTGACACAAGAAACAGGAAGGAGAGACAAGGTGACATGTCTCCCAAAGCATCTTGACAAGTTTAAAAAAAATTGAATTGAATGCATTTTATTATCCTCAAAAGGAAATTTGTTTTTGCCACAGTGAGTGCATGCAACGTAGAATAATTATTATGAACTACACATACTATGAAACACATCATTGTCCATTGCGAGCAATGCATTAATTCTAGAATTATAATATTACACAAGTACCGTGGACCAATATAAACATGACACGTGACAACAACGATGACAGTTATAGTTATAGATGTTATTGATGACCAATGTCAAAACAAATGGACACGTGACAACAACGATGACAGTTATAGTTATAGATGTTTTTGATGACCAATCTCAAAACAAATGGACACGTGACAACAACGATGACAGTTATAGATGTTATTGATGACCAATGTCAAAACAAAAGGACACGTGACAACAACGATGACAGTTATAGATGTTATTGATGACCAATGTCAAAACAAAAGGACACGTGACAACAACGATGACAGTTATAGATGTTATTGATGACCAATGTCAAAACAAAAGGACACGTGACAACAACGATGACAGTTATAGATGTTATTGATGACCAATCTCAAAACAAAAGGACACGTGACAACAACGATGACAGTTATAGATGTTATTGATGACCAATGTCAAAACACATGGACATGTGACAACAACGATGACAGTTATAGATGTTTTTGATGACCAATGTCAAAACAAATGGACACATGACAACAACGATGACAGTTATAGATGTTATTGATGACCAATGTCAAAACAAATGGACACGTGTAGCCATACCATGATATAATGGAAGTAAGGTGGTCGCTCGTACATTTACGCTTGACATTTTCAACCAGACATCCATAAATAATTCTACAATCTATTAGAGCAAGTACAGAATATAAATATTATTAAGGGTACACGTGGGCATAGTTACAATCACGAGGAGAAATATTTTATCTCTATCAATAGGCCTTCACCTACACTCCTAGCCACCCTGAATAAAAATCTAATGAGAACAAAGATCAGTAGGATTAAACTAAAATCACACAACGATCTGGAAATAGTCAGAACAAATTACAAAGGATGAAAGAAAATGGTTTACTTTCACTAGGGAAATTGAAAACACAACCGTAGTGGGCGTGAATACGTCAACTTAAAGCAATGTACCGCTATTTCGTTCAACCCAATGTACCGCTATTTCGTTCAACCCAATGTACCGCTATTTCGTTCAACCCAATGTACCGCTATTTCGTTCAACTCAATGTACCGCTATTTCGTTCAACCCAATGCACCGCTATTTCGTTCAACCCAATGTACCGCTATTTCTTTCAACCCAATGTACCGCTATTTCGTTCAACCCAATGTACCGCTATTTCGTGTTCAACCCAATGTTCAACACCGCTATTTCGTTCAACCCAATTTGTTCAACCTAATGTACCACTATTTCGTTCAACCCAATGTACCGCTATTTCGTTCAACCCAATGTACCGCTATTTCGTTCAACCCAATGTACCGCTATTTCGTTCAACCCAATGTACCGCTATTTCGTTCAACCCTGTGGGAAAATTTAAAACTTGGGAATGGATAAGTTGTGATTTGTCTTTATTTGTGTTCAATTGACTGTACGCTATCATAATCCATGAAAAGACCATTTATAACATAACATAAAATAACATAACATAACAAGACAACACAAATAAAATATAAATAATATAACATAACATAAAATAACATAAAACATAAAACATAAAATAACATAACATAACATAAGACAACACAACACAACACAACACAACACAACATAAAATAACATAACATAACATAACATAACAATATACAAAGGAGTCACAGTGGAATGAAGTCAAAGGTGAAAAACAATAATAAATTGTATTCTTCACTTTTCTTCTAGTCATTTCTGTTACCATCATCTTTTCCTTTCTTTCTTCCTCCTATCCGTTGTGACAACACACTGTGTCATGCCTTCATTAGTGTTTAGATTTAGATTCTATATATTTCTTGTTTGTTGTCTGACGAAGGGTTATACCCGAAATGTCACGAGTTTGTTCTGTCTTTATTGGTAGAATTGTCATTTATTGTTGCTTTTCACTTATGAAATGATAAAGTGATTTATAATAGCGTCGTATCACCAAAGCCTCAAAGCGCTTAACATAATAATAACAAAGATGTAAGCAAAATAATAAAATGAAACAACGTTGCAAGAGATGACTGGATGTGAATGACCACAGATTAAAATCGAGTATAAAAGATGTTACGGTAATTTAAAGAATCAATCTAAATAAAAAATACGTGATAGATAGTATGACATATGATTATGGAAATAATGATGATTCATTGCATACAAAACTTATTGAAAACAGATGAGTTTTAAACTGTTTTTAACTGTGTTATCATCTTTTATCTGTCTCATTTATAATGAGAGTTCGTACTGGACATTTGTGAAAAGGTCGTATCCTCAAAGCCCTTGTTTTTTGTTTGTTTGTGTACTTCAATGAGTTTCGATTCTTGTGGTTTTAGGTGTCGAAATGGGAAGTATGGAAATATGATTTCCTTTAAATTAAACTGATGCTGTTTGTTGACAAGAAATGTATAGCAAAGAATGGCAATTGTGTACTTTATCAAGCCTTCATTGGTAACTAGCGCAAAGTTTTCAACATCTCAAAGCTGTTAAAATGTCTTGGCCTCCCAAGGACGAGTCGGGGAGTACACCTTTGAACTTTCTGGAGTCTTCTTGTTCTGTCATCAGGGAGACTGGCAAGCAAAGAATTACAATAGTTCAAACGAGATAGGACACTTTAGTGCGAGACTAGTGTTTTAACTACCTCCACAGCGCAAGGATTTGAGGCGAACGATTTTTCCGAGATATTTAACATGGAGAGGTTTGTTAGACCTGTGGTTAACTGATAAAGAATCACGTACATGACTATAGATTGTGTTACACACATGACTATAGATTGTGTTACACACATGACTATAGATTGTGTTACACGATGACTATAGATTGTGTTACGCATGACGATGACTATAGATTGTGTTACACACATGACTATAGATTGTGTTACACACATGACTATAGATTGTGTTACACACATGACTATAGATTGTGTTACGACGATGACTATAGATTGTGTTACACACATGACTATAGATTGTGTTACACACATGACTATAGATTGTGTTACACACATGACTATAGATTGTGTTACACATGACTATAGATTGTGTTACGCACATGACTATAGATTGTGTTACACACATGACTATAGATTGTGTTACACACATGACTATAGATTGTGTTACACACATGACTATAGATTGTGTTACACACATGACTATAGATTGTGTTACTCACATGACTATAGATTGTGTTACACACATGACTATAGATTGTGTTACACACATGACTATAGATTGTGTTACGCCGATGACTATAGATTGTGTTACACATGACTATAGATTGTGTTACACACATGAAAGATTGTGTTACACACACTGATGACTATAGATTGTGTTATGCACATGACTAAAGATTGTGTTACACACATGACTATAGATTGTGTTACGCACATGACTATAGATTGTATTGAATAAATTGACTGACTGACTGAGGGGGACTATAGATTTCAGACACACAAAGTAGATTGTATTTCACAACGAAAGGTTGTGGGTTCAAGCTCGCCAACAGCTGAAAAAGGTTCTCGATTTTTTTGTTCGACTATAGATTGTGTTACACACATGACGGTCCAGGTATTGTCTCGATGTTCTTTGAACAAAATGACTATAGATTGGTAAATTCACACATGATTGTCTCGATGTTCTTTGGAGTAAAATCCACATGACCCCCCTGGTCCAGGTGCTGTTGATGGAGATTGTGACACCTAGAGTCCCATCGGTCTCTATAGATACGATAAGAAGGAAATCCCGCCATGACAGATCACAACACGATTATGCACGTTAAAGATCCCTAAATTGACTGACTGACTGAGGGGGACTTGGTAGTTCAGTCGGGACAAAATTTTAAAATCTTACTAAAACCCTGAGATCACCTTAGTTGTGGATGTGATGTCCTTAAGGTCTTTGGACACTATCGAGACGTAATAAGAAGGAAACATCGTGCACGTTAGCTTGCTGTTGCTGGAGACAAAATTTAAAATCCTACTAAAAACTGGTTTCATGGTGAAAGCTTCCATGGTGAAAGCAAAAAATCCATCGCAGTTTTTAGAGTATTTCCAGATCGTTGTGTTATTTTTAAGTGTAATTTAGATTTTTATTCGTTTTGTTTTAAATTTGTGGATTTACCCACATCCACAACTGCAGTGATATTTTTTGGTAGAATTTGACTGTTGTCCTCACAGCCTTTACACAGCCAAGGGATCTTTATTCATAGTGTGGATTTTTTGTTTTAAATTTGATTTGATTTACACATCCACAACTTTAATGTGATCATAGAGTCGTTTTTTTGTAGAATTTAAACCGTTGATTTAGACCGTTGTCCTCACTAGCCTTGTGACACAACCAAGGGATCTTTAATGTGCACATAGAGTCGTGACGTTGGTGGAATTTAAACCGTTGTCCTGACTGCCTTGTACACAGCCAAGGGATCTTTAATGTGCACATAGAGTTGTGACGTAAACTGACATTGTTTTCCTTGCGGTATTATCGTCATCTCTTCTTAAGATGTGTCCGAATAAGTAATTGCCTCTAGAATTTGGATTGAGAGTGGAATTTTCTGGCTTTCTTTTTTGTGTATATAGGGGTTCATTTGAAATTTGGGTTGAATAGTTGAACGCCAACTAAAAACATGAAATGAATTACTTTTTGTCATCGGTGCCGGCCTCTTAACCAAAAGGTCGTGGGTTTAAGCCCCGACGGTTGAACCATTTTTTTCGAGGTTTTTGTAGTAAAACCCATTGCTTTAGTCCGTTGAAAAGTCCTATCCCTGAATTGACGTCCATGCAGGATTTGTATCCTTTTCTGTACATGAAAACATGACTAGTAACTCCCCAACACGCGTCTTAAGGCTTTCAAATTATGCCTCGGTTAAGCATTGAATGGCGTGGAGCGGGAGGGCCATTGGACTGCTTGACACTGGACAATAAAAGAGAGTACGTAGATTAGTCAATTGCTCCAAAAACAACTGTAAATAATCCAAGCGAGTAGATGTAGAGAAACAGAAACAACTTTAGATCAACTCCCAAACCCCCCCCAAAAAAACCCTAAAAAAACTAGGAGGCCACGTGTTGCTGGTAAAAAACAGAACCGTCTAATTGTGTTCAGCCAGCTAAAAGTTCTTCAATGCTCGAATCATAATCAAAATTCCACTCGAAGACGAAGTAACGATGAAATTATCAAGAATTAATTGTCACGTCTGGTAGAAAAATTATTGGACGGAATTCGATCTTGGGGTCATCTAGAACCCACATACAAGGTATGGTCACTCTTAGCGGCCTGGCATCAGAGACTTTGGCGAGCAAAAAAACTTATAATTATACATTGATATATTAATCTGTTTTGAGACTCGGTGGTCAAGAGGCAAAGTGTCGGCTTCTTAACCAAGAGGATCTTTAGCGCCCACGGCGAGTTGTGATCTGCATACGGCGCCTGACATTCGTTGTCCATCTCCGATGGGACTAGGTGTCGATCTACCAACCTGGACAAAGGGGCGGTGGGGGGGGGGGAGTGGGGTGAAGAGGATTGGTTTTACTCGAAAAGAAAAACTCGAGACAATTTATCAATCTGTCTGGGTACAAACCCGCGACCATTTGGGTTAAGATGCCGGCACCTTTTTATTTTATTTGATTTGACTTTACCCAAATCTACAGCTAAGGTGATCTCGGGGTTTTTGGTAGGATTTTTAAAATTTTGCCCAGACTGCCTGTAAACAGCCAGAGATCTTTAAGGTGCGCAGAGTGTTGTGATCTGCACACGGGACCTCCTTGTTATCGTCCGTCTCCGATGGGACTAGGTGTCGATCCACCTACCGCTAAAAAACCCAACTCGTAAAGATTTTTTCAGCCTGCTGGGGCTTGAACCCACGACCTTTTGGTTGAGAAGCCAACACGTCGCCTCTGGACCACCACCAAATTCCCAATATTTTAATCAAAGTAAAAGTTCACTCTGTCTGAGAGTCTAATCACACGCCCTCCTCCCCACCCCACCTGTCTGGGAGAGCAAGGAAAGTCAGAGAGGGAAACCGCAAGGGTTTTCACTTTAGTGTTGGACCGACAGCCGTCCCGCCAAGCCGTGACGAAAGGTCGGCGTCTTCCCCAGGTGTGTGTGTGTGTGTGTGTGTGTGTGTGTGTCCACCCACCACCGCGCTGGTAACTGGCAGCAAGGAGCAGACGACAACGTTACGGCAGAAGGCAGGAACAGCGACGATGTGATAGAAAGGCTCACCTGATAGGACGAAGGACGAGATCAAGGCTGTCTAGGAAAATGGTGGGGACGGACATTCAGTCGGACTAATTTAGTGTCTGATCTCCTCGTTCCTGTCGGTGTGGTGCGATTGGCGGACTTTTTCTTGTTTTGTTTTTGGCTGTTGATTGGAG
>JAXRKP010002071.1:70000-71802 GCA_037039925.1 Doris montereyensis
TTCGTGAGTTGGCCACAGTCAAAGTGCAAGAGATCCACCTATACAACAAAGAGAAATCATAAGCCAACATTATTTACGGGCAAGCTTTGTTAACTTTAAAATCAGACTTATGGAAGTGGGGTATGAGAAAGAGATCATTTGTTGTAAGGAAGGAATTTCTGAAACATACAGACCAAGATCAATGTATCGAATATTTTATATCAATATCTTAGATTGATAAAATTGGCCCTGGGATCAATTTGCATAATACGAACTCTTGGTATTCTAATGTGTACCCTATGAAGCCGTTCATCTTTGACTTTGAACTTGGCTTTCATTCAATAATATTCTAACAATTCATAGTGTGAAAACCAGAAATCTGATGGCGATAATTTAACAACACACAATAACTAGATTTATAAAATATTATGAATGTAGACATTATAGTATAAAATTATGAATGTAGACATTATAGTTTAAAATAATGAATGTAGACATTATAGTTTAAAATAATGAATGTAGACATTATAGTTTCAAATAATGAATGTAGACATTATAGTTTCAAATAATGAATGTAGACATTATAGTTTCAAATAATGAATGTAGACATTATAGTTTAAAATAATGAATGTAGACATTATAGTTTAAAATAATGAATGTAGACATTATAGTTTCAAATAATGAATGTAGACATTATAGTTTTAAATAATGAATGTAGACATTATACTTTCAAATAATGAATCTAGACATTACAGTTTTAAATAATGAATGTAGACATTATAGTTTCAAATAATGAATGTAGACATTATAGTTTAAAATAATGAATGTGACATTATAGTTTCAAATAATGAATCTAGACATTACAGTTTTAAATAATGAATGTAGACATTATAGTTTCAAATAATGAATCTAGACATTACAGTTTTAAATAATGAATGTAGACATTATAGTTTCAAATAATGAATGTAGACATTATAGTTTAAAATAATGAATGTAGACATTATAGTTTCAAATAATGAATGTAGACATTAATTTTCAAATAATGAATCTAGACATTATAGTTTCAGATAATGAATCTAGACATTATAGTTTCAAATAATGAATGTAGACATTATAGTTTCAAATAATGAATGTAGACATTATAGTTTCAACAAATCGACAAGACACAAAATTGCAATGTTTGCCATATGAATGAGAAGCGGTGTATCTTTTGATTCAGAATTTCGGCTTCACACTATATCATTCTAGTAAAGTACAGTGTGAAGCCATTAAAATATTTCATTGCGAATTTTTGGAAATACACAATATCATGAAGCCAGACATTTTTTTGTTTTGGTTCGAAAATTGGGCAACATGCACACTGGCTGTTTTCGTGCCAATAGTCAAATTGTGATCGCCGTGTGGGTAACGCGGCGCTCAACAGACAGGGTGCAAGAATATTGCCCACGTGTGATGCCACCATGTCGTGAGGCGACTAGATGGTGACTTAGGTGATGTCAACGTGTCGTATGAGGCGACTAGATGGTGACTTAGGTGATGTCAGCATGTCGTGTGAGGCGACTAGATGGTGACTTAGGTGATGCCAGCATGTCGTATGAGGCGACTAAATGGTGACTTAGGTGATGTCAACGTGTCGTGTAAGGCGATTAAATGGTGACTTAGGTGATGCCACCATGTCGTGTGAGGCGACTAAATGGTGACTTTAGATGCCACCATGAGTGTGAGGGCGACTAGATGGTGACTTAGGTGATGCCAGCATGTCGTGTGAGGCGACTAGATGGTGACTTAGGTGATGCCACCATGTCGTGTGAGGCGACTAAATG
>JAXRKP010002072.1:0-10000 GCA_037039925.1 Doris montereyensis
TGTCTTTTGCTTAACATTTTGGAAGCCATGGTAACGTCGGCGATATTGGATTTTATACAAATTTTTCAAATCGCTAAAAGTCAAGATGTCATCTTTCAAAATCCACCAAACTTGAGGTATATAAAGTAAAGCAACATATAAAAATTGTCTTAGATCAGTGTTAAAATATCTGGTCAAGTTATTGAGAAAAAAGATATTGAAAAACATAATTCCACAAAATCTAGAAATACACCAATTTGTTTTTATACTAAATCGTATATAAAATCAAAACTGTTTAAAAAAAATAAAAGCCTCTTAACAAATTAGGCAATCATATGAAGAAGATATAACGCACATTTGATTAAGATCTAATGGTAACGATTTGACTTTTAGCGAAATATTTGCAATAAAAGCTAGTTTTGAGGAAAAAAACTAAAATATGTATGGAAGCATTTTTCGAACAGGGGCTTATGCTTTTGTCGCATCAGTACTAAATCTACTGTGTATCAAACGGGACTGACGTCCCCTTTACATAGATATCACATATGTATCAAACGAGACTGACGTCCCCTTTACATAGATATGTATCAAACGAGACTGACGTATGTATCAAACAAACGAGACTGACGTCCCTTTACATAGATATCACATATGTATCAAACGGGACTGACGTCCCCTTTACATAGATATCACATATGTATCAAACGAGACTGACGTCCCCTTTACATAGATATCACATATGTATCAAACGAGACTGACGTCCTTTACATAGATATCACATATTTATCAAACGAGACTGACGTCCCCTTTACACCATAGATATCACACGTCCCCTTTATAGATATTCATAATCAAAGGGACTGACGTCCTTTACATAGATATCACATATGTATCAAACGAGACTGACGTCCCTTTACATAGATATCACATATGTATCAAACGAGACTGACGTCCCCTTTACATAGATATCACATATATATCAAACGAGACTGACGTCCCTTTACATAGATATCACATATGTATCAAACGAGACTGACGTCCCTTTACATAGATATCACATATGTATCAAACGAGACTGACGTCCCCTTTCATAGATATCACATATGTATCAAACGAGACTGACGTCCCCTTTACATAGATATCACATATGTATCAAACGGGACTGACGTCCCCTTTTACTAGATATCACATATGTATCAAACGAGACTGACGTCCTTCCCTTTACATAGATATCACATATGTATCAAACGAACCGACGTCCCCTTTACATAGATATCACATAAGGGGACAAACGAGACTGACGTCCCCTTTACATAGATATCGCATATATATCAAACGGGACTGACGTCCCCTTTACATAGATATCACATATGAAAGACAATAACTTTTTCATTCCCACATTTTTAAATGTTTAGGAAAACTTTAGTAAATTTGTATTATTTGACCAAAAAAGAGAGTTTAAAATCCCATTTACATCGTTATAGTTTCCATGTTTTGTACCATTGCAGACCGATTCTGAAGGGTTATAGCATATGAAAATACTAATATCTAAAATTCGATACATTTGACCCAAACTTCAGAATTTAGCGTTTTCCCCACCCCCCTTGACTAGATGTGTTCTTCCTCGCACTGAGTCCGGTCTTATGCCGCTTGCTCAGCGGCCCTGTTGTGCTGCTTTGTTAGTTTGACGTTTATATTCAACCATGGTGCTGATGGTCGGTCTTTCACCGTTTTTGTTTTAACAGGGGCATGTTCTTCGTTTTACCGCAGGATGTTAAGCCAAAGAGAAGATGTTTAGGCGAGTACAATTTTTCATTTGACGCTGAAGGTCTTTTTGTAGTACTACTATATCGACATATTTGATATATTATTTGTCTATTTATAAAAAACGAAATATTGAACAATTGGAGATAGTGATCTGAAATGAGCTTATCGTTGTTTTGTGACTGGTGGCACGAATGTGACATCAACAGAAGAGATCACTTGGTTAAGTGTATGGCCATGATTGTCACGCGTTGAGAAGATTCAAGATTCAAGATTCAAGATTCAAGATTCAAGATTCAAGATTCAATAGATCAATTGTAATAAAAAGATAGGCACATTGTTTGTCAGTTACATAATACAACAAGATAATAATGATGGGATAATGATACTGAATAACATACGATGATAACTGTAAAAGATGCGGTGAATAGTAAACACAGACATTAACATGAAAACAAAGGAGACAATGATGCGAAGAAAAATGCTTCTACAAGAGTGTAATGGATGTTGGCAGAAATCAAACTCTATATCTTTCTCGCTTGCATTCTAAAGAAATGTGGCGTTTTTGATCTGTTTGAGAACTAAATTTCATCGAAAAGGGGATAGCACAATATCTGTTTTGATGAATATTTTGTCTTTGACAATTTGTAATGAAAAGCAGTCGAACCTGTCGGAAAAGGACAACAGAAATTATACTTGATTTCCGAAACAAGAAAGATTTACTTAACTCCTTTTCCACTGATGGTGGAAAAGTACAAGGGAGAAATATTAATATTCAGGTGTAATAATAGACAATCATTAACTGGAAATATCAGTCAAAAATTATATATATATATATATATATATAAAGTTATATTCTATATTCAAAGAGCTAAAACAAGTTCATGATGAGGTTAAACAGTAAGTTGATGCAGCAGAGTAATGTAGAACGCACAGATGACAAGTTATTTAAATAATAATAATTCGAAGACGTCACCTTTTGCTCAACTTTTATCATGTGTAAGGAGGACAAATAGAAGAGTTCAAGCATGCAATGAAGAGTAGTAAGATCTTTCTCCGTCGTCCCCATCTCCGTCATCTTTATTAAGCGTGACGCGAACACTGTTATATTACCTATAATAATATGATGTTGTTTTTTTGCAAAGCGTTCCCATGTTGCTATAAACAGTAGTCATCATCCAGAAACCACTTAATTCTGCGGACGAAATCCAAAAGATTGGGATCAATATATCAATCGGGTCCTAACGTCCAAAGTAAAAAAGAAAAATAAAGCTCCGTCAAGGCCATTATGGCCCATAGAGCGGGAGAATATCCCGGTTTCTATAGCGTGAGGTGGAATAGGTTATGATACTCAATTCGTGGACAGGACGCTAGTCTGACGCAGGTTTTTCTCCCAGGTTAGTGCCTGTACCTATCCATTTTCAACAGGGTCGAGTGGGGACAGTGCGTGTCAAGTGTCTTCCCAAGGAATACAACGTCGGGGCTAGCTTTGCCAGGGCTCAAACACGGTACCTCATGATCCCCAATCAAGCAGCCTAACTACTCGGCCACCGACGCCACAAGCCGTCTTAAGCAGTCAAAAATCAACTCCATGCCAGACACTTGCTGCTCTAAGGCAATGGGCAGGGAAGGAAAGTGCACACATCCACGGGGGGGAAAAGTTCTAACCGTTGGGATTTGTTTATTGCTTCTTGTTCTGTGTCGTAGTTTGTTAATTGAATTTCTTTTTTATATCTGATTCCCAGATAGGACTTTGTTTGTTTAAGTGAAATTTACCCCTTCCACCATTGTGATGACATCAGGGTGTCTCCTATAGGACTATAATAGACTTCCTTTTTTTATGTCCAGTATTTAATTCTCAAGGGGAGTCATCCTGTCGGGGGGGGGGGGGGGGGGGGTGTTGGGACGATCACACTTTGTCTTAACATTCAGTTGTCTTAGAAATAGTTATTGATTTTGAAGTTTGTAGATTTTAACTCACCTTCACTAGACCAGAAAGCCCCATCCAAATGGAATAGTTTGGAATGATGTCATGACCTGACTGCCCCCTGAAGCCTTTTTGTATTGTGATTCCCAGTACAAGGTAGAGCAAAAGCACGCTGAAAAACCTGTTTTAGTTTTTGCACAGAAAAATAAGGGACAGGAGACTTAAACTGAAATATAACCGTCTATGAGGAATATCCGACGATACATGATTATGAATAGACTGCTCGACCCTCCTCCCCTACTCCCCCCCCCCCCCCACCTCCCCATCCTCTTCCTTTCTTTTTTCTTTTTTGCTGTCTTTGTTGTTCAAAATAGATTTATGGCATAAAACATAAACTATCACATAAGGGTCGGTTTCTTTAGAATTTGGACTTCTTTAAGGAAATTTGAATTAGGTGTTGATATACTAAAAACATGCTTTGAGTTGACATCAAACAAAGGGGCATTTTGAAAAGAACTCTTTTTAGCGCTTTAGCAATGTTTAGTTATTTAGTAAAGTTTTGCACATTTCATGCGTTTCTTTCTGTTTCTGTTTGAGAGTCGTTTATTCAATTATAGGAATGGTGGGAGGGGCAGGGGAAGGGGCGGTAACCGTAGTCCAACAGCTTGAAGTGTACACCAAAAGTTTGAACCCTTCCCAGTAAGCAAGACGTGAAGAAAAGCACAACAAAAACACAAACACCCATCCCCTTTTTTTTTTTCAAACTTTTTACAGAGAATGTCACGTGGGGGGGTGGAGGGGGGGGAGGCGGTGAGGAGGAACAGTGTTCTAAGAGACACAGAATTTGATCAAATTAAATGTGACTGTAAAAGAGACAAACAACGATGTTCTTACCCAATAGAAATGTAGGTGCCCAATGAAAGACCCCCCGATGAATCCTTGCCTTTGTCACCGCTCTTTGAACAACAGTGAACGCTACTCAGAGTAAAAAGCTGTGGAAAAGCATTCGTTTATTCAATTGTCTCCATCACTATTGTAAAGATGAATTTGTACTTCCTATGTTCACACAAGTGCACGTTCCCCGGCTTTACATCATGCACCACCCCCCCCCCCCCCACCCAATCTCATTCAAAAGTCCTTCCCAACTTTACTCTCTTGAAAGCATACAGTACAGCTTCCTGTTCGAGGCTTTATATTAACACTTTAACGAGACTCTTCTCAACCTATAGCTGAGTCCTTATTCGCATCTGAGTCAAGCGAGGAAAGCACATTGTAGCTTCTTTACCTAAGAATACTTTACCTGGGGGAGCGAGGGGGGGGGGGGCTTGTTTTGAACCAGTGTCATTTGATTACAAATCCACATTACCGATTGCTCCATAGCGCATACAGATAACGAGATTTATGAGATAAAGGTAAATTTAACTCTGACAATGGTGAGGAAAGCACGATCGAGAACTAACTGGCCACACCAATTCACATGAATGAGTCACAGGGGAGAGATTGATAAACGACAATACGTGACAACTCCACCTTGGAAAACAGAACTGTCTTCCCTGGATGAAGTTGTAACTTATTGTCATTTATTTATCACCAAACAGCATGGTGAGTAATGGCGTAAGATCATCGATGATAGTATATTACGTACATTCTATTGTGTACAATATAGCAACTCGTGTCCGTAATCTATTTTGCCTGTCACATCGCCCTGTCACATGTCTTAGAAGTAGGCAATTAACCTTACATTTAATGGTCTCCGAAAAAATCAATACATTAATTATAAGGACATTCAGTACAACATTTGTCTAAGCCAGTGTTGTCGTTAAATACCGGATATGGGATCACTTGCATTTTTGTGAATTCTCTTTCCGACTGAGAAATGTAGAGCCTGTTTACCTTTAAAAGGGTTAGTGTGCAATTAGGACAACTTAATTATGTGCGGACAAAGTTCTTGCAGTGTCCACGTGCCACATCTCCCCACCACCAACAGTGCTGTGAAAATTGGATGTGTGTACTTATTACCTTATCCTGCTAGTAATATTACTGTTACGACAGACTAATTCATTAACAAACAAATACCGGTTCCTAAACTGAGAGTAATTGAATTAGTCGTGATTATTGATATTCAATGATAATACTTACTTTGGGGAGGGGGGCGGGACGGGAGAGAGAGATATTTTGTTGTTGTGCAATTACATTAAAACATGTGATGAGCGCTACTACTTTATACTGAAGAAAAGAAGAAAATTTCAAGCCAGAATAATGCTATTTATCGTAAGAGTAATTCACACCATATCAATTCAAACCATTTGACATATATGTAGAGAGGGAGAAATGCATCTTAATGATACACGATATGACATTCAAATGGTTTTATCTGAGAAGATGTGGACGGCTTTGTTATACATGGTGAAAGCTCAGTGCTGTTGATATAGTGGCTGTTGATGTCAGTTTTAGCTATAAATGATGTCATTGTTGCTGGTGTCAGCTTTATCTATTAATGCAGTCATCATTATTATTATCAGTTTTATCTATCAATGCAATCATTATTATTGTTATCAGTTTTATTTGTAAGTGCTGCCATTGATGTTGTTGTCAGTTGTATCTATAAAAGCTGTCATTATTTTATTGTTGTCAGTTTTGTCTGCAAATGCTGCCATTGTTGTTGTTGACAGTTTTATCTATAAATGCTGCCACTGTTGTTGTTTTCAGTTTATCTATAACTTTGTTGTTGTCCGATTTATCTATAAATGGTGTCATTGTTATTTTTGTCAATTTTATCAGCAAATACTGTCATTGTTGTTGTCAGTTTTATTTATAAATACTGTCATTATTATTATTCGCAGCTTTATCTATAAATGCTGTCATTGTTGTTGTCAGTTTTATCTATAAATGTAGTCATTATTATTGTTGTCAGTGTATCTACCAATGCAGTCATTATTATTGTTGTCAGTGTATCTACCAATGCAGTGATTATTATTGTTGTCAGTTTATCTACCAATGCAGTCATTATTGTTGTCAGTTTATCTACCAATGCAGTCATTATTATTGTTGTCAGTTTATCTACCAATGCAGTCATTATTATTGTTGTCGATTAGTTTCTCTACCAATGCAGTCATTATTATTGTTGTCAGTTTATCTACCAATGCAGTCATTATTATTGTTGTCAGTTTATCTACCAATGAGATCATTATTATTGTCGTCGGTTTATCTATCAATGCAGTCATTATTATTGTTGTTAGTTTTATCTATAAATGCAGTAATTATTACTGTTGTCAGTTGTATCTATAAATGCAGTCATTATTATTGTTGTCAGTTTTATCTATAAATGCTGTGGTATTACTGTTGTCGGTTTATGTATAAATGCTGTCATTATTATTTTGTCGGTTTATCTATAAATGCTGTCATTATTATTGTTGTCAGTTTTATCTATAAATGCTGTCATTATTATTGCTGTCAGGTTTTATCTTTAAATGCAGTCATTATTGCTGCTGTCAGTTTTATCTATAAATGCTGTCATTATTATTGTTGTCAGTTTTATCTATAAATGCTGTCATTATTATTATTGTTGTCAGTTTTATCTATAAATGCTGTCATTATTATTGCTGTCAGGTTTTATCTATAAATACAGTCATTATTATTATTGGTTAGTTTTATCTATAAATGCTGCTATTGTTGTTGTTGTTGTCAGTTTTATCTATAAATGCTGCTATTGTTATTGTCAGTTTTATCTATAAATGCTGCTATTGTTGTTATTGTCAGTTTCATCTATAAATGCTGATATTGTTGTTGTTGTCAGTTTTATCTATAAATGCTGCTATTGTTATTGTCAGTTTCATGTTATTGTCAGTTTTATCTATAAATGCTGCTATTGTTGTTATTGCCAGTTTCATCCATAAATGCAGTTATTGTTATTGTTGACAGTTTTATCTATAATTGCAGTTATTTTTATTATTGTCAGTTGTATTTGTAAATGCTGTTATTGCTGTTATCGTCAGTTTTATTTGTAAGTGCTGTAGCTGTCGTTGGTGGTGGTTGTTTTGTTGTCGTCCTTGTGGTTTTTTCACGTTTCTATTTGACGTTGTGATGGGACATTGGTTATTCATTTCGTCCTCTTTTATAATAACGATAAATTAAGTTGTTCTAGAAGAATCAATTCTCGTAAACTCACAAAGTATGCAGATCCTGGTGATGTCTCTCCGAGAGCAGTGAAGGCGTCTTGCCCTTGGTCAACACACGTCAGTATGATTTGACTGGTTCTGGACATAACAAAATATTGAAATGCTATATAGCAGGGAATTTGAAAGACAAAGGACTCGGTAGTTCAGAGGCAGGGTGTCGGCCTCTTAACCAAAAAGTAGTGGGTTTGATCCCGGCCAACGGTTGAATATTTTTTTCTCGAGTTTTTTGGAGCAAAATATTCCATCTTGGTGCAAGTAATTGGATCGACACCTAGCCTTATCGGAGATGGACGATACAAAAAAGGAGGCCCCGTGTGTATATCATAACGCTTTGTGCACGTTTAAGATCCCTTGGCTGTTTACAGGGCTAAATTTAAAATCCCACCAAAAACCCCGAGATCATCGCTTAGTCGTGGATGTGGGGAAATAAAATAAAATAAAATAAAATAAAATAAAATAAAATAAAATAAAATAAAATAATAAAATAAAATAAAATAAAATAAAATAAAATAAAATAAAATAACATAAAATAAAATAAAATAAAATAAAATCAAGGAAAGACAACACCATAGCATGATAACCTTATCATAGTACACATACCTTATAGTTAAAAGATATGCATACATCTACATCCATTCCATCATTTCGTCTCTGAAAATTTTTTGTCCCTGACTTCTTTTCAGTTCTTTTTTCTTTCTTTTTGAAGGACCGATTTGTTGAACATTCCGGTGTCGCTCACTACTAATTTTTTCAACTCTCCCAGCCATCTGTGATACATCTTTACGCCTAATTTTGAAGTATCATAGTCCTCTCTTCCATCTCACGTCAATGATGCCGTTTATAAACGATGTTATTTTTAATTGCATTCATCATTACATTAACTATATATTGTACTCATACTCATTCCATTGTTGTGATTCTAATTTGTTACTTAGTGTTGTGCTTAATATCTTTTTGAATGACAATTATTAGTGTCTCCTTGTCCTATATTATTATAAAGCTTTTAATAACAAACTAATTACTTACCTCGTGACTTTAAAAGGAATCAGTGCTCTTGTACTCAACAGACAACTGCCCGGTTTGCGGCTCGTTCACAAAATTTGCTGACTCTTGAGTTCTAAAGGCGTAAGTAATCTGCCCCCGTGTTTTGACATACCTATTGACAAGAAATGAAGAGGACTATTATACAATGAGGAAGAAATAATAAATAAAACTATCTTTAATTTCATTAAGCAAGCCAGATATGATCAAATACCGCTGCTGATTGTTTGGTTAATCAAGGTGAGTTTCAATTTATTCAAATCCCAAAGCAAAACCAAAATAATTTTTTTAGAAGATTTTATTTTTATTGAGTTGAATTTTGTGAATGTTGCTTCAACTTCAGTGGAACGTTAGCTCGCATGTTGAGCCAAATGCTAACCATGGATGACATAGTGGGGGACTTTGGCAAGGATCTTTATGTCATCAGCTGGTGGAGGGAATCCAGACAAGCGAATATTTCATGTTTCCAACTTAGGAATATTCATATAATGTTAGCTTGAAAGAGCGACACAGGAGGGCGGAGTGAAAATAATAATAATAATAATAATAGTAGCAGTAGTAGTAGTAGTAGTAGTAGTAGTAGTAGTAGTAGTAGTAGTAGTAGTAGTAGTAGTAGTAGTTGTAGTAGTAGTAGTAGTAGCAGCAGTAGTAGTAGTAGTATTAGCAGCAGTAGTAGTAGTAGTAGTAGTAATAGTAGCAGCAGCAGTAGTAGTAGTAGTAGCAGCAGTAGTAGTAGCAGCAGCAGCAGTAGTAGTAGTAGTAGTAGTAGTAGTAGTAGTAGTAGTAGTAGTAGTAGTAATAGTAAAATGACCTCGCAATCAATAAAGACGCTTGCCCTATACTGTGTATTCTGATATAATACTGGTCCTAAAGAATCTCCAGTGTTGACAATTTCGTAACACCTCACCATGTGTATCGATCATGTGCTAGAGTCTTTAAAGCAGGTGCGTCTCTTTCTGTTGTCAGCTGTGCTGGTATGTTAGTATCTTCTCCATTTGGGTTTCGGTGTTCCGAGACAGGGTGTTAATTAATATATGTTGTGTAGTTTTGCAAGTCGTGGTTGAATGTCATTAACAATGAATTCGGTGCTCTTCTTGATGTTTAGCAAAAT
>JAXRKP010002072.1:15000-25000 GCA_037039925.1 Doris montereyensis
GACCCATTAAAGTTAATTTCCAAACAGCAATAGCCTAGTCAGTGATCAATTTTACCCAATAGTAGGATTAGAGTATTATAGGAGTTGGGTAATAGACCCCTCCTAGATAATTTGAGTGATAAAAGCGAGGAGACACCAATTCACAATTTGCTGATTCACGTATAATTATCTTCACTGTGTATACCTAATTTGATGTTCAGAGAATATTAAGAGGCCTCTTGTTACAAAGGGAGTAGACACTTAATGACTTTTGCCCTGTGAATAGAATGAGAACAATTTTTGGTTGTTTTTCAAATAACTTTTTTTAAACCATTTACATCGAGTAAATGTGAGCTTGTGAGGAATAGTTCAGTTAATAGAGCATCTGACTACCAGGCAAGAGACCCCAGTTCGATCACCAGTTCAGGTATTCTGGCTCTCAGGTGAACTCAGCAGCAAATTGGGTATGGAGGTTTATTCACACACAGTGAACGTAAACTACTGTGTCGTTCCGCTAAATGCTTAGGAAAATCAGGACTCTACTCATGATTACCCTAACTCAACATTAATTAATAAGGGTTTGCTGTAGATTTTAGCGGTGGAAGCCTTGATAAAGGAAATTGCATGATATTTGTATTCTGATAATTGAATTATAGCATGAACGAATGTATATAATATATCCAAGCATGTTACACCCGGGTGATACCAAGTATGATTATTAGATCGGGGTAGTATTCGATACTAGAGTTACGCAAATAGGCGTGAATGGTACTATTCCAACTTTTTAATTATAACCAGTTCAAAATGGCGACCTAGACGAATGAAAGTTCAACTCAAAGATATGGAAACAATAAAATTTTCAATAAATAATTGTCACTTCTGATACAAAAACTCTTCAAATGATAACGATCTAGTCATCCTTTAGAAACTACATGCAAAATTACTCTTAGTGACCTGGTAACAAAGCCTTTGGTGAACAAAGAACGACAAAACCCAGAATTATACCTATGATATGTATATATACATGTACAAGCAAACCCGAAGACAATGATAATTATGATTACTCTTTTACCACATTTTTTCCTTTTTCCAACGATGAACTATATAATAGGTTACCGGGTGGAAGGTGATATCAAGTACCGGTACAATATTCGATACTTAGGTTAAGGTGGGCTTTTCATTTGCAGATCTAATGACCGGAAATGAAATAATCAGTAAAAAAAAATAATTTAAAACATAAAAAAACAAAAGAATAAAAGGTTTCTGGATCGCAGGCAAAACAATATTTTTTTCAAATTAATTAAAATACTGATTTGATCCAAGAGTTTATTAGCTAAGAACCTAAAGCAGGCTATTTGAAATCTACATGCAAAATGTGAAGGATGTGGGTGCAGTAGTTCCTGAGTTAAAGGCGGTCAACGTTAGAAGTTCAGCTTTATATATATATATATATATATATATATATATATATATATATATATATATATATATATATATATATATATATATATATATATATATATATATATATATATATATATATATATATATATACATATATATATATATATATATATATATATGTATATATATATAATACAATATATAATCAACCATGCTACACGCGTGTGGTTTCCTATTTGCCAGTTGGTCAATTCGATGATTAGTAGACCACTCACATCGGTCTTTAGATTCTTTAAGTGCACCCTTTGTACACGTGACTTTCAAAATTACCGTACATCTCCATAAATTTCGATGTTTTGTGCTTGCACAATATCAATGTCAATGAATATTCAGATCAGTCCTTTTCCCTTCAATAATTAACACATCTTGCAACCATTTCATCTCACCCAAGTCTTGCACAGAGCCTTTGTAAAGCATTAAAGATGATATCCCTACTTTTCAATGATACAAGTTTGTTGGGTTTTTTTGTGTTCGTTTTGTTGGGGGTTTTTTGTTCCTCTTTCGTATAAAAGTCAATGTCTTTAATATTCAAGCAATGGTTTGATTATTATGAATCAGTTTCGAGAAAAATTACCTGTGTCCAAAAACAAAAAAATAAGAAAAAAAGGATCATTTGAAAAGGCAATAACTATGACATTTTTTTACCAATTTCAAGAAAACTTTGCCCAAATAAAAGTCAATCAAATGGACGCCAAATCTTCCAATATGAAGGTAATCAACCAACGCGCTCAAGAAATTGTAGCTGTAGGTCAGTTCAAGAGGGCAATTGCAACTTTTGTTACAGCATCTCCACGTCTTCCATGATTTGTGGGTGTCTTTTTCAAGACGAAATCTAAATCCTTGACTTGTAACGCCAGGGTGACCACGTCTATTTGTGAAGGTTTTCCATGTTGTGATTCCTTACCGACGTTACAATCTACCTCTTACATATTTGTTTAATTTCTTTTGTATTTTGTTAATGAGAGAAGGGGTGGGTTTGTAACTTGTAGCTGTTTGTTGGGTTCGGATTTGTTTTGTTTGGTTCTTTTGATTTTCTATTGTTTTACTTGGAGGTGTTTTGGATTGGCGTGAGGTGGGGGGAGAGGTAGTAAAAAATAATTTGGGGGTTGTAGTGGTTGTTTTTAATTCATTTGTTGGTGTTTGTTTGGGGGTGTTGTTGTTTTTTGTTATTTTTGTTGTTGTTTTTTTATTATTTGTTTTGTTTTGTTTTTTTGTTTTTGGGGGGGTTGTTTCTATTTCTTTTCTGGATTTTGTCTGGGTTTTTTTCTTTCTTCGTTTTTCATAATATTCGTTTTTATACAATTTTGTGCGCGTTGTTTCCTTTGTACATATTATGTGTGTTCCTCATCTTTTCTATATTATACTGCGTCTGTGTTGGCTGATTTCTTTACTTTAATGCTTTTGTTGCCTTTGCTGCTTGTTTGTTACCTTGGTTTGTTGGGTTTTTTTGTTCAATTGCTTGAAGAGTGTCTTCTTTTTCTTCCAAATAATGCCTAAGTGGGACGTGATCCACGAAAGAGAAGAAAAAAACGAAAGAACGGAACAAATAAATGTCATGCGACTTGTATCAAGTAAATTATTTTGTTGTGATGTTTTTTTTTTTGTTTTATTTGATTTGGTTACCCACATTGAAAAAATTAGGTAATCTCGGGGTTTGTGGTAGGACAAAATAAAAAATCCTACCAAACAAAACCCCGATATTACCTAAGTTTTCGATGGGTAAATCAAATCAAACGATGCACCTACCTGGACCGCAACGGGGGGGTGCAGATTTTGCTAAAAAAAACTCGAGAAAACATTTCAACCGTTGGCGGGATTCGAACCCACTTCCTTTTGGTTGAGAAGCCAACATCCTACCTCTTGACTATCGATCCCTCATTTGTGGTGATGACATTGGTAACACACAACATGTGTTATATACAATGAAAACAAGTACGGGATGTAAGTCAGCATCTCATTGGATAAGAAAAGGCAGCAGGAGTTATTTAGTGATATCGAGGGATTTAGTATTAGATCTCTTGCCCTTATGAAAATCAACCACAGCAACAACAAAAAGCATATAAAATAAAAACTTAAAATAAAAACGAATAAATCTAATAAACAGTAATGAAGTTCTCTTGGGCTAAACAAACAAACAAACAAACAAACAAAAGACAAACCAAACCCCAGACAGCTGAGACCTCAAAATGAGATCACGATCAAGGTAGTTGTGAGAGTAGCCTATTTCTCCTTCCCTCATTCCACGTGTGGTGTCGATGGCCGAGTGGTTAGACTGCTGGACTGGGGATCATGAGGTCCCGGGTTCAAATCCAAGCAAAAGCTAAACCGCCTTTGTGGTCGTTGGGAAAGGCATTTAAAGCGTATTTTCCCACTCAACCTAGGTGTAAATAGCTTAGAGTAAAAACCTGCGTCAAACTAGCGTCCTGTGTCCAGAGAAGACTATTACATGTACCACCTGTTCCGTTTCGCTATTGAAACCAGGTTAAGCTCGGCTCTATGGGCCGTAACGGCATTGAAGGAACTCATCATTCCACGTGTTCCCATGGTGACAAAACATGTACACCCACCCTACACATACATACATACATACATGCATCCATATGTACACGTATACATACATACACATACATACGCATAAATGAATATTAAATGAAAGTTTTCAGAGAAATCAAAACACACATTTTCCCAACGTGTCAATATCATTTTAATAGCATATAGAAGAGAGACAGTGTTGGACGTTCCTTTCAAAGATGTCAAAATTTAGATATTGGTGTATTCACTTTTGCCTTTTCCCCTTTTCACAACAAAGAGTGCCATCCTGCCGGAAAGAAAATACACAAAATAAATTAAACGATTATTTTAATACTTTCTCGAAAGGATCAATATTTGAAGTCTCACTACAAAGAGTTTGATTTGATTTGATGTACCCACATCCACAACTAAGGTGATCTCGGGGGTTTTTTGGTAGGATTTTTAATTTTGCACAGACTGCCCTGTAAGCAACCAAGGGATTTTTAACGTGCACAACGTGTTGTTATCTGCACACGTGACCTTCTGTTTATCGTCCGTCACCGATGGGACTAGGTGTCGATCCACCTTTCTCGACCTGGACCAGCGGGTTAGATATTGCTCTGAAAAAAACGAGAAATTTATTTCAACTGCTGGCGGGGTTTGAATCCATCTCCTTTTGGTTGAAAGGCCGACACCTTGTCTCTGACTGCCGAGTTCCCCACCACAACGAGAGTGCCATCCCGTCGAAAATAAATAAAAATAAGTTAAAATGGTTATCGCGTTCTCTCGGGAAGTGAGTAGCGAGCGTTGAAGTAAAATAAAAGTATACCGACCATGTGATACACAAGTAGCAAGTCAGTAGAGCGTATCAATAGTATCATGACTATCGCTCAAGGAAAACCCAAAGTCGATTCCCAATTCTGGGCAGATTTTTTTACACGGCTCTCCTTTCGACTCAGCCAGAGTATAGTAAGCTAGATTTAATGAGATTGTTTGTTTGATTTGATTTACCCATATCCATAATTAATGTGATCTCGGTATTTTCGGTTGGATTTTTTATTTTTGCCCGACTGCCATGTAAACAACCAAGAGATCTTTAACGTGCACAGCGTGTTGTGATCTGCGCACGGGACCTCCTTTTTATCGTCCGTTTCCAATGGGACTAGGTGTCGATCCACCTATCTGGACCAGGGGAGTATATTTTGCTCGAAAAACACGAGACAATTTTTCAACCGTTGGCGGGGCTCAAATTTGAACCCACTACCTCTTGATGAGAGGCCGACACCTTGCCTCTGGACTACCAAGTCTCCATTTAATGAGAATTAGCAAGAAAGAAAGTAAAGCCGGTGTGAAAAAGCTTACAATGGCAAACGTATAATGCTGTATGCCAAGAATAACAGGGACTCGACGCTGGATTATCCTGTGTTTAACGATGAGTATGGGACTTACTGTTGTATAATTAGGGTCGTTGGTGTTTTTGTTTTCTTTCATTTTATTGTTTGGTTTGTTTTTGTTTTGTTTTGTTTGTTGGTTTCTTTGTTGCTGTTGTTGTCTTTTGATTTTGTTGTTGTTGTACTTATTTTGGTGGGGGGGGGGTGGGTGTTAATGTTTGTTTTTATAATGATTGGCTTGAAATATAAATATGTAAAAATGCCCTGACAGAAAATAACAAGGCCTGGTAGGGGGCCTCAATGTGGCAGCCCAACCATCCACCTAGGGTACAGTGGGCTATTACCTTTTTTCTCTAAAACCAAACTGATTCAGAGAAATAAATGCAATATGTCCGGCTTGACCTTTCAACGACGAACATGGAAACGAACACAAACTGTGATTTTTGGAACATAGAATGTTATGGCAATAAAAGGAAAAGAGTTAAAATTAGGTGAAGAAATAGAAAAATTAAAAATAGACATTTTGGCCATTACAGAAACAAACAAAAAAGAACAAGGATAGTTCCCGCATTAAGTCTTGTCAGAGGTGATAAAGAACTGTGAGACCGATCTTGTTTATCTGGTGTTGCATGAAATATGAAATGCCTCGCTTTAACAAAGAACTGTCAGGCTAACATTGGTACGTCCAATCTAAACTGCAGCATTGTTGCTATTGACGAGGCGTTGTAGCTGGTCAGTTGGGTTTGTATTCACAACGATGTGCTCTTAGGAAAGGCGCTTCCTCTACTTTCCTCACTCGACAGGTGTGAATGAGTACCCCAGTTATAGGTAATGAAAGATATTCTTAGACTGTTACTTCTGAAGTGCCTAACAGGCAGGAGTACTGTATGCTCCCCAGTGAGTTGAAAAGATTTTGAATTAAATGGCCTGCTTGGGGATAAATGATCTACAATTCGTGAGCCTGCATTTGTGTGGAGATAGACTTCAAATCCATCTTTATCTATTTTTAAAAAAATCTTTATCAATGATCTAGGGTGCATGAGAAAATCGAGAAACAGCTCGTAACTGTGCTGTATTGAGCAGTCACGTTGGAGAAATCAGATAGAACGTTGACATTTTAATTTAGTTACCTTGACAAGACCAGGAAGGGCGACCCAAAAGGAGTGGTTTGGCAGCTGTTCCTTCCCTGATGCCTTCCTGGCATAGCGTTGAATGACAAATCCAAAGACAAGGTAGCCAATGAATATAGCGAACAATCTGCAAAACAAGTTGAGGGGGGCAGAGGGTAGAGGGTGTTTTGATGTTTTGATTGTACCCAGATCCACAACTAAGGTGATCTGTAATTTCATTGGGTTTGCCCTGTAAAAAGCCAAGGAATCATTTTCGTGCATAGTGTCTTGATCTTCACACGGAACTTGTTTTTGTCGTCCCTCGTCGATGAGACTAGATGGATTCACCTACCTGGACCTGGATATTGCGCGAAAAACTGTAGAAAAGCTTTCCATCTGTCGGGGCTGGAACCCACGACCTTCTGTTTGAGAGGTTGACGCCTTGCCTCTGGACCATCGAGTATCCCCCGAGATCGTTTTGACAATGCTGATTATGAAGATCATTCTTGATTAAATGAACTGTGATAGTTATGTCAAACGAATACGTTTGATAAATTCCCATCATCATGCAAACAATGGTGATCAATATAATATCTAGTTTATAAGTAGTATCGTCATGAGGAAGGTGAAACGGTCCCCAAGAACTATAAATATGCCATAAAAGGGTCATTTTCATCATCTGTCGTTTTCTTCTCTCTCTCTCTCTCGCTCTCTCTCTCTCTGTCTCTCTCTCTCTCTCTCTCTCTCTCTCTCTCTCTCTCTCTCTCTCTCTCTCTCTCTCTCTCTCTCTCTCTCTCTCTCTCTCTCTCTCTCTCTCTCTCTCTCTCTCTCTCTCTCTCTCTCTCTCTCTCTCTCTCTCTCTCTCTCTCTCTCTCTCTCTCTCTCTCTCTCTCTCTCTCTCTCTCTCTCTCTCTCTCTCTCTCTCTCTCTCTCTCTCTCTCTCTCTCTCTCTCTCTCTCTCTCTCTCTCTCTTTCACACACACCCCGCACTACATGTAGTTGTCTCTGCACGTATCCCTAGCCGCATCGTCCGTTGATCGTTCTGTCTGTCTGTTCCTTCCCCTGTCCAATTTTGGCTTTTAAAACGTATGTCTACATGAGACTCCTATGTCTCTTGCATGTTATCCTCAATGACTTATTCATATATTATTTTTACTTACCTGTTTAACTAACGATAGATCTATGCATTTTTCTATTCATCAATTTTATTCTTCCTTTCTTTCTTTATCAGTTCACATTTCTATCTTTCGTTGTATGGATTCAGATACCCGAGATGATCTTTCTCCAGGATGCCCTGTCCTGGTATTTTCTGTTTCCTTCCAAAAATGTTAAATTTATATTCTTCAATGCCTCTTTTATATCTTCTTCCCACTTTCTCGAGGTCTGTCTTTTGGTCTTTTACCTTGGGCTTTGGCACTGTATACTGATTTAGCTATTCTATTGTCATTCATTCTGTTTATATGACCAAACCATCTCAATTGATTTATTTCTATTTTAGTTTTTATGCCATCTGCTTTGATTTGATCTCTTATTGTTGTGTTTCTGATTTTGTTTCTTTTAGTTTTCTCTACTACTCTTCTTCGATATTTCATTTCAGCTGCATGTACTCTACTGTATTCTCTACTGTCTAAGGTCTAGGTTTCACTGCTATAAACGAGAGTAAGACAATAAACTGTGTTGTATACTGCCATTTTGGTTTTTGTTGACAATCCTTGTTTACCTACAAATGCCTTTCCTAGATTGTTATATATTGCACTTGCCTTTTGGATTCTCTGGCTGATTTCTTCTCTTAGTTTTCCCTCTGAGTTAATCATTACTCCTGGATAATTGTAGCTTTGAACTTGTTCTAAATTCTCCTGCCCAATTTAAGATTTTGTGATTTAGCTTCCCTAGTTACTAGCATTGTTTTGGTTTTCTTTGCATTTACTCTCATTCCTCTTTTATCTTTTTATTGTTCATAATGTTGATATTCGACTGAAGGTCACTTTCTGATTTTCCAAACAGAACTAAATCATCGGCAAATGAAACCATTGATACATTTACTGGTTTGAGCTACCACATACCTACATTCATTTTCTTCATTTTTAAGGATGCCTTTGCGACTAAATCCATAAATGTGATAAACAAAAGAGGACTTAGGATACAACCCTATCTTACTCCTATATCTGCATCAAATTCTGCAGATACGTTTCCGGCTACTGTCACTGCACATGTTGGTTTATTGTAAAAACTTTTAATGGCTTCTATTAAATGTTGCTCTACATTGTATTCTTTTAAGAAATTCCATAGTTCGTCCCTTCTCACAGTGTCAAATACATTTTCTAGATCTATAAAACACAGGTGCAAGTCAATGTTTCTCTCAATGAATGTTTCTATTATTTGTCTAAATGTAAATATGTGGTCTTGTACACTTCTTCCTGGTCTAAATCCACTCTAATGTTCTTCAATCTAATTCTCTACTCTTTTCCTTAGTCTCATTTCCAGTATCCTGGCATACACTTTTCCTTGTACGCTAAGTAGTGATATCCCTCTATAGTTTGAACATTCCATAGTTGATCCATCAATTTTATTAATGTATTTAATTATCATAATATTTTTTAGAAGCAATTATTTTTTTCAAAAAGAATATACCTTTCATCGTGAGTATATTAATAATTAAGGTAAAAGGCAACATTTTCAACCTACGCAATGACTAAAATGGAACCTATAGACAGACCACCGGAAGAACCTCCGCCACCTGAGGGCGCTGCTCCTTTGGCACAACAATGGACGCTGCTTAGAAGAAATATCTGAAATTTGACACAAAAGAGAAGACAAAGATATCGATATCTTTACGAGTGCTATCAACTTATTAGTACAATAAAAGATGTAAATGTATATTGGTTGTAGAAAAAAAGCTAGAATAGAACAACATCCTAAAATAATATAAAACATGGTTTCCGAAAAGGGCCTCTCGTGCGAAACCCAGCTACGCTCAATCACAGAGGGCCTAGCAAAACCACCATCAAAGCACACAAGAGGCCACAACAAAAAAACTGACAATTAATTCTGCAATCCAAAGCCCACCCCATCTGCATTCGGATTTGTTCCTCCGCCACGCGTATCTGGAACTAACATTAACACGTTTAAGAGACTAAATCTAATATCAACTTATTAAAAAAATAAAAGATGTAACCTTGTATTGGTCCTCCAAACCGGGGTATTCACAAACATGACGAAGACGACGAAGAGGGAGGAGGAGAAGGAGAAAGAAGAAGAAGAAGAAGAAGAAGAAGAAGAAGAAGAAGAAGAAGAAGAAGAAGAAGAAGAAGAAGAAGAAGAAGAAGAAGAAGAAGAAGAAGAAGAAGAAGAAGAAGAAGAAGAAGAAGAAGAAGAAGAAGAAGAAGAAGAAGAAGAAGAAGAAGAAGAAGAAGAAGAAGAAGAAGAAGAGAAGAAGAAGAAGAAGAAGAAGAAGAAGAAGAAGAAGAAGAAGAAGAAGAAGAAGAAGAAGAAGAAGAAGAAGAAGAAGAAGAAGAAGAAGAAGAAGAAGAAGAAGAAGAAGAAGAA
>JAXRKP010002072.1:30000-32500 GCA_037039925.1 Doris montereyensis
TAAACCATTACGGCCTATAGGGCAGGAGCTTACCCCGGTTTCTATAGCGTTAAGCGAAACAGGTGGTGATAATCACCTCCTTGACAGGACACTAGTCTGACGCAAATTTTTACTCCCAAGCTAGTGTTTGCACCAATTTATATCCAGGTCGAGCGGGGGAAATGCGTGTTAAACGTCTTTCCGAAGCAACCTCGGACCTTATGATTACAAGTCTGGTTGCCTAACCCTCGGCCAGCTAGCTGACCAACTAAATAGCTGAACGAAGAACTGAAGAAACACACCTTTTCCACGTCAGCCCCTCTCAAAGAGTACCACTATTATAAAGGTGACGTGGAAGGCAATAGTAATCTATATACACCACGTCATAGAGCCGGCGTGATGTAAAGTAAAGTAAAGTAAAGTAAAGTAAAGTAAAATAAAGTAAAGCAAAGTAAAGTAAAGCAAAGTAAAGTAAAGCAAAGTAAAGTAAAAGTAAAGTAAAGTAAAGTAAAGTAAAGTAAAGTAAAGTAAAGTAAAGTAAAGTAAAGTAAAGTAAAGTAAAGCAAAGTAAAGTAAAGTAAAGTAAAGTAAAATAAAGTAGCAAAGAAGTAAAGTAAGCAAAGTAAAAAGTAAAGCAAAGTAAAGTAAAGTAGCGTAACGTAAAGTAAAGGAAAGCAAAGTAAAGTAAAGTAACGTAACGTAAAGCAAACTAAAGCAACGTAAAGCAAAGTAAAGTAAAGTAAAGCAAAGCAACGTAAAGCAAAGTAATGTAAAGTAAAGTAAAATAAAGTAAAGTAAAGTAAAGTAAAGTAAAGTAAAGTAAAGTAAAGTAAAGTGAAGTAAAGTGAAGTAAAGTAAAGTAAAGTAAAGTAAAGTAAAGTAAAGTGAAGTAAAGTAAAGTAAAGTAAAGTAAAGTAAAGAAAAGTAAGTGCCATACGTGGAGTTGAGCGTTAGGAAATCATGAGTAGATTCCTGATGTATCTAGGCAAACGGCATGATGTGATAGTCTGCCATTGTGTTCCACGCCGCCTTTACTTTCGCTGATTCTGAATAGACCTAGCTACCCATTTCGCAGCTTGGTTGTCTCGCTGCCACAACGTGACGCTTGACTGCCACAACGTGACGTCTGACTGCCACGTTACGTCTGACTGCCACAACGTGACGCTTGACTGCCACAACGTGACGTCTGACTGCCACAACGTGACGTTTGATTGCCACAACGTGACGTCTGATTGCCACAACGTGTCACTTGACTACCACAACGTGACGTATGCCTAGCTCCTCAGGACTCCACTTCTGATGATTGAAAATCAGGACTCCACTTCTGATGATACTACTACACTCTGCGACCTCTTCCACACGGAGGTGGGTTCACTCCTCTTTACTTTATAGTAATTATGTCATTGTCTCATTCTATGTACTTGAGAGTTAGCTGACGATACAATGCCCAAGAACTATAGGTATTATATAATTGTGATAACGGATACACATAATATCACGAAATTATGAAACACACAGGAGCCAGAGTGGGGTGAAGTCAAAAAGCGACACACGACAAAAATAAGCGACAACCGTTGTGTGTGTGTGTGTGTGTGTGTGTGTGTGTGTGCGTGTTAGTTTGTGTGTGTGTGTGTGTTTGTTTATCTATTCTTTCGTTCTACCACAATTTGCCTTGTCCACCATATACGGTGATCTCATGATGAATTAAGAGGAAATAGCCATGTTATGAAAAGACACAAATGAAATAGTTAAAGGATAGAGAAAGAATCTACCAGCAACACACATGCACCACCCCCGTTCGTCTTTGGTGTGCGATCCAGCAGCTAATTTGGCCATGCAAATATCCGATGTGTCTTACATAATCCTAGATATTCAAATTAACTCAAAGACAACTCTATAGACTATTAACTTTTAGCAATATGTTAAGTGGCCATAGGTTGTGGTCACATTACAGAGTGCGTTCGGAAGGGGGGTGAGGGGGATACGGTGGTCCACAGACAAGGTGTGGGCTTCTCAATCAGTGGGTCGTGGGTTCAAGCGCCGACAGTTTGATAAGTTTTTTCAAGTTTTTCGTATAAATACTGCCCGATTCTACCCCACCCCCACCCCATCTCCCATTCGTCGAAGTAGGTACCAGACACCTAGTCTTATCGGAGACGGACGATAAAAAGGAGATCCCGTGTGCAAAACACAACACTGTGCACGTTAAAGACCCTTGGCTGTTTACGGGGCAATCCTGAAAAAAATAAAAATCCTACCAAAAACCTCGAGATCGCCTTATTTGAGGAAGAGGGTCAAATCAAATATTGCCAAGGAACACATGTTTAATTTCTGATGGCATGAACCCGATACCTTTACCACAAACAAATTACCTGACGAATCCGGTACCGTCGGTGCTAGAGTATTGGAGAATGAGATCGCCATTTGTGGGGTCATTGGAAAATATGGCCGAATCTTGCGTTCCACATTCGTAGTAATCGGCACCATTGAACTGACACATCTGATGAAAGTTGAAGGTAGT
>JAXRKP010002072.1:47500-57500 GCA_037039925.1 Doris montereyensis
TAAAAATTCAAGAGGTATATTTAGTTGCGGTTGTCATAAGCCCAGACTTGATAGCTGCCTCTTCTCTGTGAAATGGTTGTAAAGCCATTTGATTACTGAAGTAGAAGTGTGTGGAGCTGTGCCACCTTAGTGAAATCACAGCTGTTCCGGTTTCTGATGCCCAATGAGTCATTTGAGTTATCTCCAAATTGTCAATAGAGTTTTGACGTATCGATCTGATGTTGCTGTTACATTGTTTTTCCATTGTCATCCATGAACCAGAAGGGTGTAAATATAATGATTTCTTAGTTATTCACGGCAATTTATGAAAAGGTTTCCTCTGTGTGCAGGTTCTTTTGAATGACCTCTGCAGGGTTGTTTGAGCTGCCGTTAATTTGACTATGAGAATTTACGTGTATGTACTCAAATTTTTTAAAGGGGTGTCACTGGTCGAGTCTATAGGCTGCCAGACTTGGCATCATGAGGTCCCGAGTTTGAACCCTAGCAAAGCTGGGTTTGACGCTGTGTTCCTTGGGAAAGACACGAACACACATTTTCCCCCACTCGACCCAGGTGCAAATGGGAAAACACTAGCTTGGGAGCATAAACCTGCGTTAGATTAGTGTTCTTCCAGATTCCACTTCATGCTACAGAAACTTGGATAAGCTCCAGTTCTATATGCCATAATAGCCTTGAAGGAACTCTGCTTATTCAAATAAGTAAAAATTTCTTTGTGTTATGCCTATCTTTTTATCTGTTACAGACACACATCCATTGATGTGAGGAGGGTTATAGTTTTTATTCTCTGAATTTGTTTTGGGAGATGAAAAGAAAGCAGTGTAGAAAATCGTGATTTTTATATTTTTGCTTCTTTATTGCAGGGGAATGAATGATCTACAGAAATGTAATCTCGTGAATCAAAATCTAATTAATTTTGAAGACTTCATGGATCCAGAGGGAACGTCATCTGATGAGTTCAACGACTGGTTAAATCACACCTCCAAATTTTATTTGAAACTCAGTGACACTCAGAGAAATGAAGTACTCCAACTCCCCTTATTTCCATATCTGGGGTAAGCATATATGTGTGTGTGCCTAAGAAAAGTTCTACATTGTCATTGTTTGAGATATTATGCATTCTTTAACATATTCACATAGAGCAGAATGCTGTGGTGGCCACATTGTCATTGTTTGAGATATTATGCATTCTTTAACATATTCACATAGAGCAGAATGCTGTGGTGGTTATGTGCTCTTTAAACTTGTCAGATAGGTTGAGTGGTTCATTAGATAATGCTGACTATGTCCATGCTGGTTCCAATATACATTTTGGAGAAAAACGGTTTCAAAGTTGTTGATTTGATTTAGTTTCTGTTTTAGACACTGTTGTGGGAGGGTTCATATCAATGGTTTTCCTGTATTCTAGACCTTTCTAAACATTTCCTAAGAAATATGTCGCATGGCGTATATACATTATATATGCTTGTAACGAATTCCCCAACAAAATGGCTAGTTGTTTGAACATGGTGTATGTTCAGTGCCGTCAACGAGGGAATGTCACTTTGGAGATCTCTCTTGTTTTGCTCTCCTGTCAGCTATGTCATTTATTAGGCAACAGCAGAACAATGCCGAAAACAATTAAAATGTTTTACGTAATTAGGCAATAGTCTTTAATACTTACAATGGTCAGTCGTTTTAAATAAATGAAGAAGTGATTTTAGTATCAACATGTATGATCATTTTTTACAAATGGTTTTATCAGGCTTGGTGTCATGTCAAAATCTCTCGATTTGGTAAGTTTAGGAAATGTGTCAACAAACAGCGACCACTCAGGCAGACAATAAGCACTGCTTGCTGCTTGACTGTATTTATACGCACTAATGTTCTTTGTTAAAGTAAAGTAAAATGAAGTTCATTCAAGGCCATTAAGGCCGACAAAGCCTATATGTATCCTGGTTTCCATAGCTTGAACTGGAACAGGTGATAATAATCACCTCGTGGACAGGATGCTAGTCGGATGCAGGTTTTTACTCCCAAGCTAATGTTTGTACCCATTTACACTTGGGTCAAGTGTGGAAAATGTGTGTTAGATTTCTTTCCCCAAGGCACATTAAATGTAGGGGCCTAGCTTTTGCCAGAATTTTAGACCTGGAACCTCATGATCTTAAGTCCAGCAGCTTAACCACTTGGCCACCAAAGCCTCACAACGTGCTTTGTACAGGAGATTTAAACGTGAAAATGTTGATGTGTAACACACCTCTGTACAAATGAAGTAAAAAGAAAGAAATCATCTGCGAATGTTGAAATTCTTTTCCTGCGATTTAAAAAATTCAGGGCAAATTTATAATGAAAGGGATGTCAACAATGGGTCAAATACTAAATTTAGAGATAGGATCACAGAAAAACCTTTCGACATATGCACACAGAAAAAGGGTTTATATAATAGATTAAGGAGGAATGTTGTTTTTTTAGGAAGAATTTATTTGTCACCGATACAGGTGCTATATCTCGATAAGGTTTGTGTAACATCCAGACCCTTTTCTGAGGCGGACACACATAGACTGAAATTTGGAGATTACCTTTCTTGGTTATTAATTCGTGTACATATTCTCATCATTCTGTTCAAACTTGAATTTGGATAGAGTTAAATTATGTGGTTTCATTTCTCATAGCCACACTTTGAAAACATGCACCAAGAATACTTTTTTTCACTAATCATAAAGTCTTGGGTTCGTGTACATTTCTTTAAATTATGTTGGTTTATGCAAATTCAATTGATGTGAATTTTTGATGTAGAGCAGTAGTAATAGAGATAATAAAAAAAAATACTTATGGTATTAGTGGCAGTACTTTTAAAAATGATGTTAGCAGTAGTGCCACTTAATTGTTGTTGTTGCTTCTGTTGTAGGATGAGGAGGAGGAGAAGTTAAATTTTTAATGTTAATAATATGTGTTGGTCTCTTAGACCATGAATATGTGTAAAGGTTTCTTTTCTTTGATTATCTCTACGCTTCACACAGCCATTCCAACTGGTCTCTCTCACGGAAACGTTGCCCAGTCTACTGTTTAGAGACTTTGTATCATATCTGCCATCTGAGCTTCTTGTCGAAATTTTAAAATATTTGGATGGTCAAGATTTGTTGTCATGTTCCCAGGTACATTATCTCCTCATTTGTTTCTACAAGAATTTTTTTAAAATATTGAACAAACCTGTAAACTTATTTTACATCAAGATTACACCAAATAAGAAATAAGGTTTTGATAATTAAACAACAGATCAACTCTTAGTTTTAACACTTTTCTTTGAAAGTTTATCCTGGGTTTGAATTAGAGTCAGGGCAGAAAGTTGTTAGTAGACATTTTTGTACTATTCTTTCAGTGTGCTGAAGTTATACTGCTCTCTTACACCTTGCTTGGATGATTGATGAGTATTACTGGTAGGTCATACTTCTTTCCTTTCCCTCTTTCACATGTCTTTCATCTTGCTGTTTCCTCTTAAATCACCTTGAGATCACTGAATATGGTGGACAGGTAAATAGCAATGAAACAAACAAACTTCCTAAACCTTGCATTATCACTCAGGTTGGATTGATTTATTTGCAGTTTTATTTTCAACAATAATTAATTCTCTATCTTTTAATTTATGGGAGAGAAAAAATGTGTCCGAGTTAAACTCCCCTAGCTAAAAGTAATATAATATTTACACCACAACTTTTTATCAAGAATTTCATTCCCAAAGATATGCTCCATTTAGTCATAGTTCAAAGGTAAACGTCTTTTAGCTTGTAGAATGTCAATCACCTTGTATTTGTAATATTGCAGCCATCTTTTCTTATCCCTTGTAGGTTTCTAGATGTTGGACAGAGCGCATTGATTGTCTGGTTGATTTATGGAGCTTCAAGGCGAAAGATCTAGGTGCTATCCTTCCTCCAACAGTGACATCAAAATTGACTCCATTTGAAAACTCAACTGCAGAAAATGATGCCTACTCCCACCATGATTGTTGTGGTTCAGATGGGGATGTGCATTCTCGTTTGAGACAGTTACAAAAAAGAGGAAAGGAGTATAAAAACCTTTATGTGAGAACGATAAAGCTTATCAGAGGATTGAAATCAGGAGCTCACTCACTGTTATACCTGGTTTTATAACTATAGGCGGCAGAAGGGTTAACTCACTAATGTTTCATGAAAACTACATATTTATAGGTAAGTATGATACTCTTCATTTACACTATAAAGCCCAATTGTTCTCTTAACCTTGAATGCTCTTTTAACATTTTATCCACTTATGTTGCAAATTTTGTATGTTCACATTTTCCTCTGTACTTTTGTCTTTACTAATTTTTATACTATTTCCATCAATAGGAAGTGATAATCAAGTCCAAATACGGTCGGTTCCAGAGGGAAAAACTCATCTCCTGCATTTCCACCCATTCTGTCTGTGATATGATTGTAATGCATTCTACCATCTACACTGCGTCTTTCAATGCAAATGTTGAGTCGTGGGACATAGACACTGGCGTAGGGGAAACACATATTTTGTGGTCATACCTCAGCAGTGTTGTCCGTCGATGTGTCTGAAGATGAAAGTTATGTTTTGACCGGTCTGTGGACATGACTGCCAAACTCTGGGACCAAAGAGGAGGGGATGTGAAGTTGCTAGTAACATTAAACAATGTGCATCACGACTGGGTATTTAAGGTAATCTTTCTTTATCACCTTTTCTTTTTTCAACAGATAATATTGCAAATACGCTTTTTATATATCCACTGCTCATATTTGTCAAGATAACAAGAGAGACTAATACCGAGGCACTACAAGGGTGAGTTCTTTCTCCTGTTTTAAATGCCACATGCACCAATGATTACACAAGTAGTCATAAAAATACAAAACTGATAGAGTTCACCGACAACTCTTCTTTTTTGTTTTACATGGGAAGGACTCTGTTTCATGTTCAGGCAGTTTTAGTTCTGCAATGATGGCTTCGTCTTCCTTTTCGTTCAATCATGATTCTATGACGACCAGTATGTCGATAGCTTTTTATTCTATCATGTGTTTAATATCTATGATCTTGTTGCGGCATGATCGCGGCGTTCATTTCTGCTACTTTTAAAATTGTGTGATTGTCAATTTGATTAATTGTTGTCAGGGTTGAAGACGGTCGTGGTGCGTGATGGTGGGGGTTTGGTCGGTGTCCAACTTGTACTGGCATACACCTGTTCTTACGCACACCGCTCTACTTGGCCGTTGCCTCGGGCCATGAGTACTGTTGATTTGATGAGGTTGACCCGCGGCCGTGTCTTGGTTATAAACATAGTCTCGAGTTGAATTGAAACACATAGTGATTAAAAATCCAAAAGGTAATAATATTTACAAGGTGGCTTTAAAATGTCACTGTTTAGGAATAAACATTTTGAATAAAAAATTTATAATTTCTCTTAAAATCACTCTTAAAAATCCACGAAAACAGTACTATAACAACAGTAGAGCATCAAGAAGGTAGAATATGTAACATTTCGACTCAAGAACTTATAAACACCACAACAATGTTGAAAATCAATGAGCGCCCAAAAAGACATCTTGCCAGTTAGGCGTACTACACATCTATCATTAATGTGATAAATATTTATTATTTTCACCTTTCTTTTTTTTTTTCACTTGTACTTATTTGAAATTATCTTTATGCCTTATAATTCTTATCAAAATGTTACTTTGAATGAATTTAGTACATGTACATTATGTTTCAATAATATGCATGCATATTTTGATATTTTTCAAAAGGAAACTAACTTTTTGCAATACCTCTTGATGTCAACCCCCACCTCCCCCCCCCCTTTCCTGGTTGTTAAGCTGAGCATTTTTACGATACCAAGATTACATTATCTTTTTTTTCGACACTTTTGCTCATTGGCTCAGTAATGTATTGGCGTCGGTGGCTAAGTGGTCAGGCTGCCGAAATTGGGATCATGAGGTCCCGGTTTAAATCCTAGCAAAGCTAGATGCAACAGTGTGTTCCTTAGAAAAGACACCTTACACACATTTTCCCCACTCAACCCAGGTGCAAATGAGTACAAACATTAGCTTGGGAGTAAAAGCCTGCATCAGACTAGTGTCCTCTCCAGGAAGTGATTATTTTCATATGTTCCGCTTCATGCTATAGAAACTAGGATAAGCTCCAGCTCTATAGGCTGTAATGGTCTTGAAGGAACTTTTTTTCTACCTTTCAAATGAGTCTGTTCTTCAAAAAGAAATGTCTGTTCTTGATTTTCTCCAAGACAATTTTTGTTTCCTTTGCTCTCCATTACAATTCTGTCCTTATCCATTACAATTCTGTGATTATCCATTACAATTCTGTCTTTATCCATTACAATTCTGTCTTTATCCATTACAATTCTGTCTTTATCCATTACAATTCTGTGATTATCCATTACAATTCTGTCTTTATCCATTACAATTCTGTCTTTATCCATTACAATTCTGTCTTTATCCATTACAATTCTGTGATTATCCATTACAATTCTGTCTTTATCCATTACAATTCTGTCTTTATCCATTACAATTCTGTCTTTATCCATTACAATTATGTCTTTATCCATTACAATTCTGTCTTTATCCATTACAATTCTGTGATTATCCATTACAATTCTGTCTTTATCCATTACAATTCTGTCTTTATCCATTACAATTCTGTCTTTATCCATTACAATTATGTCTTTATCCATTACAATTCTGTCTTGCAGGTGAAATTCATATCCTGTGATAATGATCTCATCAACTTTATCACCTGTGACTCAGCCAGCATTCAGATTTCACAGTTTAATGCCTGTTCTCTGCAAATCAGTTCCAAAGGAACTGAGCAGACAGAGGCAAAGAGTTCATTTCCGCTTTCCTTCCAGCACAACTCACCTACAATGTTGTTTACCAGTCTGTGGAGTGAGATCAAGTCAATTTCAGAATTTCTTACCTTTCGGATAACTGAAATAGATTAGAACTACATGACCAGTGGCACATCTCGAAAAATCAAGGTGCACATACTAGCAGTGGGGCTGAGATTTGTGTTGGTGATGTGTTCAATTTCATGAAGGATTTCTTTTCTTTTGGACTTGCAAAAGAAAGTGTGCCTTGCTCGTATACACCAGATTGTTTGTAAGTAACAAGAGAGTTTTGGGCTTTTTTATTTAACGACCTTGTAAGAGCTTGTAAAGATCATGTTATCAGAGGTTACCTACTCTGGTTGGTCCTGATATTTTGCTACTTTTTTTAATTTTTACCATTAATATACACCTTTTGACATGGTATTCCATCATAATGTTAATCAAATGTCTAGATTCACTTTAGACTAGATAATAATTACTCATGCCCTCTTTAGTTTATTTTTAACTTGGGAGAAGAGAGAGAAAAAATCCAGTAAGTGACAAAGAGCTGTTTAAAGAGAGAATAAGGAGGAGGAGAAGAAATTTGTGTAAAGCGATGTTTCTATAGCCATACTACCCATCATCCTGACACTCCCATCCAGAGTTTAATCCATGCACCATTGTAGACAAATTCCTAGACTAGCCAAACAAATTGCTTATCAACTCTGTTTACAAGGAAAGATAGAGAAACTTTCATATTCGTGAATGGAATATAATGATTTTGCATGTCAAGGTTTCGTGCAGTTAATGAATGGAACAAAGCTTGATGTAAAGGTTCAATGCTCTAAACACTACAATGTCATGATTTTTTTAAAAATTTTTACAGAAGCATCTCGGTTAGAGGAAATAGGAAAGATGAAAGAAGAAAAATTTTCCATTTTTTAAGTAATTTTTTTTGTGATACTCATATAATCAACAGTTTGGGCATTTAATCAATCAGTATGGACACTAGTTTCCTTTCGTTTATGAAAAAAAAATGATTTTAAACTGCAAACTGGTTTTTAATGGAAATGATTTATAAAAAAACTTTTTAACAATTTTTTCTTTTTTTTTCTTTTCTTGTATGGAACCCAATTTATCTTGGAAAATTCATCTTGTAAGTCTTGGTGTACTATGGAATTGTGATTCCGTCTATGTAAAAATTTAAGATTCCACTTTATTGTACCCATGTATTATGGCATCTCTAACATTACGAGAGTGAGAGGCCTATGAGTGAATGAGAGAGTATGAATTATATTATATTATAGTTATGTTAATTAATTTTTCTGCTGTCATTATTTAGTGTGAGCATTATGTCAACAAACACAATGTAATTTCATGTTTAAGGATCATTAAAGGATATCTTATCTTATCTTATCATTTATGTGTTGTTTGCTGTTTTTTCACAGATTGACGAGAAACAAATCTACGGTGTGCGACACCTCCTGGCTAGACGGATTTGACTCAGAACTTTTACAGCCTGGCGTGCCCTTGTTTGCTGCTTGTGTTGGACAGACATTCTGTTATGCTGGGCTTGTGGAACACACACCTCAAGGACTGCGTTCCAGAAAACTAGTCTCAGCAATCTTTAACCCTTTAGTGTTAAAACCGACAAAAAACGACATACGCAAAACCCTATCTGAAAGTTCAAAGTGACAGAAATACAGGCCCACATTTGTCAAGCTGACAGAAACCGACAAGTAACACACCTCTTTTTTGTTAGCTGTAATCGGTCACATAAATGATGCAAGTGTGCTTAATTTAGAATAGAATACAAGATTAAAGGTCAGGGCAGCTTCACGTGACCAACTAAAGGTAGGGGCAAAATGGGCCGCTTAATGTAATCGCGAAAGGATTAATGAGGAAATAAGGCAGGGAACACTTTTGATAATCAAACGTTGCTTGAGGCGAAGATGATCACATAGTTATAAAATTTATAAGTGGTCCTTGCAAACTTGTCATCGTGTTGAATGAAGTGTACTGAATTCCCCTTTGAAATTCTGGCAATATGGCATAATTTTTTGTTCTGTGAAATGTGTTGTAGTGCTTTACTTGCAATTTGTTTACATATGATCATAACAACATCCGTAGAAGGAATTTCTATGAGAGCTTGAGAAGAAACCCCTGTCGTTGTTTAAGTGTTTGGAGCCTTGACCTCCTTACACTCTGGAGGGGGCTAGGTCATGACTCCCAGGTGTCCCTCTGTCTGTTTGATGTTCAATGACCTATGAGGTCACCCACCAATTGGTGACCATGTTTGTCTGACAAAATACTTAAATATACAGTGTAGTGATATCCTGAAATTGACTTGCATAATATGATGGAAAAGAGACAGACTATTCCAAGATGCAATATTCAAAGAAACGGACAGGCAATTAAACAAATAAACAAATTCAAGTACCTTGGATACATGATAATATCTGATGGGTGATGTGATACAGCGGTCAGGGAGAGTATTGCATTTGCAATGTCAAAAGATGCTTTTACAAAATTAAATCCAATAATGAAAAACTATTTGTGGTCAGTGCTCATGTATGGTTGTAAACGCTGGTCAATAAAACAAACAAATTACAAAGAGATTAAAGGCAGTAGATATGTGGTTCCTCAGTACAATACTGAGAATATCATGGAATGAAAGAAAGTCAAGTGAGGAGTTTTGGCCCTTGTAGGGCAAAAAGAGCACTTGTAACAAATATTAGAAGAAGGCAAATGAAATTCACTGGACATATAAACAGGAAGGAGGACTAGAAGAACTAAGTATGTTGTAATAATATGATGAATGGAATAAGACAAAGATTTAGGTAGATTGGATAACAGGCTTATTGTATTCTGATCATTAGACATTGATTGAAAAGATGAGAGAGAGGAATAGGAAGTAACATAACAATAATAACAACGAAGTCTTACAGTCTTCATACTAAAAGAGTTACACTAGATAAATAGGAAGTGATTACATATCCAATGACAATGTAATGGAAATACAACTTTATATATTATACTAAGCTAACAATAACATCCCTCTTTTCATGAAAAAAAAAGGAAATTTTGTCCTGACATTTAACATTGCAAAATACATACTTATCGTGAGCTTCATGATATATCTTATCGTTATCATTTATACACAAGACA
>JAXRKP010002072.1:62500-71782 GCA_037039925.1 Doris montereyensis
ACTAATGTACATATTGGGGGGGGTTTTTCTTGAAGTGTGTTCACCTGCTACTTACGAAAGACATTCATGCAAAGATTCTAATTTAAACTTACCTCTTAAGATATGTTAAATAAAATCAAACACCTGAATTATAAGAGACATTTTGAAAAAGGAAAATCCATTAAGTGATGAATTAAAAAACATAGTAAGAAGGAAAATTGTAATCCTAAAACAAATTTATAAAGGCCTCTACTTTAATTAATGTAACTAAAACTAAATCTAAAAGAGTACAAGGGATAAAAAAAAATAATGCGACACATACAACATTTAGCATATTGCTTTCTATGTTAGTCTTACCTCTTCAGAGGGACTTGGTAGTCCAAAGGCAAGGTGTCGGCCTCTCAACCAAAAGGTAGTGGGTTCGAGCACCGTCCACGGTTGATAAATTTTCTCAATTTAAAAAAAAAAGTAAAATCTACCTCCCTGGTCCAGGATTGATACCTAGTCCCATCAGAGACGGGCAATAAAAAGAGGTCCTGTGTGCAGATCACAACACTGTGCACGTTGAAGATCCCCTGGCTGTTTAAAGGGCAGTCTGGGCAACGGACGAACGACAGAGATTTCTCTGTTCTCATCTTGTTCCACACATCTTCACCATGTTTGCTCGTGGTCTACCAACCCTTCGGGCACACTGGGGATTGCAATACAGGGCCCCTTTGGCTGTGCTTCCTTCTGGCCTATGGAGGGTGTGGCCTTTCCATCTCCACCTTCAATGGCCCACTTCTGTCTCATCCTTTTGGTGGGTTTTATTCCATGGTTCTGTATATTATTACCTATCTTGTCTGGTCATTTAATTTTCATAATTTTCTTTAAACATCCATTTACAAAAGTTTGAATCTTGCTTGTTTTGTTTTTTTGTCAAGCTCCATAGAGTATTGTTACAGATTTTGTATTGGGGTTAAACACTCAAATTTTTGTTTTGAGTGATATTTTCCCATCTTTCCAAATTTCCAAAGATTTTATTTGGTGTAATTGTTGGACTGAAATCATTTCCTGTGCATTGTGTCTTTGGGTTCTATCCACCTTTAAAGCATATTAGCAATAGCATTGTCATATTTCTGCTCTGTTTTACACACTTAACAACCACCGGTATAAATCTGGCAGAGAAGAATTTTCTAGTCAGTATTTTCATGAAACCCCCTTTCTACTGATACTGATACATATAATAATAATAATAATAATAATAATAATAATAATAATAATAATAATAATAATAATAATAATAATAATAATAATAATAATAATAGTAATAATAATAGAGTAACTAGTATTTGAATCTTTTTAATAGTGGGACGGTTGTATTTGAATCTTTTTAATACTGGTAGATCCTACTTCTTTCCGTTCACTTTTTCGCCTATCTTTTATATTGCTGTTTCCTCAAAATTCACCATAAGATCACCACATATGGTGGACGGGGTAAGTTTGAATCAATCAACGAACAATTTTATTTTTTTAAATAGTATAGAAAAGCATAGACTAAGGCTTCACAAAAAGCAAGTTTAGCAGTGTAAGGAAAAAGTTTGGTCTCATCATTGACAATACAATATGAACTCTTCAGAAATCTGCTTTAGAAAAAGCAGACGAAGACTTCTGAAATAAAACCAAGGTTCAGATCTCGTACAAAAGGGCCTGTAACAAAGTGTAACAAAGTATGCCTCGCGAAAATTCTACAGTTATGTCCCTTCGTGTGGAGGAGGGGTAACATAGAGAGTTGGTTGTTTGCACGAGGAAAAAGAGCGTTGGAGAGCAAGCGCTTGGAAAGCGATTTGATGAACGAAGGTAAATCAGAGTTGATGGAATCCAAAATGGCCGACGGAGAAGAATTCAGTCTGCTTGATAGCTTGGCTTTAAACTTTTTTATATGATTCGTATTGACATTTTCTATTTTATTTACATCTAAAACTTCAGAAATTTCTGGTTACTTTTATTATCAATATTCATTTCACGGTTAATTCCAAAATTCAGCGACTGGCTCGCTGAAAAGAATTCACTTTATAATTTTCTGCTAAACTTGTGAGCACTGGTTGCCGTTGGTTACCATCGTTGACAAGAAGCACTTTATGCAGCGTTGACAGTGTTGTGAAGCGACAATTCACGAAACTGACAGCGCTGACGAGTAACCAGCGTACTCTGTGTCCTCATCCTATTTGTATTAACCGAATACGTTAGAATCCAGACATGGTCTGCTGTTTATGTCCGTTGTGTGAGTTGATGCTCTCAATAATAGTACATTGGTTTCTACACCATGGTCTGCTGTTTATGTCCGTTGTGTGAGTTGATGCTCTCAGTAATAGTACCTTGGTTTCTACACCATCGTCTGCTGTTTATGTTTGTTGTGTGAGTTGATGCTCTCAGTAAAAGTATATTGGTTTATACACCATGGTCTGCTGTTTATGTTTGTTGTGTGAGTTGATGCTCTCAGTAATAGTACATTGGTTTATACACCATGGTCTGCTGCCTATGTTTGTTGTGTGTGCTGATGATCTCAGTAATAGTACATCGGTTTTTACACCATGGTCTGCTGTTAATGTTCGTTGTGTAAGTTAAAGATCTAAGTCATAGTACATTGTTTTCTACGCCACGATCTGCTGTTTATGTTCGTTGTGCCAAAGAGGAAGTTTGGAAAGCAAAACAGGAACAGTGGGAAGTGTTTGGACAAAGACAACAAGAAAGCTATCAAGGAAATCAAAAGCTGTTCTGGGGAGCAATGAAGAGCATGAGAAAGACCAAAGCACGCCCAATACGACAAATTAATAATGCCAAAGGAGAAGTAATGAAAGAAGACAGCGAAATCATGGAAGCGTGGAGAAAGTATTTTCAGCAATTACATAATCCCTCTAGAACACATGAAACAAGGAGTACATATCAATTAGTAAGAATAACAAGTAATCCAGGTGAGACAAGTGAAGATGTAGATATCTCAATGGAGGAACTCCAAACAGCTATAAGAAAAGTGAACTTAGGAAAGGCCCCAGGAGCAGATCAAGTTTATCCAGAAATTATTAAAAACCACGGGAGAGAGACAGACAAACTACTACATGCAATATGTAAATAAGCATGGAAGTCAAAACAGGTGCCAAACGATTGGAATAAGGGAACGGTAGTACCAATACACAAGAAAGGATCAACTAGAGAATGCTCAAACTATAGAGGGATATCACTACTTAGCGTACCAGGAAAAGTGTATGCCAGGATTCTGGAAATGAGACTAAGGAAAAGAGTAGAGGATCAAATTGAAGAACACTAGAGTGGATTTAGACCAGGAAGAAGTGTACAAGACCACATATTTACAATTAGACAAATGATAGAAACATTCCTTTAGAGAAACATTGATTTGCACCTGTGTTTTATTGACTTAGAAAAAGGCATTTGACACCGGGAGGAGGGACTAACTATGGCATTCGTTAAAAGAACACAACGTAGAGCAAAATTTAATAGAAGTCATTAAATGTTTTTACAATGTACCAACATGTGCAGTGAGAGTAGCTGGAAATGTATCTAAACAATTTGATGTAGATGTAGGAGTAAGACAGGGTTGTATCCTGGGTTCTCTTTTGTTTATCACATTTATGGATTCAGTCGCAAAGGCATCCTCAAAAATGAAGAAATGAATGTAGGTATGTGGGAGCTCAAACCAGTAAATGTAGCAATGATTTCATTGCTGATGAGGTAGTTCTGTTTGAAATATCAGAAAGTGACCTCCAGTCGAATATCAACATGATGAATAATAAATTAAATTTAAAAAAGCATTGAGAGTAAGTGCAAAGAAAAACCAAAACAATGCTAGCAACTAGGGAAGCTAACACACAAAATCTTAAATTGGGAGGCGAGAATTTAGAACAAGTTCAAAGCTACAAAATAGAGCATCCAAACGGCAAGTGCAATATATAACCATTTAGGAAAGGCATTTTTAGGTAAACAAGAATTGTCAACAAAAACCAAAATGGTAGTATACAACACAGTTTATTGTCCTACTCTCCTCTATGGCAGTGAAACCTGGATCTTAGACAATAGGGAATACAGGCAGCCGAAATTAAATATCTAAGAATAGTAGGGGAACTAAAAGAGACAAAATCAGAAACACAACAATAAGAGATCAAACCAAAGCAGATAACATAAAAACTAAGATAGAAATAAATCAACTGAGATGGTTTGGGCATGTTAACAGAATGAATGACGATAGAATAGCTAAATCAGTATACAGCGCTAAAACAAGGTAAAAGACCAAAAGGCAGATCTCGGAGAAAGTGGGAAGAAGATATAAAAGAGGCATCAACGCAAAGAAATTTAACTTTCATGAAAGAAAAACACAAAATGTCAGGACAGGACAGCCTGGAGAAAGATCATTTCGGGCATCTAAACCCATACACCGGAAGGTAAAATGGGAGCTGATAAAGAAAGAAAGAAAGGTCTGCTGTTACTGTTCGTTGTTTGGGCTGAGGATCTAAGTCATAGCACATTGGTTTCTACACCTCGGTCTGCTGTTACTGTTCATTGTGTGAGTTGAAGATCTAAGTCATAGCACATTGGTTTCTACACCTCGGTCTGCTGTTACTGTTCATTGTGTGAGCTGAGGATCTAAGTCATAGCACATTGGTTTCTACACCTCGGCCTGCTGTTACTGTTCATTGTGTGAACTGATGACCGCAGTAATAGTACATTGGTTTCTACACCACAGTCTGCTGTTACAGTTCGTTGTGTGAGCTGAAGATCTAAGTCATAGCACATTAGTTTCTACACCAATGTCTGCTGTTACTGTTCGTTGTGTGAGTTGAGGACATCAGTCAAAGTACATTGATTTCTTCACCACAATCTGCTATTAGTATTCGTTGTGTGAGCTGAGGATCTCAGTCATAGTACATTGGTTTCTACACCACGGTCTGCTGTTAATGTTTGATGTGTGAGTTGAGGATCTAAACCATAGTACATTGGTTTCTACACCATGTTCTGCTGCTAGTGTTCGTTGTGTGAGCTGAGGACCCCAGTAATAGTACATTGATTTCTACACCACAGTCTGCTGTTAGTGTTCGTTGTGTAAGTTAAAGAGCTAAGTCATAATACACTGGTTTCTACAGCACGTTCTGCTGTTAATATTCGTTGTGTGAGTTGAGCACCTCAGTAAAAAATACATTGGGTGCCTTTAAATCCCTTGAGTTGAATAGGAGAATTCGTTGGATCCAAAAAGCCACGATTCGATGTTCTTATGTGCGTAAGTTGGGATATCATTCATAGTAGACGTAGGCTACTATGTAGCAAGTAGTGCGACAGGTTCTAGGAAGATTCTTCAATGCGTAACTTTGCTTTTTCCTCTTTTTTAAAAAGGAAACAAACGGTTTGCAGGTTACTGCGTGAGTTAATAACTCTTCTTCGACTTCTTCTTCGTCGATCTTTCTACCAGCGGGCAAGATCAGGGTGCGGATTGTCTCCATGAATTGCATAGTCGTTTCAGATTCTCCATAGGGCCGTAAAGCGTTTCTTCCAGAGGTGCCTCTCCCGGCCATATCACTGTTCTCTCTGGTGTGTGGAGCGGACACTGCTGGATAATACGTTCAGTGTTCTGGTGGTGCGCTCCATACTCACACACTTCTGATTCCCAACTTTCAGATAGCGATACATATGTTGATGGAGACGATTGTGCCCAGGCCTGAGTCTGAACAGTGTGACCTGGGACTTTCTGTCAAGTTGGTGTATGGGATCTTTGGGAGTTATAGCTGCTATGATTTTCTCCCCATTGATTGCAGACAGCTGCCTTGATGATTGTCTTCTCTTCCTCGATGGTCAAGAGACTTTTGGGGCATACTCGAACCTTTTTTTGCGAGTTCATCTGCACGCTCATTCTCATCAGTCTGTCAGTGTCCAGGTATCCATTGTAATATGGTGCATTGTGTTGACTGACATAACTGTTGAAGAAGTAGTGAAATATGATTTAACTGGCTATCATAGTTAAGAACTCCGGTCATGGTAGTTTGGGCTCTACGAAGACCTTTCTGTGTCGAAACTCTTTCGGGCTGAATACAGGCCGTAGTTAGCTTGGTTGGTAGATTCATCTTTTGTCTCTTTTTTTCTTTTCTTTCTTTTTTTTTGTTGTTGTTGCTTGTTTTTGTTTTTAATTGTATTATTTTATTTTGTTTTTTGGTTTGTTTTTTGTGAGTATTTTTTGTTGGTTTGTTGTTGTTGTTGTTGTTGTTCTTGTTGTGTTGTTTGTTTTTTTTTTTTTTTGGGGGGGGGATAGGGAGAAGTCGTCTAAAGTGGTTTAAAACGTTTGACTTGATGTCATGCTACATAGTATTATTCATAGCCTAAAATAATTTCTTGCAAATGACTCAATAACAACTACTAAAGGGAAATAAGAAAAAAAAAACATGGTGTAAAGAATAAACTTTTTTTCCCACCTGCAACTTTCCTCTATGTCCACACTGTATTGGGTGCAGTTTGCCATCTGGGTAATGTAATCAAAATGTCGCATTTCCATACGTCGCCAGTGATCGTTTCTTGTCAGGAGAAAAGAAACTGACATTTGATTTGATTTACCCACATCCACAATGTAATCTCGGAGCGTTTTGGTAGGATTTCAAATTTTGCCCGTACTATCCTATAAACAGCCAAGGATCTTTAACGTGCATAGATTGTTGTGATCTGCACACGGGACCTCCTTTTCATCGACTGTCTCCGATGGGACTACGTGTTGATCCACCTACCTGTTTTTTTGAACCGTCGACTGAGGTTGAACCCACGACTTTTTTTTTACCTTTTTTTGTTGTTGTTGAGAGACCGACACCTTGCCTCTGGACCACAGAGTCCCCCAAAGTAACTGAAAGACAAGACAGTGCAAGTATAGTAACGCTAACAGCAAAAGACATGATCCGACATCGTGCCAACAGGTCAGCTGATATAATGTATCTCAGGAATCGTCACCATTTGGTCTCTCTTAGTTTTGATTAATTTCCATTGTATTCCATCATGCTCAGAAAAGACGCCGGTTGCTCGGTGTCTGTCTACCACCACTCAGAAGGCCCGACGTCGATTCTCAGTCCGAGCAAAGAGTTCTGGCCGTCCTGTCGACCCAGGAACGAAATGGATAGCAAAGAGAGAGAGAGAGAGAGAGAGAGAGAGAGAGAGAGAGAGAGAGAGAGAGAGAGAGAGAGAGAGAGAGAGAGAGAGAGAGAGAGACAGAGACAGAGACAGAGACAGAGACAGAGACAGAGAGACAGAGAGAGAGAGAGAGAGAGAGAGAGAGAGAGAGAGAGAGAGAGAGAGAGAGAGAGAGAGAGAGAGAGAGAGAGAGAGAGAGAGAGAGAGCGAGTGAGAAAGAGAGACCGACAGACAGACAGACAGACAGACACAGAGACAGATAAAGAAAAAATCCGCTTAGCATCCATTAACGACACATTGTCATGATATAAATCTACTCAATTTGCCGTACCGTACTGAAAACAACAAAACAAAAATCTACAACAACTGAAAGAAGAAAAAACCAAACCACGTATTATAATAGCTAAGTTTTATTGGCAGGACCATAATGTTAATTAATATTTAATCAATTTAATTCACATAGGACAATTACTCCCTTGTACGTCTTTGGACAACCTTCGTTTCAGTCAAAGCAATCAATCACACATCGAAGATAATCAATCAAAGAACAGTAGTTGTTTTCTTTCATAATCATAATACATAATACATAATGTATTTATACAATGCATCTAAATACCAACTACGATAATACATGTACATACATTAATACCTCCATCAGTCAGTTTGTATTTCAGTGTGTAAATCCATCGTGACAATCTCGGCAGTGGTAAAGTTTGTTGTAACAAATTAAATACAATGTCCATACTTAGAGACGAGCGCTTAGGCTGCCGGACTGGGGATCATGAGGTCCCGAGTTCGAATCCTAGCAAAGCCAGGGCCGACGTTGTGAAGGGCCTTGAAGGAGCTTTATTTTTTTTACTTAGAGACAAACAGATACAATGAGTAAGTGTAAGGAAAAGGAGAGACATAATTTAAGAACATTTAAACACGAGGATGAATATGATAACGGTAGTGATAAAGATGAGGATGATAATAAAGACGATGGTGATCGCGCGAATATTTGATGATGACATTGATAAGGGTGATAATGATGATGATGATGGTGATGATGGTGATGATGATGATGGTGATGATGATGATGATGATGACGATGGTGATGTTAACATGATGGTATGACAAGATAAATTATACATTCATTTTATGTGATATAACATGATAAACAATATTGAAGTATTCAATGATAACTTTCATTAAGAAATAGAGAGACGATGTTCCCAAGAATGTGAACTAGTTCGTCTCAATCATAAATACGTCATTGTAAATGTACACTGTAGGTAGGCCTATTTGTATTTTGCTATAACTGGTTTCATACTAACATCGATTTATTGGTCAAGTCGGTTTTTTGTTTTGGTTTGGCTTTGTTTTTCAATTGCTGTGCATTTCTGTGGAGTATGTAATGTCAGTAAAATAAATTTACTCAAATAATATTACATCCCATAAAGCCAGCACTTGTACCGGTTTCTATAGCCCAAAGTGGGACGATTGATAACGCATTGCTTCCTGAACATACCGCAAGCCTGTGGGACGATTGATAACGCATTGCTTCCTGAACATACCGCAAGCCTGTGGGACGATTGATAACGCATTGCTTCCTGAACATACCGCAAGCCTGTGGGACGATTGATAACGCATTGCTTCCTGAACATACCGCAAGCCTGTAGCAAGTTTTTACTTTGTATTTGCACCTGGTTTGAATGGAGAAATGCGTGTTAGGTGGCTTTTTCCAACAAACACACTGTCAAACCTAGCAGTCCTGGAATTCGAACGCAGAAACACCCGATATCAAGTCCAGCATCCTAACCACTAGGACATCGAGACCATTGTGTATGTTTATATTGTTATGTGTGTGTGTGTGTGTATATTATCATGTGTGTTTATATTATTGTGTGTGGGTGTGTATATTATCATGTGTGTTTATATTATTATGTGTGTGTGTATGTACGTATGTATTATCATCTGTGTTTATATTATTGTGAGTGTGTGTATATTATCATGTGTGTTTATATTATTGTGTTTGTATATTATTATGTGTGTTTATATTAGTATGTGTGCGTGTGTGTGTGTTATTGGTTTGTTTGTTTTTTAAGTATAATTTCCTATATTATTGTTCTCATAGTCTTGAACGAACAGAGTAGGGTAAGATGTTAAGAT
>JAXRKP010002073.1:0-50000 GCA_037039925.1 Doris montereyensis
GAAGAGTATAAGACAGAAGGGAAAACCACAAAGGTCTGTTATGATATTCCCTCGCTTCATGGTGCCTAAAAATGACATAGACTTCAGCACTTGGAGGCTTAGTATTCAAACTTCAATTTTGGAGATGAAAAAGGAGCAAACAATTGATTCTTGGGTGCCAAGCCATCGATTTTAGATCAACGAGCAATTCCATCAGAGTGTTCGTTTACCAGGAAACCTCAACTGGGTACTTTGCCATCATCTTCTACCCAACAGACTACATGCTCGCGGCCTTTCAATAATATGCTGCAATCAGAGTGCGCTTCCGACGGCCCAAAGTTCTTTTATGCCCTTCAAATTGAAATCGGACGACACCCATGGGAATAAATGAGGAGATAAAGATAGATACACCGGAATAAAGAGACAATAATATTATGCAGGGTCAAAAGATACAATGTGAAGAGTATGATGATGTTTTGGGGCAAGGAGCGAAACAGGATAATAATGATATTCATGTGAGGAAGAGTGGGCCATAATTAAAACATTCTCGAAAGTTTAGTTGAGTTGCAGATTGATTTAGTCATCAAAGCTTCCAGAAGAGATTGCTGTTCCTAAGGACAGGGGCGGGGGAGGGGCGGGGGACTTGTTTGTCCAAAGGCAAGGTATCTGCCTCTCAACCAAAGATCGTGATTTAAAGCCTCGGCAGTTTGAAAAGTTTTCTCGATTTTTTGTTTTCGAGTAAAGCCTTTCCTCTGATCCAGGTAGGTGGGTCGACACCTAGTCCCATCCAATATGGACAATAAAAAGGAGGTCCGTGTGCAGATCACAACACTGTTCACGTTAACGATCTTTGGCTGTCTACAGGGCAGTCTGGGCAAAATTTAAAATGCTATTAAGACACCCGAGATCACTATAGCTGTGGATGTGGGTAAAATCAAATCAAATCAAACGTATGGGTGGGGTTGTGTGACAGTGAGGAGGTAGAGTTGATACCTTAAGTCGCCTTAGGTTTATACTCATGTATAAGAAGCCAAAGAGTTGAAAATTGATGTTCTAGGATGCTTAGTTTGGGAGAACTATAACATTATTATTTAGTACAATTAAGATGGCCTGTTGGAAAAATACTAGGTAGGTTATGATTCTCGTCAATAGCATAGCTTGTTCATATAAGCTGGGGTAGAACGTAATGTGTATCGAAAGACATGGAAGTTGTGTGTGTATCGAAAGACATGGAAGTTGTGTGTGTATCGAAAGACATGGAAGTTGTGTGTATCAAAAGACATGGAAGTTGTGTGTGTATCGAAAGACATGGAAGGTATGTGTGTATCGAAAGACATGGAAGGTGTGTGTGTATCGAAAGACATGGAAGTTGTGTGTATCGAAGGACATGGAAGTTGTGTGTGTATCGAAAGACATGGAAGTTGTGTGTGTATCAAAAGACATGGAAGTTGTGTGTATCGAAAGACATGGAAGTTGTGTGTGTATCGAAAGACATGGAAGGTGTGTCATGAAGGACATGGAAGTGTGTGTGTATCGAAAGACATGGAAGTTTGTGTGGAAGGTATGTGTGTATTGAAGGACATGGAAGGTATGTGTGCATCGAAGGACATGGAAGTTGTGTGTGTGTATGGAAGGACATGGAGGTTGTGTGTGTATCGAAAGACATGGAAAGTATGTGTGTATCAAAGGACATGGAAGGTGTGTGTGTATCGAAGGACATGGAAGGTGTGTGTGTATCGAAGGACATGGAAGGTATGTGTGTATCGAAGGACGTGGAAGTTGTGTGTGTATCGAAGGACATGGAAGGTGTGTGTGTATCGAAGGACATGGAAGTGTGTGTGTATCGAAGGACATGGAAGTTGTGTGTGTATCGAAGGACATGGAAGATATGTTTGTATCGAAGTACATGGAAGGTATGTGTGTATCGAAGGACATGGAAAGGAGGTGTGTGGTGTGTGTGTGTGTGTGTGTGTGTATCGAAGGACATGGAAGGTATGTGTGTATCGAAGGACGTGGAAGGTGTGTGTGTATCGAAGGACATGGAAGGTGTGTGTGTATCGAAGGACATGGAATGTGTGTGTGTATCGAAGGACATGGAAGGTATGTGTGTATTGAAGGACATGGAAGGTGTGTGTGTATCGAAGGACATGGAAGGTATGTGTGTATCGAAGGACATGGGAGGGTGTGTGTGTATCGAAGGACATGGAAGATGTGTGTATCGAAGGACATGGAAGGTGTGTGTGCATCGAAGGACATGGAATGTGTGTGTGTATCGAAGGACATGGAAGGTATGTGTGTATCGAAGGACATGGAAGGTGTGTGTATCGAAGGACATGGAAGGTGTGTGTGTATCGAAGGACATGGAAGGTGTGTGTGTATCGAAGGACATGGAATGTGTGTGTGTATCGAAGGACATGGAAGGTGTGTGTTTATCGACGGACATGGAAGGTATGTGTGTATCGAAGGACGTGGAAGGTGTGTGCGTATCGAAGGACATGGAAGGCGGGTGTTAATCTGTAGTGTCCAATGGAGACTAAAGGCATATTCCCAAGTAACGTATTGGATACGCGCGTCTATTAATATTTTGTATTTCCATGAAACGTATTTTATTTCAGCATCAGGTGAACTCACTTCATGTGGAGAGAGTGTGTAAATCTAGGGAAATGAATGGCTGCAATGCGTCTTCTCATACTCGCTACTCCTTTGAATACTCACAATAAAACAGTGTGTAACGATCTACTTTGTTAATTTGAGGACGATGAAGAGGAATATTAAAGCCCCTATTGGCCTATTACACTACACGATAAGTGTCCAAAGGATTGGACCAATCTTGTGGACCAATCATTGGTCGACGAATGGTAGTGTAAAAATGATATTGAATGATAATCGGTGATAAGCGCTCCGATCAGTGGAGATCAACTAAATCCGGCGGTGCCAGGTATTTGATGTACGATCGCTAACTGGCTATGACAGGAAAATTTCATGAGCACATTTAAATAATAGTTAACACCTGGCGTCTTTGAAGATTGCCGAGCCAATGAAAAAGATTATGATTACAAACTTATCTAAATGACATCATAAGTAAAATAAAATTACATTAAATTCGGAATCAGGGCATCAAAATTAACAAAATTATGACCAACTATGATTACGTTCTCTTGCATAATTAAGTGTTTACTCTAAAAAACCACTGCTATTTTAAATACAAATACACATCATGCACGTATTCCTGGCTAGACAATATCAACCGTCGTCAGCCATTTTTGTTTTCAGATCGATGTGTTGCTGTTCGTCAAAATTGTGTAATATAATAGCAAACTCATCGCACGATTGTTGGTCGATGGTTGTCGATCGTGATGTGCAGTGTCAGAACACCTGTCATCACAATAATAACCGGTTGGCCCAATGGTAGCCCAACCGGCTGGTCAATCATCGATGGAGATGATAACGAGGAGAAAGAACTCACCAAAGATTTTAACCAGGAGAAAGGAGGTCAGTGAATGATGAAGATGAATGGAATGACGTGCTGGGAAACTAAACGACCACAGGCAGAAAAGATATTTAAAGCAAAAAGCGTTTTTCAGGCTGTGACTCGACAGAGATAATATGAATATTGTCTAATAGAGAAAAATACTTCACGATGATTGTTGTTATAGGTTTATAGTGGTTGTCTGTTGTTATTGCTTATGCTTGTGGTTGTGGTTGTTGTTGTTGTTGTTGTTGTTGTTATTGTTGTATGTTGTATGTGTCAATTTCTTTTACAGCTTTTTTTTATTCCTTTTTGTTTTATTTTGTTTGGGTGGGTGGGGGGGGGGGGAGGCATGCGTGTTGTTCAATTTGGTGACCAAAAGCATGTTTCCCATATTGTGATCAATTATCTTGGATAAGGAACATGCATAATAAAACAGAGAAAGAAACTAGCTGTTTACATGGGGGAATTTTTGCCCTCATTGAATATAGCGGATTCTTTTTCTTTTCTTTCTTTATCAGTTCCCATTCTACCTTTCGGTGTATGGGTTCAGATGCCTGAGATGATCGTTTTCCAGGATGCCCTGTCCTGGCATCCTCCGCTTCCCTCCAAAAAAAGCCAAACCTCTATGCTTCAATGCCTGTTTTATATCCTCCTCCCATCCTCTCCGAGGTCTGCCCCTGGTCTCTCACCTTGGGCTTCAGCACTGCATACTGACCCAGCCACATGCCCACACCATCTCAATTGATTTGTTTCCATCCCAGTCTTTATGCCATCTGCCCTGGCTTGATCCCCCATTGTTGTGCCTCCGACCTTGTCTCGTTAAGCTTTCCCCACCACTCTTCCCCAGACATTTCACCCCAGCTGTCCGCACTCTACTGCACTCTCTACTGTCTAAAGTCCAAGTTTTGCTGCCACGTAGGAGAGCAGGACAATAAACTGTATTGTATACTGCCATTTTGGTTTTTGTTGACAATTCTTGCCTACCTACAAATGCCTTTCCCAGATGGTTATATATTGCACTTGCCTTTTTGATTATCTGGCTGGTCTCCTCTCTTAGCCCTTCCTCATAGCCAATCACCACTCCTATGTAACTGTAGCTCCGAACTTGTTCCAAATACCCCCTGCCCAATCTAAAATTCCGTGTTTTAGCCTCCCTAGTTACCAGCACTGTTTTGACCCCCTTTCATCTACTCTCATTCCTCCCTCATCCGTCCATTGTTCACAATGTTGATAATCTTTTTTAAAGAATATAATTTCGTTCTTTTTGTTTGTTTTTATTTTCAATAGCAATCTATTATTGTTTTTTTTTAAAGTAACTCTATGTGTGTAATACGAGTCAAGAATTTGTTTGGAATCCTGACGTCATGCGATGAAAGGTTTAGTTCCCTAGCTTGATGAAGGCGGAGCATATGATCTGTTTCAAAGAAAGGCTGAGAAATCGACAATTTTAATAATATTAGTGGCGTCCATAGCGTCTCTGTGAATTGAGAAGACGATTGGCCTAATCATAACTGAACCCAAAAAGGGGGGCATAAAAGAAGAGTGTCCTAAAATATATTATAATTCAATAATAAACTAATCATAATTGGATGTGTGTAGCCGTTTTCGGACTCAATGTTCACAAGGTGAGAGGTGTCTAATTTATTTGTGTAAGTTTCTTTTGGAATACGTATTGTTATGTTATCTCGTTTTATTCACCTTATCCTTCCCTCACCGCTTAAGTTATGACTGTTGTTATAGTGTTATTATTCTCAAGAGATATCTAAAATAATTGATGTAACTAAAGTCGTACTAAAAACTGACACTAAAACGCGTTTGCAGAATTGAATCAGCCCCCATGGGTATTGGCAGTTGGGCAAACATAATTTAGCTCGTGGTCATGTAAGGAAAAAATTACCAGCACGAAAGGCACACGCAGCGTGGTCCTGCAGTCATCTCATCGCCTTTTTGGTATGGTGAACTGCAATATACTTTAGCGTGAAAATAATAGAAAGGGAATTATTCTAGTTTTCAGGGCTCTGAAGATGCATTAGTCGTCCAACCTAAATGCATGCCAATGGAAATCTTCTTTCTTAAAAATAACACCAAAGGTTTTTAATGATTTTTAGTCAGCGACATTCACATGTTGTTCAGAAACACTGTGGGTGTGCGTCTGTGTGCGTGTATGTGCTTGTATGTGAGGTTGTGTCTGTGTTTGTAATGTCGTATGCATTTAGGCCTACATCACTGACACTGCATCATCACTCAACGTGTGTCTATAGCCTATGTATGTATGTATGTATGTATGTATGTATGTATGTATGTATGTATGTATGTATGTATGTATGTATGCATGCATGTATGTATGTATGTATGTATGTATGTATGTATGTATGTATGTGTATGTATGTGTGTGTGTATGTATGTATGTATGTATGTATGTATGTATGTATGTATGTATGTATGTATGTATGTATGTATGTATGTATGTATGTATGTATGTATGTATGTACGTATGTGAGTACCGGTATGCATGTCATATGAGCCGTGACGTACAAAAGGTGTTTGGGCAAGACGAACAAAACCAAACACGATTTTGAAAACTTACATTAACGTTGTTTTCAGATTTCTCACAAACTTTTCAAGATTATCGCTTAAAACTTGGTCAGGTGACCGGCCTTCATTTAGATAAAACTCTGCAGTCTAAGTAACATTTAATTATATAGATCCCAGAGCAAATGAGAAGGTATTTGTTCCCATACAGTCTGAATTTCCTGGATCGCGTGGATATATTTTATTTGGTCGTCCTTTTCTCATCAATTTTCAACAGATCCGTTTAGAGTATATTTCTACTAATATCCCCAAATGTGATTTTGGGTATATCAACCAAATTGAAAAATATTCAATGAGTTTTACTTTTGTCATGTAATTTTATAACTATTTGTTAAGTGGATATCCAGTTCTAATTATTCTTTTTGTCTCCCATCTCTATTTGACTGCAAAGCAATTCGTTGTATTGCAACAAAGTAAATCAAAATCAATTCTTCAGAAAGAGAAATATAATACTTCCAATGACATGTGATATAATGGAATAACACCAAATTTGATGACATGCTTGAGAGAAACCGAGATAGACCTTTGCGGAATCACGCGAAAAGAATGGTTCTGCCCCCAACGCTTTTTATGCGCGAATGTATTGCATGCACCTGTATGTATTCCTCAGCCAATGTCTTCAAGTTTGGCTGTCGACATAATTAAATTATATTGTGATCAGCGTTTTCTTCTATTTCTCCTTCTATTCACTATTTTCTTCGATAACAGAAAAAAAAAAAATAAAAAGGGGGAGGGGGTGTTGGAGTGGGATTTGAGAGACAGTAAACAAATGACAAATTCGGCAAGAAGTGTCCTTGGCTTTTCATGTTTCAGTCTATCAAACGTTGAAATGCAAATTTATTCAGACACGATCGTGCATACGGATATGCCGATGGTAGAACAGTTTTGTTTCAAACTGATTTCTTGCAGCCTTAGATATATTCTTTTTATGTTTGTCATAATAGAACAGAGATTGTATTAGCTCATTAACCACTAAAACTTAAACTTCTATCGAATATACCGGGAATACAGAGCTCTGTCTCAGTTAAATTCTGCATGTTATGAACATTATAACACATAAATGATACTGGAGAAGGAAAGTAAACAGATTCACCTGACCCACATCATCACATACACAAAAGACAGATGAAGGAACAAACAAAAAAACAGTAACAACGAGAAAGGATTAAGGAATAGAAAACTTCTCTCTCTCTCTCTCTCTCTCTCTCTCTCTCTCTCTCTCTCTCTCTCTCTCTCTCTCTCTCTCTCTCTCTCTCTCTCTCTCTCTCTCTGTCTGTTTCTCTCTGTCTCTGTCTCTATCTCTTTCTCTATCTCTCTCTGTCTCTGTCTGTCTGTCTATCTGTCTGTCTGTCTGTCTGTCTCTCTCCCTCTCTCTCTCTCTCTCTCTCTCTCTCTCTCTCTCTCTCTCTCTCTCTCTCTCTCTCTCTCTCTCTCTCTCTCTCCCCCTCTATGTATGTGTCTGTAAGTATGTCTGTCTGTCTGTCTGCCCCCTCTCTCTCCTCTCTCTCTCTCTCTCTCTCTCTCTCTCACACACACACACACACACACACACACACACACTCTCTCTCCCCCATTCTCGCGCATGCTCTCTCCTTTTCTCCTGATGTTTTGTACTACATTTTCTTAGAATTTATGATTATTCATAATATTCACGTAATTTGAAGATTTTCTGCAATCCAAATAGATCTAGATCTAATTGATTTCACCTCGAACTTTTTAGCCATCGTTTGTCACTGAAGTTATTGTCACGTGACTACCGAAAATGGATGCTTATCAGTTTATAAACATTGCTCGGTATTACCAGATTGCTACAGTCATCACGTATAGACTGCAGCTGGTCTCAGTCTTTCGTGGATGAGTGTTCATCACTTTCAACGAGCAGTAATCATATGTATCGATCATGTCTTTGACATATTTCTCATAATTATTTGAACCTACCAGTGGTAGGTAGATCTAGATATCTAGAATTATATTCAAATGATTCAATATTCTATCTAGACTAGATCTAGAATCTAGTCTAGATCTAGATCTAGATCTAGATTCTAGATCTAAATCTAAATCTAAATCTAAATCTCATTCTGTTTTTACTTAACTTAGAATCTACACTACTGTCAGTATCATCCATGTAGATCTATGTATCATTTTCCGAAGTCAGAATCTAAGAATCTAGATCTAGATCTATATCTAATCTAGATCCAGATCTAGATATTTAAAGCTAGAGCTTAATTCTAATCTATATCTGCAGTCAAAATTCAGGAAATTGAATAATAAATAAATCCATATTATTATTAAAATTGATTAGACAATAAATGATAGATCTAGGGAAGTGGGTGCATGTAGTACTGTACCATAAAATGGGGACATGATTTACCCAGATGGAAGAACAGCCCTCAAATGTCCCTTAGAGACTGAGTCAGGGGTCAAAATAGAAAAATACTTCAGTGCATGCAAGATTGAAAAGGGGGGGGGGGCAGGGTGCTGAGCCATGATGGTGTACTGTTTGGGTAGGGGGTCGGCTAAAACCTTTAAAGATTATTATAAGGTCTCTTTCAAATGTTTTTAGTATTATTTTCTTCTTTTTTTCATTCATTTCCTTATTAATCTTAAATTCTAGTCCATTTTTAAAAAAGCAAGGTTTACTACCTGTAGTATACATTTAAGCACTTACTTCCGCATCCCAAATTTGTGGTCCATTCAACATCGACCATAATTATATGATACTGAACTCTTGATCGCCGGAACAAATTTAGATTTAAATATTTCTAGATTTAGATCCATGTCACTTAACACCTTTATAGTTGCACACCTGTTAGAGTGGTTGAAGGGTTATTCAAGATTAAGATGAAACTTCTTACCTTTTTATAGAGTTAACAGGAAAATATGCATATTTGGGCATACCTAAAGAGCGGAGCTATTTAAAGACAAATGGAACATAATTGGTAAATGGTAGGCCTTCTTCAAATGAAATCTATCTTGTTTAACCACCTAAATTTTAAGTATATTTATATTCCTACTCAGAGAGTGTAACACCCTGCATTCCCCTAACCAATCAGCAGTTTCTTTTCCTTTTTCAGTTTTAAAAAAACCTGTCTGCCTATCTAACATGATCACTTCATTTGTTCCAAATCGGCAGCTTGGATCTTTGGCCAATGCAGAAATGTTAATAGATCCTCGTGGACGCCTTAAAACAGTTGGTGAAGGGGTCTTTCTCGTTTTGCGCCCCCAGGGTCTGGAATTCTCTCCTCAAACACTTAAGAGATCATACATGGTATTAACTGAGACATTTGGGAAAAAAAATTAAAACCCACCTGTTTTCCACGTGGCCATATAACCCATACTGATTCATGTTTCTCATTACTGTCACAGGTGTTGTTCAGTGATGTCGACTCTCTTTATTTGTACTATCATGTATGCTTTGAAATGTGTTTGTTGTGCGTAACGTGTGTATTGTGTTGGTGTGTGTAAGTGGTGTATATATATAATATATGCGTGTGTAATCAATAATGTTTATCCATGTTTAAGCGCTCTGAGCTTGATATAATATATATTGGGATGGAGTGCTATACCAGAACTATTTATTATTATATTAAAGTTGGATGTGACCTTGAGAAGTAAACCTTTCTTCTATATATTGAATCCTAGAATTTATGACAAATGTAGGAAAGAAAAAGTGAAAAATACTGAAAACATTTAAGAAAGATATCTTATAAATCACAATACCAAAGGGCTTAAACCCCTCTCTAGCCCCAAAGGCAGAACACTTACAGCCCTTCTTCTAATGTGCATACGCTGAAATGTTTCTACCTCTGCGGGTCATCGAAGCATGCCACCATATCCTGATTTAGTGGTATTATATCCAAATTTCCTAGAACAATTTGCAGGATTTCCATAGTCAGGCACTTGAAATTTCAGTAGTGTGTAAAATGTGATTTAATTATAATTAGTGAGGACTCCCATAGTAATAATAATAATAATAATAATATGAATTTATAAAGACGCATTATCTTAGCATTAAAAGCTCTATGCGCAGTAGAGCACACACCAAGGACATAACTGAGAAAAAGGTTTTCGTTAAAAAGAAGAGGTTGCCTCCAGTTGCCGCAGTGTTACGTGACTGGCCTTTGTCATTTAAGCCAGCCTAACACTTCATTTCAATTGAACACGAGTATTTCAAAGGTCAGTGATAACAAGCCATGAACTGACTGAGACCAATCATTTAATCGAAAGTGACGGACTTTCATTTGGTTAAAATATATATTTAACCTCTTTAAACTATTTCAGATTTATTATTTGAACTCTTTGAGCCGTGATATCTAAAGTTGAATTACTGATTGCATGATTTCAAGATCAATCATGTCCAATGTCAAAGAATCATGTCAAAAACAATTTATTTTGCTAGTGTTTATTCAGATTTTTTAAGGTATATACTTTCCTATGCTGTTTTAAATGATGAGACTACAATATAATTAATTCTTTGACCTGCTAAAGCATGAAATTTTTGCCATGGCATCTGATGATTAAAAGATTAATTTGATGATAAAGAAAGGATGAATGCAAATACGGACATGGGAGGATATTTGCATTTCACCATATAACTAGGCGTGAAGGAGATATAATCAAATGCTTAATCCATTCACGGGAATAGAGATCTGTTTTCCAGATTAAGTGTTTTCGGACTATCCATATTTATATAAAGTCATCGACAATATCAGTTATATTGGCCTATAATTGTGATAGTTTACAGCTGTTTTTTATTTATTTTCTTCAGAACTTAAAACATGGACGGGCACGAGCCGCCTATGTCTACCTCACCATCACAGAATCTCTCCTCTCAAGTATCCACTCTTACTCTCAACATCAATCACCGTGACAGTGTGAAAAGGACAGTCATGGAGCTTCACCACTCTATTCATTTACAGAAGCAGCAGGGCAAGAAGAAAATGCTCTTGAGAAGTCTGAAATAGAGGAACATGGTGGTGAATCAGTTCCGCCTGGCCTCAGAGAAAAAAACGCACTCATTTAAATACAAAGAATGGAAGCACTTGTGAAAATTTTCTTTGCAGGATGATCCCCATATCAATAGTAACAGTAATTTAAATAACTTTGCAGGTCCAGTGAATTGTCTTACTTTGGACAAAGAAAATGTGCAATTCGAGGATGTTCTAAAGGATTTTTACCATGCCCTTAATGAACATCATTTCCAGGCTTTAGAAGATCTTGTTTTTAAGCAGAACATTGGCGCCAACGTAGTTTTCAATTCTAAATTGGGTTTCGTCAAAAGAAAGCATTTGGGCTGGAGAGCTGTTCCGTAGCCGCTTCAGAGGTAGTTCTAAAATGGTAGAGTTCTTGCTCCATCAAGGATCAGATCTGAACTTGGTCACTCTGATGGTGATACAGCACTACATATTGCTGCCAAAAACGGAGCTGAAGATGTTGTTCAATTGTTATTAGAATACAATGTCTTTCTTAGGGATCGACCAAACAATCAAGGAATCACAGCTCTTCTAAAAGCTGTGTGGAATTCTCAACATGCCTTCAAGGGCTCGTACCATCGATGTGTGGATTTACTCTTGGCAGCAGGCTGCAATCTAATATCTCATCTTCTTCTTTGGTCACTGCTTTACACTTGGCCGTGGACAAAGGAGATCAATCTTCTACTGTGCAGAGACTTATCAATGCTGGTGCTAATGTTAATGCCATGTGTGATCAGGATTCAAGTCCTCTACTTCGTGCCTTGATAGCAAAGCATATCAACACAGCCATAGTCACAACTCTTCTACGGGAACATGCAAACACAAACATTAAAATGAACGGAAGATCCCTACTACACATAGCTGTGTCTAGATGTGATGACCGCCTTTTAGAGACTTTTGTGAAATTCGGAGCAGACACTAACTTCCTGGACACTTCCGGGAAAACACCTCTCTGGGTGGCTGTTGAGGAGAATAACATTAAGGTTGTTCCAATTTTAGTTGCTGGAGGAGCAGATGTCAAATATGTGAGGCAGCCTCAGTGTGTGTCAATTCTGTCTCAAGCTGTCATGAACAATTCTCTCCCAATGGTTAAGCTACTACTAGAGTTGGGGCCTCTGCCTACACTGAAACCTTTATGTGGTCAACTCCACTTCATCAGGCTGTGGACCAACAAAATGTAGACATTGTCAGAGAACTTTTGAGAGCAACTGCCCTTTGAACACTTTCAGCAATGCAAAATTTGCTCTTAAACCAATGACTCCAGTAAAGCTAGCAATGGAATTGGGACATGTAGAAATTGTCTTCCTATTGATACAAAGTGGTTCTCATATTAATAGGATGTGGCTGAGAAGGGATAGAGTGTCCCCTGCTTTGGCCGTCAAACCTGATGTGGTTCTGTGTATTCAGAAGTATCTGCAAGAAGTACCTTCTCTCCTTCACCTCAGTCGTCTATGTATCAGAGAATTCTGGGAGAACGGTTTGGTCATGCAGTCTCCAAAATGGAGAACCATGCAGTTATTCCAAGTAAAATTGTAGATTACCTTGCTTTAAAAGATATTCTTGATTAAGGAAAAGTCTTTTAGGTTTTTCTAGTAAATATTAAGGGGAAAAAACTTGCTGCAATGCTATTTCTGTTTCCTGCCTTCCAGTTATACTGTTTTAAATCTCCAGTTCTCCTTTCCTAAACCCTTTTATTAATAGCTTTTAGCTGATTTCTCTCATCTAACATTTTATTATTATAATCGGACAGCCATACATCACAATATATATTATATGGTCAGTGGAGAAAACAAGGCATTTGCCATATATCTATTGGTCTTGTTGTATCTGTGACTTCACTTTATTATATATATATATATATATTTATAAGGAAAATGTTTGTCTCTGTAACTTATAAAACACAAGACACTCTATTGCATTAATGAGAAATAGATAAACTCATTTTTTACTAAAACTTTTAAGCTACAGTTTTTTTTAATGTTTTACATTGATTACGGAAGTGAAGAAAAGAACATCAGATTCTGCTTCTTGTTAAGATTACAATGTCCAGTGTACACATAGACATTAATTGATAAACAATAGAGACTGAGAATATAATGTATGGTATGAATCCTCCCAAAAAAGCAGCTGTACCACTGTAATGATATTGTAATACTTCCCCCGCCTCCCTAACCCATCTCCTACTTAGTGTACTATATTATTCAAAGCCTCTTTCAACTCTCTTGAAGTTCTATATAAAGCAGATCGGCACAAACTTTCTGACATTATCATTGTCAGTGGTTAGGTGATTCATGCCTTAGTAAAGGATAGAAAATGAGCCGAGTGCCTTTGCATGCAGTGCACACATATTCAAAACCCAAGGTCTTCCAACTTTTTAGCCCGCAAATATTGGTAATAGGGAAGGTTGGGAGATGGAAATTGTCAAATCAATAAATTTGTTGCTATCAATGCTATCAATTCATAAACAACTATATTTTCTTGCTCTCCACACAGTCTTTAGCAATATAGAGTAAGGTAACAGTGCATCTTATTATATATATATTAAGTGGTAACATGGTAAAATTTCGTTGAATTTTATTTTGCGATGTTACATTGTTACATGTGGTTTCTACTCAAAACCTTTGTGTTTTTGATTTGTCATAGAAGAAGAGTTCCAGTAATCTTTGTGTGAGATAAGTTTTTAAGGTGGCAAGTTTTTTATGTTTTAAGTGTATTGATGTTTACTGTTATTGAAACTAAAAATCACTACCTGCATTTCAGAAATTGACAAGAAAAAAAGTCTTTTAATTGAAGAGGTCATTTCAATAGTGTGCCATGTCCATTTTCGTGAAAAACAAGACAGAGAGATAATCCTTGGGAATAAAAAGGAAATCATGCTTCCTGAAAAGTGTGAAAATGATAGGATGAAAATATATCACGTTTACAGCTATTTGAAATTTTGATACACCATTGAAATGATCCTTCAATTGTTACCCAGCATAATTGATGTGAAAAAACACTTGTCATAGTATCTAGTACTTGATTTTAAGTTGTGATATTTATATATTGTAGTGCTTTTTAGGTTTGCTCAAATTAAGATTTCATTTGTCTTTGTTATCTACTTCCTGTCCTTTTAGATGACAATGGTTAAAATAAGTGTGTATTAAGTATTTTATGACAGATAGTGCACAAAATGGTTGTAATGATAATGAATAATCTTTTGAACTCTTTTTCATATTGAATGATGCTATTGTGTTTACTTTTCATTGTGGGTCATCTTTTGTGTTGATATTAAACTTATAAACACTAAGTGTTTTTATATATGTGCAATAAAATCTGTTTGTGACCCTTACAATTTAAAGAAATGAAATTAGTACATTGTAGGAACTTCTTGTAATTCATTGGCTCAAAGTAAAGCTGTTGAAATCACATAATATACAGACACCCACATTCGTACTTTGATACAGCTACACATAAATTTTAAGCTCAAAGTAAAGATATTTTTAGATTTGGGTTCGGAAGAGTGAAGTGTAGCACTTTCCTATATACTATTTGATACCATCGTCCTGGAGTGTTAATATATATTTGTGAAAAGTGTGAAATTGATACGTAGTCATGCAGATCTATAATATATTAATACAACCATGTTACACCCCAGGTATTACCTATTACGATTATTTGATCGGGTCAGTGACGATGCTGAGGTTATGCAGGTAGGCGTGAAAGGTACTATTCCAATTATTTTTATTGTAAAATCTGTTCAAATGGTGGCTCAAGTGAATGAAAATTCTGCTCAGACAATGAAAATTTCAATAATTAATCATCGCTTCTTGGGGGAAACTTTCTTACATGAAAACGATCTTGGGATCATTTAGGACCTACATGCAAAAATATGGTTACACTTAGTGGCCTGGCAACAGATTCTTTGGCGAACAGTTAACGACCAACTCAGAATTATACATAGATTATAATAATACAACTTGTCGACCATAAAAAATGTTTTAGTGTTAATTTGAATATTGAAATGAATGAGAATAGATTGTGCTATCAGCTGGAAACTTCAGCTTATGTTTTTGCTTCTGAAAAAAATCACAGTCATGAAATTTTAAATAGCCCACAGGCACAACATGAAAAGACAATTTGCGGCCAGAGTGGATTCCAAAGAATTGTCTCAGTTCAAGAGCAACATATACTGGCATCTGAGAAAGTGATTTTAATTTTTCTTTATTTTTTTTGTCAAAAATTGTTTACTAGTCCTGTTGGAATGGTGTGATTTCTTAAATTCTTCACAATTTGATCTGTCTTCTCCTTGATAAATAAAAATTTGTTGATGCTGTTTTGGTAGGGTTTTGTGGTGAAACCAACATCTTAGCTGTGACCTATAGAAAAAATATAACTCAAGTTAAAGCAATTTCTCTTTTGTATCAAATTGTAATTACTCTCTGTTAGAATCCATATAAAATGGCAATTATTGTCAAAATTGTTGTCTATAAATATAAAGGTATCTTTCTTTCTTCCTTTCATATATGAACTGCTACACAGTATACATTTATTATGCTCTGCAATTACTGTTCTTACTGGACCTGTGAAATTGAAATGGAACATTTGCTGATGGTGCTTCCTTGTTAGAGTTTTAATTCGTTGTTGTTCCCCTTTTTGTCTCACATTTGCATAACAATTATATATTATTTATTATATAGTATATAATAATATATCATACATTCCTGTGTGATGTTTTCAATATATTATTACTTTTGTTAATATATTATTATATGGGACTAAAAATTACAATATGGTTTGGATGCTTGATAGGGTTGGGGAAGGGGAGGGGTGGGTAAAATTGGGGTAGTTTTGCAGACTTTTCATTTGAATTTTGTTTTTATGTTGTTTCTTGAAAAGTTTTTTGTGGTGTAGTTTTAGATCTTCTACTCCTTTGTTATGATATATTTATATAATATTTATTAATCGCTTACTTCCATTCCTGTCTTCAAAAGGTTCTGCAGAAAAAAAAGATTTAGGAGGAAAATTGCAAGATCGTGTTAATTACATTATGTTGGTCTATTTTGTTGCTGTGAATTTTAATGTGTGATTGTGTATGTTGAGCATATTTGTATGTATATATGATTATAATAATAAATGCTTCCTTACCATTTATCGTTATTGATTAGTTTAAATGTATTTCTTTTAATAAAATTTAAACTGTACGTATTTTAATAATATAAGTAGAAAATGAAGAAGTGATGACATTGAATATACATACTTTGTGTGATAACAACAGTATGACTTTTTGGTGTTCTGGCATTCTAGTATAAAAAGCTGATTTTGTTGAATACACCTCTTTCTGGTTCTCCAAAGCAATACCACAACTTTCAGGATAATTCAAGGTTTGAATTAAAAATACATAAATTGTTCTTGGAAATCACAGGAGAAAACTCCATAGAAATCCTTTGTAAAGATTCAGAAAAAATTGTAAGGTTTCAATTTTAATAAAGAATAAAATATAGAGCTTTTTGCGATGGTTAATGTCAAGATACACTATCGTCTTAATTGTCTAGGTATCCTAGGTGGTATCTTAGTCTAGTCATCTTCACATTTCTACAATATTGTAAAACCTATGCATTGCCTACTTTTGTACTTTGACTTTAATAATTTCATCTGTCTGTACAAAAATGACTTTGAAACCACTGATGAGAGTGGACTGTTGGCGGGCTCTGCTTGTAGTTCCTACTTCTTTCATTTTCTTTTTTCTCTTATCCTTCATCTTTCTATTACCTCTTAAGTCATCCTGAGATCACTGCCTATAGCGGACAAGGTAATTTTCAATGAAACAAACACAAACAAAGCGCTGATGAAAAGATGCATGCTGCTTGTCATGCTAGGCTATAGTGATATTACATGTATTTTTGCATTATTAAATGGAAGTGATTTCAACAGGGTTTTTTCTCTTTCTTTCATTCAATTATTTTCTGCTTAGTAGCGTAACTTGCTGAAATGAGAATTTTTGTTTTTAACTGTTGCTGTACATGATTTGCTTTTACCCAGAAATGCCTGCTTAATTAAAGCACCACCAGGGAAAATACATCTTTTATTTGTGCGCTTTTTATCTTTTATATTGCATACCAATGTGTTAGTCTTATTTCATTTTTGCAATCAATTTTCAACATGTATTTTGATGACTTGGTGAAAGGAGACACATGTATTTATTTGCCTGAATTTTTATTTAGAAAAATAAGGAGAAGAAAAAAATAAAACAAAACATGAAATCCGACTTTCTGAATATGGTATAGAGTTTTTGTATTGAGATGTAGTTTTTTGTTTGTTTATGTGCTTTTGTGTGTGGACGTTATTGTTATATATGGATATTTTAAAAAAAAGTTAAATCATGTACTTGTACTTAGATATTCTTGATTTATTATTGCTTGTAATTTTGAGGCAATAGTGGTGAAAACCCTTAATTCTCAATAATCATACTCATACACAAGAAATAAGATTTTATCATGAAGAATAACCAGGAACTTGTGTTATTTACAGAACACTAATGATGTTTGCAATGTAAACGTTCACCTTGTGAAGGGATGCATGCATTGTATTTACGGTACCTAAGGGACTGTGGAATGAGGCGGAGATTGTGCTAGGGGAAAGAATACAAAGAGAAACTCTCTCTCTCTCTCTCTCTCTCTCTCTCTCTCTCTCTCTCTCTCTCTCTCTCTCTCTCTCTCTCTCTCTCTCTCTCTCTCTCTCTCTCTCTCACTAATTTAGGCACTCATTCAAATTGGTGGACACAAATTACATATCTATGTATGCGCCTTTCTACCTACATGTATCTATCTATCAACCTCGATGTATCCAGATTTTTCTTTTCTCGTTTTTGTTGTTGTTGTACCACATACACCTTGGTACCATCTGTTTATCTTTACTAATGAAGTAAATTTCCTTCCGGGCTATTACGGCCCATAAAGCTGGAGACTCGGTTTATATAACGTGAAGATGATAACTTAAGATGTGGCGTCCTGAACAGACTAGTCTGTCTGGTGTATACCTCCCACTCTGATCATTGCCCATTTGCATCTCCTTGAAATGAATAGAGAAATACGTGATGCACCGTTAAATATTCTCCCTCCCCACCTTCCAGAAGCATAACTTCAGACCCTAAAGATAAAGATGGCGTTATAGTCCGTATCTCCGCAGAAGTGCAGATTCACTGACTGTACAATATTTATTCTCCAGCAGGCCATTTCATTCAAACTCCTTTTGGGAGCATACAAAACAGCAGTCTGTAAGGCGCTTCGTACCAATATTCTGACAAAATTTACTCACCTATAGCTGGGTGCTCATTCACACTGTAAGTCAAATGAGGAAAGCAGAGTAAACTACCTTTCCTAAGAGTACAATGTTGTGAGCAACAACCCAAAATGGGCCAGCCATGAGTTTTGATCCAGTGTCGCCGTGATTACCAACTCACAACACAACAGTTTTATTACAGGTAGACAACGCCGCTATCACTACATTGTACCATCATACTTAGACCCAGCATTGCAGGACTTGCACCCAGGATCTAACGAAGACACGATTCCAAGCCCAACAGCCTAACAGGGGTTAGCCTAACCACTAGGCCACCGACACAATCTGGCTACGACGTCATATCTGTCAGTACCGAGAATTACGTTCAAATTATGCTTTTTAGGCACCGATTTGACTCCTTTTCTTCATTGTCAGTCAATCGGGGAGACTCAGTAGTCCAGAGGCAAGGTGTCAGCCTCTCAACCCAAAAGGTAGTGGTTTGAGCCCCTTCAACGGTTGAAACATTTCTCGACTTTTTTTCGAGCAAAATCTAACCCCCTCTGGTCCAGGTGGATCGACACCTAATCTCATCGAGACGGACGACCAAAAAAGGAGGTCCCGTGTGCAGATCACAACACTCTGTGCCTGTTAAAGATTCCTGCCTTGACTGTTTACAGGACAGTTTGGGGAAAATGAAAAAGTCTATCTAAAACCCGAGCTCACCTTGGTCGTGGATGTGGGTAAACCAAATCAAATTAAAATCAGTTAATCTAAGTAAGTTTTAATCCGCTAGGCTATTTCTAACAATCTAACACTCACAACTCTGGTCATTTAACGTCTGACCACTGACGCTGATTTTGATGTGATAGTAGATTCAATTAGATATCGTCCAACAACTGAGATGTAGCATCTACATGGATGCCTTCCACTCAGCGAGTTCTGTTCGTGTTTTCGTTGTACTGCGACATAAATTCGTTTTAAAATGTCATCATGCCATCTTGTGCTGGTCTTCCTTGGTTTATCATTATCTTGTGTTTTTAAAACTTGTCATTCTGTACATCTTTTTGTCCATCTGTTTATTGTCTTTAAATATTGCTATATGGTCAGTCCATTCGTTTTGTATAGTGCTGCTTGATGTCGTCTGACACTGATACTTCGTTTTATTTAATATCACAACAATAATTAGTATATTGACAGGGAAATAACACGGTTGCCTAATAACACAACGAAAAGTCCTGGAACAGTACAAACGGCTACAGGAGTGTCTGTCTGGCGTAAAGATAATGTTTTTACATTTCGTACAGATAATAATAGCGGCATCTGTCTGATGACAGTATTGAGTTGTATCAATAGTAGTAACAGTTTCGCATTGAATATATTAACCTATATCAAGCAAGAAAGAGCGAAAATTGGGTGAAAATTTTCGTCCTTTGTAAGTCAGATAAAGATTATTAGTTGTATCGTTATGACTCACTTAGTCAGTGAGTGTGTTTTCATGTCACAATTCATGTATCGTTATTGTTGATCTATGCCTCCCCCCCCCCCCACCCCCCACCTCTTGCGGGCGATTGACGGGTCTGCTGTTAGGTTCTGTTTCTTTTCTTTCCTTTCCTGCTTTCACTTATCTTTCATCTTGCTGTTTCCTCTTCATTCACCCCCGAGATCACCTCAATGGCCGACGGGGTAATCTCAATGGAACAAACAAAAAGTAAAAAACCCTGTCTTTTAAATTTGTTATAGACCCATATCTCTAAAGTTGAATGAAATATACAGTATTATGTTCCGTCTCACACAATCTGATGACGCTGACTCAACATAGGCCAGGCACATCCATTCAACACTGAATAAACAGCAAAGCAATAAAATCAATGCTAGGTAAGGTGCACCCAACGACACCTTGGTTCTCTATCTGTAGAAATCAAGCCAATTACAATTTCAGGCTCTGACTTAAAAACGATTTTTCACACACACAACGTCTAGTCCATAGCATTTCCTTGTCATCAGTACTTACTGTCGTGTTTGAAATGATTTTGTTATTATTGAATTGTATTCTTTGTGTTGTGTCTATGGTGTGTGTTTTATGCTATTCATAACATATTAATAACAATTCATAACTACTTTTTATTGAGCCAAGCAGCTCATTGAATTCATGAAAGACAATGTTGAATAAATAGAAATATTGAAAGTCAAACTCTCTCGGAGAGAAGGGGAGAGACAAGAGAGAGAGAGAGAGAGAGAGAGAGAGAGAGAGAGAGAGAGAGAGAAGAAGAAAGAAAGAAGAAAGAAGAAGAAGAAGAAGAAGAAAGAAGAAGAAAGAAAGAAAGAAGAAGAAAGGAGAAAGGAAGAAGAAGAAGAAGAAAGAGACCTAATTTCAATTTTAGACAGACAGACAGACAGAGACAGAGAGAGAGAGAGAGAGAGAGAGAGAGAGAGAGAGAGAGAGAGAGAGAGACAGACAGACAGAGAGAGAGAGAGAGAGAGGACAGACACACAGACAGAGAGAGAGAGAGAGAGGGACAGAGACACAGACAGAGAGAGAGAGAGAGAGAGAGAGAGAGAGAAGAGAGAGAGAGAGAGAGAGAGAGAGAGAGAGAGAGAGAGAGAGAGAGAGAGAATAAGAGGCAAATTATATTATTATATCATTGAAGAAGGAGGAAGAAGACGGAAAAGAAAACGAAATATTATAATAATAATTATCATTGACATGTATTTTCCAAACGAGTAGACCCTACAGTAAATCGTGAAGTCGCCAATGAATGATGAATGTTTAAAACCAATCACGGAATGTTCATATAAAGTAGCAAACACAGTATTTGGTATCAAAGCTAATATTATATTATAATAGTTTTCATTGAATAATTTGAGGATGTTTTGAAATAATACATCATTTTCATAGTTCGTATCAATTGACTAATAATTCATTTTGTGTATTTGTTTATTCACTTGTTTATCTATTCTTATTTATTCGAGAGAAAAATGATGACATTAAAGATTAGAAGGCTACATGTATGCCTACTCGTTACAACTCACATATCTTTAAGATTCAGGCAGCGAACGACAAGTTTAAACGCGACAAAATAACGTGTTAAAGGTATCGTATGTTTTAACAAATAATTTAAAAAATTAAACCAGAACAGCTAAAAATACCAATACATCAAAGCCTTCTGACGCTGGCATTCCACACGTCATGTATGTTTACACCAATTTACTGACGATAACAGGTCACGTGGTGATAGTTTCACGTCGTTTGAACAAACAAATTGAAGCATAATGTAGTTACACGATTCGTATCGCGTGATGCGTGAAACAACAACTAAAAGAAACAAGTTCAAGAGGGCAGTCGTAAAAAAGACACCGAGCTACAAACTTAACACTCATGATTAAACTCACACCGGAGATGAGCAGTAAAAGCTAGCAAACAGCTTACCAAATTTCTCTAACTGAATCAACATGCATAATTATCATGGTTCTGTCTGTCATAAAAGTTACAATTTCCTTGAAACAAATTTACAGTTGTCTGGTTTCACTTTTCTCCTCTGACACACATGATTACACACACCTGATCCATTCCAAACTGAAGAACACCTCTACAAGTGGTTTGCTAATACTACTGCACTATATTTATTACCGTTGTAAATACTTCATACTGAATACTGGCATGCATCCATTTTTCAAAAATATTATTATAATCTCTGTTCTTGAATCTTCACAGGAACATTTTCAAAAGCCACCAATCATAGTCAGAGATCTTCGAGTAGGCGTCGAGGGCCTTACATTAGTGAGCAGTCAGACTTGCGGCCGATAGGTGTCGCTGGGTTTATACATCCTCATTTCGCTACGCACGATTGAGTGGGTGTGAGGGGGGGGAGATACCTTCTTTGTCTCATTCTCCTTGGTTACAAGTGGGAAGGCTACTAGTACTACTAGCTATGGCTGGAAAATAAAGACAGGGCTAAACTTCATTCCTATCCCAAAAAATCATCTTAGTTTGATCTAGTTAGGTATAAGTAAAGAATCTGAGATATACTCTTGCTCTGTGGGCGAAGAAGAATAAAGAAGAAAATGAGGAAGAGTAGAAGAAGAACAAGAACGAAAAGAAGAAGGAGGAGAAGAAAAAAGAAGATATTTGCATTGGGCGCTTTACATTGTTTAAAATATTAAAACACAGATGATTTCATTACGAGGTAAAGGGAGATAACGATAGACATTAAAGTGTAAACTAACCTGTCGCATAAAAAACGGGGTGTTCTAAAGAAAAAGATCATGAACTTTATGAGAATGTTATTGATGTTGCTCTTAATACTTAAGTGACGGATAATGACATTAAATAATATCAAAACCCCATAGGAACAAAGCCGAGACAAATACAAGGAATACACAGAACAAAATATTGGCCGCCATAAGGAATGGAACCCGCGACCTCTGCGTCGGGCACCCCTCGCCTCGCCATAAAAGAAGGCACGCCACCAACCAAGAAGAAAGATTCTAGATATTTCTCTTTGTTGTCTGGTGAAGGTTGTACCTGAAACGTCACGTGTTTGTTCTGTCTTTATTGGTCAGTCATCATATTGTCGTGTTTCACCTTTGACTTCCCCACTGTGGCTCCGTTGTATTGTCAACCAAGCTAACTACGCTCCCTGTAATTGTTCTAGTACGCTGGTTGAAAATGAAATGATTTAGTGTTTATGCTTGTGGCTGGTTTTACAGTGAATTTTATTTAGATACCATTTTTCATTTGCTCACAGCCGGTCTACTCTCAGACTGTAATGTCGCGCGTTTGTGTGACGCTAGGTGCTTTCTCGGACGTCCGCGCGCGTACTACTTAAAGGCAGTGAAAACCGACATTATCAAATATTACAATTAGTAGAATAGGGCAATGGGCAGGTGTTTGCACCTGTACGGGGACTAGGCGGCCCCCGCCCTCCATGAGTCTCCTGTAGCTTTGCATTTGCAGACAGTTCTTGGCTGGCTGAAGGTTAAGGAGTTCTTCTTTCTGGATTTTTTAGCTCGCTATACTAATGAAGTATAGGCCATCAACAATCTCCACTCGTTTCTCTCCTTCGCCAGCCTCTCCATAGATTTCCATGTTTGCCCCGTTAACCTCGACAGAAAATGACAACAGGCTGGTTTTGGCTGGCCAAAGGCTAAGGGTCAACCCTGACATTACAGAAGATTTCATTCCCTACATTTACATTTCTGTTCTCCAAAGCATTATCATAACTTTCAAGGATAACTCAAGATTTACTGATGATAAAAATACATAAATTATGCATGGAATCAGGAGAAAACTCGATAGAAACCTTTTGCAAAAGGAATTCAGAAAGTTTGTAATATTTCAACTTTATTTAAGAATAAAATAAAGTTGTTTTTTATGGCTAATGTCAAGATACACTATCGCCTTGTTGTCTTCGTCGTCTTGGTATCCTAGTCTTGTTAATTTTCACATAATCATTTGAAGCATGATTTTACCAGGTAAGATTGTTGTTATATCTAAGTATTTTTATAATTTGAAATTTGTTCAACTTCCCCATTTTCTTATAAAGATTGCTCCCATGGGGGGGGGGGGGGGGGGGGTGGATTTCTTTACTGTAGAGTCAATGACAAGTCCTTTATCCTTTTTAACATTTAAGTTAAGAATAGATAATAATTAATATTCTTCATAACAGTTGGTGAATCATTTAATTTTCTTTGTCATTTTCTTCGTCTTTTCAGGATTTTTCAGAATTATCCACTTTCGATGATGTGATGTGATGTGTAAAAAAAAAAAGTAGTTATTTTTTGTTATCCCTGTAAGTAAATGCAACATGACCGCACGAAGGAAAAACGCAAATAAGAGATTCGAAGATAAAGAACAAGAAGATAATGATAAAGATAAATCTGGATTTTTAGCCATATATCCCCGCACGTGCGGCTGTACATCATTAAAAAAAAAAAGAAAAGAAAGAAAAACAACAAACTCCATATTGTTAGTGACCGTGAAAGCTTCTAAGTAATCTAAGTCAGTTTCCCCAGTCTTCTACTTCCATTGATATAAATTAGGACAAAGAATGTTGGACAAAAACGTATCTCTACTCTGAAACTGAAACGAAAAGAGGCATATTCAAATAGAACATACAAACAAAGCATGGTTGTCACTTATACAAACACAATGTATTTATGGTGAGAGAAGGTGCGTGGTTTTGTCATTTACCGGCATCTTTCTTCTCAAGCTGTGATTTGAATGCCAGCAAAGCGAACCGTTCACCAAGACAGAAATGTTCCGAATGACTTCCGCTGAGTGTGAAAGAGCTTAACGTTTGGCGTGCAAATGGTGCGTAGAGAAATAGTTGCCAGTCAAGGTGAGGTTCACGATCATCGACCCTTCAAGAAATAATGTACTACTTAGTAACATAGTAGACCTTACTCACTATGATGCTATCGGCGTTGTGTTTTGCTTCTTTTCTATTGCTTCGCGGATTCTCTCATCTCAAGTAGAAAATCAACGTCCTTCTGGAATTATTTTCTTTTCCAAAGCAAGGAAATGTTTAGTTGGCCTAACGTATTCCTTCTTCTTTTTCGGGTTTTGTTGTTAGATTTTTTAAACATGCTTTTCGGGAAATTCCTTCTTTTTCTGTTCTTTTTATTTCTTTGGATGGTCTTTTTTTCTGTCTACCCAATCTACCTTTTACTTTCATATGCCAAATGTGTGTGTTGCCTTACTTACTAACTACCACATAACACAGTACAATTGCTGTTATGGCATTCTTGTCATACTCTATATGACATTTCGTGCGAATGGCTTGTTTTTGTTATTCCTTTTCTTGACCCATGGCAATTATCCTGGCATGAAATGGGTTTGTTGACATTGACTATTGACATGACATTGTCAATGTCATCATACTGTTTTCTTAAGTCACCAACTCACTACATCCCATCCACCAACCCGAGTCAAATAAAAATTGTCTATCACTATCGTGATTACTGTCTAGGCTTAGACTTAGCTTAAAAGCACTTTAAAATGTTACAAGCTGTACTAAAATGGTGTAACTGTCTGCCGACAATGACGAACAAAATATAAACGAAAGCAGAAAGATAAAAGTAGGAAAAGCAAGCTGCTTGATGAAATTACTTTGACACCGAGAATTTTAAAAAATTGATCTGATTCTGATTTACCCACATCCACAACTAAGGTGATCTCGGTTTTTTTTGGTAGGATTTTTAATTTTGCCCAGCTGCCCTGTATTGTAAACAGCCAATGGATCTTTAACGTGCTGTGTTGTGATCTGCACATGGTACCTCCTTTTATCGTCTGTCTCCGATGGGACTAGGTGTCAATCCGCCTACCTGGATCAGGGGGGGGGTAGATTTTGCTTGAAAAAATAGGCCGGTCTTGACTGACCAAAGGCTAAGGGAGTTAACCCTGACAGAAAACAACAACCTGCTGCCTTGCAGGCTGGTCTTGAATGACTAAAGGCTAAGAGAGTTAACCCTGACAAAATAACAAGGCCCATAGGGGGCCTCAAGGTGGCAGCCCCGCCATCTACCTAGGGTACAGTGGGCTAATCCCCTGCTTATCCAAAAACAAACAGATTCAAAAAAACAATAAATATAATATAACTGGCTTGATCTTTCGAAACGAACTTGGAAACAATTTAGACTGTGATTTTTGGAACATGGAACGTTAGGGCAATAAATGGAAAAAAGTTAGAATTAGTTGAAGAAATGGAAAAATTCAAAGTAAATATTTTGGCCATTACAGAAGCAAAGAAAAAGGGACAAGGAATAGAAAATGTAGGACCGAATCATATTTTAATCTTCTCAGGAGTAGATGTCAAAGATAGATCAGGAGTAGGCTTCCTACTCCTAGTGCATAAAAAACGTGAAAAGCTACTAGAAAGTTGAAAATTTATAAACTCACGGCTATTAGAGGTAAATATTAAACCAAAAGGAAGAGAAATTAAATATTTAATAGTTTATGGACCAAACGAAGACGCGACTAAAGAAGAAAAAGATGTTTTCGAAAAGCGATTTACTCATAGCTGCAGAGAATCTTAAACTCAAACATGAACTAATGCTTTTAGGAGATTTAAATGCAATGTAGAAACGTCAGGGTAATAGGTAAAGAAGGAGAGACAACTTCTCCAAATGGAGAGAGACTCATAGATTTTTGCCTAAAGAATAACATGAAAATTATTGAAAATAGCCAACACCTTTTTTCCTCATAAAGATATCTACAAATATACAAGAGAAAATGAAGACAGGTGTGTAAAAGTCGATGATAAAGTACATAATAGTTAGCAGCTCTCTTTTTTACTGTACATTGGATGCAAGGGTAAACAGAGGAGCAGAAATATTTAGTGATCATCACTTGGTGATTGCCAAAATGAGATTACTGAAAGCTACTAAACTCAAAATAGAAGAACTAAATAAACCAGTAGTAAAACAGGTATACCAATTTAGGATAAAAAGATTTATCAGTGAAAGACAGATGGATCTGAATGATAGCACAATAGAAGGAAAGTGACAGATGTATAAAGAAACACTCCTCAGTTGTACTGAAGAGCTCTGTGGTAGGAAACAGACTAAGATCAAAGAAAAGAAGGATGCCTGTAAGAAATACTTGCAAACAAAGAGACCAGAGGATAAGATATATTATGTGAATAAAAAAAACTATCGCCAAAGAGGAAGTTAGGAAAGCAAAACAGGAACAATGGGAAGAGTTTGGACAAAGACTTCAAAGAAAGCTATCAAGGAAATCAAAAGCTGTTCTGGAGGGCAATGAAGAGCATGAGAAGACCAAAGCATGCCCAATACGACAAATTAAGAATGCCAAAGGAGAAATAATGAAAGGAGACAACGAAATCATGGGAACATGGAGAAAGCATTTTCACCAATTACATAATCCCTCCAGAACGTATGAAACAAGGAGTAAAGATCAATTAGTAAGAGTAACAAGTAATTCAGAGGAGACAGCTGAAGATGTAGAGATATATCGATGGAAGAAATCCAAACAGCTATAAGAAAAGTGAAATTAGGAAAAACCCTAGGAGCAGATCAAGTTTATCCAGAAATGATTAAAAACCAAGGGAGAGAGGCAGACAAACTACTACATGCAATATGCCAACAAGCATGGAAGTCCAAACAGGTGCCAGACGACTGGAAAAAAGGAACGGTAGTGCCAATACATAAGAAAATCAACATGGAAGAAAGGATCAACTATGGAATGCCAGGACTGGAAATTAGACTAAGGAAGAGAGTAGAGGATCAGATTGAAGAGCATCAGAATGGATTTAGACCAGGAAGAAGTGTACAAGACCACATATTTACAATTGGACAAATAGTAGAAAAATTCCTTGAGAGTAAACATTGACCTGCAGCTGTGTTATATTGACTTAGAAAAGGCATTTGACACTGTGAGGAGGGACAAACTATGACAAAACAATGCTAGCTAGTAACTAGGGAAGCTAAAACACAAAATCTGAAATTGGGCAAGGAGAATTTAGAACAAGTTCAAAGCTACAATTACCTAGGAGTAATGATTAACTCAGAGGAAAACTAAGAGAAGAAATCAGCCAGAGAATCCAAAAGGCAAGAGCAATATATAACCATCTAGGAAAGGCATTTGTAGGTAAGCAAGAATTGTCAACAAAAACCAAAATGGCAGTATACAATACAGTTCATTATCCTACTCTCCTCTATGGCAGCGAAACTTGGACCTTAGACAGTACAGAATGCAGTAGAGTACAGGCAGCTGAAATGAAATATCTAAGAAGAATAGTAGTAAGGAAAACTAAAAGAGACAAAATCAGAAACACAACAATAAGAGATCAAACCAAAGCAGATGGCATAAAAACTAAGAAACAAATAAATTGAGATGGTTTGGGCATGTAAACAGAATGAATGACAATAGAATAGCTAAATCAGTATACAATGCTAAAGCCCAAGGTAAAAGACCAAAAGGCAGACCTCTGAGAAAGTTTGAAGAAGATATAAAAGAGGCATTGAAGCATAAAAATTTAACTTTTTTTAAAGGAAACAGAAAATGCCAGGAGAGGCCATCTGATAAAGAAAGAAACCCCTATCTATCAGATATAATTTCTTCAGCAGCAGTCTCATAGTTTGTAGATTAAGAAAACAAAGAGAAAATAATAAAAGCAATAGTGAGAGAAGACCTAGCTCCCCAATTCGCTACTGGGTCGACAGGAGGACCAGAAAAAATTGCCCGGGCTCAAAATCGACGCCGGGCCTCCTGCGTGGTAGATAGACGTCTATTTAAATTCAAACTCGAAACTAAGGCGGCATGGACAGCAATGACAAACGTTGATAGCTTCGCAGTCTCATTGATTTGAAAAAAAAATGGATGTTATTTGCTATTTTAAATGTACACATGGATTAGATTAAGATTTGCACTGCAGTTGGCATAGGGCATATCTATGATTTTTAATTGATCGGTGAATCTATTCTCATATTCTGTTTATTTTTTTTTAGAAGAAGAAAAAAAGTAAACTTCCTTCAAAGGCCATTACGGTCCTTAGAGCCGGAGTTTATTCCAGTCAGTTTCTGTATCCTAAAGCGTAACACTAACATGTGGTTACTATCACTCTCACCTACTGGAAAGGACACTAGTCTGACACAGATTATTTGTTAGACCCAAACTAGTGCTTGCATCCATTTGCACCTAGGTTGAATGGGAAAAATGCGTGTTACGTGTCTTTCCCTAGAAACTTGTCAAACCTAACTTTGCTAAGATTTAAACCCGGAATCTCATGATCCCAAGTCTGGCAGCCTAACCTCTCAGCTACCGCACCACACATTATTTGAATAACATCTTTCTAATTTCTCTGGAATAGAGTGGATAAACATAAATTACATGTACATGTACAAGTTTAGTTTTGGAAGAATATATGTCATTGTCATGTATATTATAATATGTACTTGTACCTATGTTGGGTCTCAAGTGAAAGAGACAGGGCAATTTGTCAGAAACTAGGTAACAGTCAAAAGTAAACAAAACATACATAATATTGAATAAATAAATAACATTTGTATTGAATATAACATCATGAATGAGCCAATTGATGGATTTAAATTCCATTGGAATTTATTCTGTCCATCATATGTGGTGATCTCAGGTTAAATGAAGAGAAATAGCAAGATGAATGATGTGAATGAGTGAAAGGAAAGGATTAGGAACTTCAATGTACTAGCAGCACTTATTCCCTGTCCGTCAATAAATAGGTTTATTGAAAACTGGTTTGGTTTGATAATGTAAACACACATTAGTTTATACAAATATAACATGTCAATATATTCAAAAAGGAAGAAAACAAGAAAATGAAAAAGATGAAGAGATAAAGAATTTGAAGATTAACAATAAGAAAGGCAAGAACTTCAAGGAGAAGACAAGCTACTGGCTGTATAAATATAATATATATAATTAAAAATAGCTTCACATTTTCCCATGTAATAATCATAACGGGAAGTAAAAACTACATGAACCAAACATTGACTGGCATCATTTCATTTATTTTGATCTTCTCATATTATTACATTCACTCTGTGAAGTCAGGAAGGAGGAAATTTCATATTTAAAACAAGACTGAAAGAGAAAGTGAAGAAAGAAGTGGTAGTCAACTCCAGTTAATAGCAACACAACGGGAGCAGCAAAAGTTGTTGCCATTATCCAAAGTTGCAATAAACCGGATTTCACTGTGGGCCCAGTATTTAGGGTCATTTGAGTACTTGATGACTAGGTATATCTGTTGCAATATTTTTTGCCTCGATAACTTTGCCCTCGAAGCTTCATGGACTTGAGACTATCATGAACATTCTCATCTGTATATAAGTTGTATGCCTTCAACCAAATAGGCCTACTACACAGCCAGCAAATCATATGACATAATTCAGTTCATTCCTTATATTCAGCTAGTTGTGTATAAGCTACGTGATATGTGACCCCACTCCCCTTGATCTGAATGGTCGGTCGACGGCTGCCATTCAGGTTATTGGCTGGGGAAAGTCATGTGTTACTTATTTTACCATACAATACTACCCTGCCCAGCTGTCTGAGCAAACAATCGCGCCTTTACTGTCTGCTAGACCCACAATCAGTATCATCAGGCCATTGTATCATTACAGTTGTAAGGTAATGATAACGTAGACATGCAAGCATTAGTTAGCAAAGAGTGAAATCAGAAAAAAAGCAGACCGAAAATCTGAGGCAAGGTGATGCCGAGGTTGCAATTATCCAAAGTGACTTTTATACATAATTCTGTTTCTTAGGAAAAGTCGCAATTAAGCTGAAATTGAAACTAACCAAGTTGCGATAATCCGGTCGACTGTAATTCTTAATTCATTATACCTATGTATTAAATGTATTTGTACAAAGTCCATGTCTCATTTTGTGATGTGGGCAGACCCTATGGCCTAGAATGAAACAAACAATTAAGCTCAGAGTCAGACTCAGACAGGATTTTAACTGGGGATATATAACTATTTTACTAAGTTAAATCTATCATATGGTCGGTACATATTTTTATGTTCAGTTTGAGAGGCAATGTACTTGAGATTGAGAATAACTGTTTTATAATAAGTGGACATGCCAGAACCAAGCTTAACCCTTTCACAGGAGGATGTTACTATGTTTAAAACAGAGGCAAGGATAAAGGAAAAGACTGATATGTAGGATCAAATATGATTTATACAGATGAAAAAACTCGGAAAAATGGAGATAATGAGGAAGAAAGATTAACAGAAACAGAAAAGGAAAAGTGAGTGATGAATTTAAAAGAGTAATCTTTTGGTTGAACAAAAAAAAAAAAAGTCAGAAAGCATTGACTTAAAATATGAAAGTGATAAATTTACATGAAACTAGAATGATATTTCAATCATGAGAGAAAGATTTTATTACACAAGATTGAATCTTACATAAAAACAGTTCGAATTATATACAATATACATCATACATGATTCACAAGATCTTTTGAATAAAGATTTCTCCACATATACTGCAGAGTGACTTTCATTTCTTTTGTTCTCTTTTAACACTTTGGTTGCTTAGTTTTGTAAGGCCCTATGGTATTGCAATTGCTAAGGGTTTGGGCAGAAAGGGGCTTAAAGGGTAAAGTTGGAAAAAATTAAATCTCCATGAGTATGTCAGCTAAGTAAATGATACTTGAAGAATGGCAAGGGTAATGGATGAGCTTTGATTACATACCGTCAAATATGCAAATGAGGCCCTGTAACAATGGCAGCCATATTGGATTTTTTCATAAAAATACAAATTTTGCCTGTTTTACAACATTGACATTGTTGAAGGCTGTTTTTATGACAATTTTATATATTATCGCAAGATCAGGAAAAAGCAATGTCACTGGTTCTATATTCGTCACTCTAGTTTGCTCTGCAAAATCTTGCAGGCACTCACATGGATTACTAAATTCTGATGTTTCTAGATAATTTCAGTCTCATCCAGAGGCAAGAGTTTCAATGGTACCAGAATCCACCCCACCTCTGCCTTTTCAAAGCCTGGGTCAGTCGGATACGTGCATGATCACTTCAGTATCACCATCGCCATAAAAATTTGGCTTGACAGAATCATTTCCTACACACAAATCACCATCTTATGTTATAAGATCTTCATCTGAATCAAGATCATGACAAAAAACATCCTCGGTGTCAGCTGATTCCATCTTTCTTATGTCAACATTCAAATAAAAACAGCTGTAGAGATCAAGTAATCGGGAGGGTTCACCATGTAAAAATTCGGTCTATTGAGGGATCTCTGGTTAATGGGAGATAACTCTAAAATTCAACAGCATCGTGCAATTAAAAAATCTGGTGTTTTCTGGGTTCTATTATAGCTTTTTATGACTTAAATCAAACATCGCAACCAGAGCTCCCCCAAAAGTTTTCGACTTAAAAGGGGGGACGGGTCCTGAACATAATTATTTATCGTCTATAAAATAGACAGTTTCAACAACTACTATTAAACTCAGCATGTCTAAATGAGATGAAAAATAGGTGTTAATCATATGGTTGCCATGGAAATACCAGTCAGCTTGGATTTTCATTACGAATATACAGTCAACTTCAATTTCAATAGGCTTTTTCGGTTTTGAACATATTTAGTGGTGACTTTGCACACATATTATTCGGTCCAATATCCAGCCACACCCAGAAGGGATTTTGATAAATCCAACAATTTTGATTTATGGGAAATTTCGTTATTTTTAAATTGAGACGATATCGACAATCGTTACAAAGTAAAGTTTTGTACTGTATATCAATATTGGAGACAATCTGCCTATAAATGAGGATTTTGATAAATAATATGTATAAATGACTTAACTTTAGTCAACATATATTATTCTAACAGGAATGACATCGTATTGAAAATCTAAAAATCTCAGTTTCAGGATCCCCCCCCCCAAGTCGAAGTAAGCAACCAAAGGGTTAAGAAGGATTGTACCTTAAACCTTAAAGCTGCTAGGACTGTCATCCTTGAGGTAAAGTAGCATGAAAGTAGTTTGGCAATGTTAAGCTGAGGGAATCTCAAGTGGAATTTGCTTTATGGTATCAGGCAATGTAAAAAAATTGATAGTGGTAAAAAATGCTGCGAAGCAAATCAGATTGCTTTTCTGTGATAGTCGGGTGATGCTATTTCATAAAGTGACGTCTTAAAGAGGGTGGCCCCATTTTTTGACATGTATCTGTAAAGAAAGAAAACAAATAAAACTTTCTTACTGCTTCAATAGGAAGACACATAATTATTAAAGGTGAAAATATCAAAGGGTTTCATGAATCACTGGTTTATGTGTAATTTCATGTAACTTTTAACTTAATGCCTGCTGTCATCAATAAAAACTACACTGAAATAGATGTAATCGGTCCTAATAAGGGTGATTAGAAGATTTCAGTTAAAGACAAAAGATAAGCTTAAGAGTAAGAGCAGTAATCTGTAACTAAACAAACTACAAAACATTAAAAAATCAGCAGCAGCTCATGTATGTGAGTTAAGGTGAAGTGAATGCAGTGCAGTACATTTAACATTACTTCATAAGCAGATAAGAGTTATTCACATACATTTCATATATATATATATATATATATATATATATATATATATATATATATAATATATATACATCAGTAACATGATATAATTCTTACTTGAGAAAGTCATGGACGTGGTTGAGCAAGATGTGAACAGTACGTTCATCAATTGTTGTATATGCTAACATTGCACCAAGGCGAACTGAAAATGTCCAAATGAGATAAAATTAAATCATCTTGTATTAGGAGTCAATAGCAATGTCACACTTTCTCAGTTATAATCTGAAATGACATGGAACTAAAAAAAACAACAACTTCTGCAACAGAAGCAAAGCTAAAACTGCACTCAAACACATACACAGATAAATTAAAAGCCCATATCGATCTTCATGGAATAAAGACCTTAAAAAGTGAGCAGAAATGTGTTTGGAAATCAAAAATAAAGTAAACGCAAAAGGAAGCCATCACTACACTTACATGACATTATTGAATTTAAATATAAGTGCAATAGTAGAAGAAATAGGACAACGGAGATGGAGATGGATAGGAACCACCCACAGAAAACCTCAGAAATACTACAAGACATGACTTTCAGTGGAATCTACAGGGGCAGAGGATTAGGGGTAGGCTACGATTAAGCTGGAGATGACTAGTGGAGGATGACTTGAAGAGAGGGGTCTTTTGTGGAGGGACTTGTCAAGAATTGCCCAAGATAGAGATAAGTGGAAGTCTGTTGGTCGTGGCCTATACCCTGGTCTAGGGTGAAAAGGCAATGATGATGAGTAGCGGCCTAAGAACCCATCTCCTAACACCCCGGCCTGCCTACTGCCACATGATTTCAAGAAACAACATTTTCCCCCATATAAATTGTGGTCCATTAACACACTTGGACTGGCTCACATCATGATTTTCAACAGACACCTAACTTTTCAAACTTGTCAAGACAGATGGTTTTTCCCACATTGATTTCAAATATGATGGCATTTCAATTAAACCAGATGAGTAGATGATCAAGCCATGCTTCTCAGCTTTAAAAATAGGTGCTGATAGCAAACTGTCTCACCCTGACACTGACAGATGGGAAAGTGGATTTCTCATCCACTTGGGTCTGCAAACAATGGTCTAAATTCATCATTCCTTCATGTATGTTACGTGCACAGTATGTTTGTCAGGTGGGAATGGATGGCCATTGGCTACATAAAAATTTTCCCCTTGCAAGGGTGACCTGTTCCTCGATAGATGTTTATTGCATGATTGACAGGTTGGGTAAGTGTTAGATTTAAGCATGGTCACAGCCTTTCTTTGTGAGCCAATGTCTAATTGGAGCAAACAATTTTATCTATGAGTGAGATTGAAATGGTCTAATAAAAGAAACTTTAGAAACAATTCATTCATTGCTTATTACCCGAAGCAAAAACAGCATTTATAGAGAAATTTAATAAACAATGGCACAGAAGGAAATTCTCTCTCTAGCACAAACAAAATCAAAATGATCTGTTATTGAAAAAGAAGAAGTCAGAAAAAAAGCTAAATTTCACATCAATAGGAAGGGAATTTGATCTTCATGGAACGACACACAGCAGACTGAGAAAATGTCATGGTGAGATAAAAAGACAAAGCGGAAAAGGGGCATGCTGGAGTAAATCACAAAGCAAGGGAGAGCGCTGGATAACTGCATGGTTTGTACAAATACAAGAGCCTACTGTGCGGTCCACAGAACAGACTCTAGTCATCAACACAAAGAATAATTGCAATTGAAATTGAAAAAAAAACAACACACAACAAAAGAAAAAGAAAATGCCCCAACAAAAAACAAAACAAAATGAACAAATATTATTCACTGTGTTGTTAAGTCTCTACACATAACCTGTCCTGTCCGTAATCGCCAACAGGAGTAGCCAGTACAATTACAGTAGTTATTTCCCAAACAGCATGTAATTATCCAGCGACTATTGTATTTGTGTGGGTTATCTCCTTTGAAGTTTGCTTACTATAACGATTTTTTGATTGCCCAAGAGGTATGTTCTTAAACTCCTACCACTACTACGACTAAATCTAAGTTTCAAATTGTGATGTATCTGAGCAAATCAGCAGTTGCTGCCGAACAAGAGCATACTTCGATCAAGCAAATATTTTCAGTTAGTTCAATGGATTTTCGGCTATTGAAACTTTGGTATAAGATAAGGCACTATATAAATAAACTTTATTATTAGCGGATTTCCTCTCCTATCGCCCTGCATGTCCAGACAAAAGACAGAGCATCCACAATAGGAAAGTCCCCCCATCATAAAATACATGTGTGAGAATGTCTAGTGACTAAACAGTAAACGAAATCCATTCAGCCACACAGGAAGATGAGATAATGTATAACAATTAAGTGATCACAGACCACAAATCAAAACTATACGTCCAGAGCACAGCCAAGCCTGAGTCAATGATTGGCAATTACAATTGTGCTATGATAAAGGTAGACAGACCACTCACTTTATGATTAATGTGATTTATATCAACACTTCTTATTAAGCAGCCCTAGCCTCTACTTCGAATTCTTTCTGAACAATGACTGGTTGATCTAGTCGTGTAGCACCAGGAACAGAAGAAAATGTAACTATGAGATGGATAAATGTGTCAATCAACAGCATGGATTTTCAATCCGGAGAGAGCAAGGAAAGAAGCAAGTGAGTGATATAAATACTATAAGGATGTCGATTACTGAGGATCACAAATACTAAAACACCTCCTGCATGAATATCCTTCTTTAGTCTCCTCTTTAAGAGACATACAGGCTGTGGATGGTATGCTATGTCCAAGTAATCCATCAATCCTGAGTAAAACTGATGTCAACTGGTTCTAAGTTTTAAATTTTAAGTCAAATGAAACAGGTCCAGGTAGTACAGAAAGAAAGTTTGTCTAAATTTTATTACAGAAATGTGTCTTCCCATAGATAATGAAATATATCTAGTAGACTTAATTGAAGTAGCATTAAAAAAGGGCAAAAAATTGCACTTTAAAAGATTGTAAACATTGCAGCTACAATTTCTGAGTCAGTCAGCCTGAGAAAATGTAACAAATTGAATCATTGGCACCAGCACGTAGGTGAGATATTGATAAACATCTTGCTTTTTTTATTTTTACGGATATTTCACTAACAACAGAAATGTGCTCATTTTCAAGGACAAAACATGTTAACAAACAAACAAAAAAATCAGAAAATCAAATTTAAAGTTTACACAAAGTTTATTGATAAAATATTCCTAGATAGCCAGTCATTCTACTGAATCATTTCAATACATTACCTCAATAGAAGTAACATCATGTATTTGCGCCATTATTTAAATATTCTTTTTTACACAACTGAAGTAATGACATACATGCATGGCATATAATACTCAACATTTTTCTTATATTACGTGAGTATGCTAATCATTTTCACTTCAGTCATTCTCAAATAAATAAAAAGAACGTAACCTTGTCATCAGCAACTACTGAGGCAGCAAGTTGTTATCTAAGTAACATGAACTTCAAGAAACAAGACCAATGCCCTGGAAACAGTGAAAAAGCCACAAAAAAAGACAAGACAAATATATTATTTGAAGAGAGAAAATGAAATTTCGAAAAATAAACTATTGTATCCTTATAATTCTATTCTTTCCCTGTCTGTTCACTTCCTCCTTTTTCGGATGTTTTTATAGGACGTAAAGTTTCTTCAAAGCCATCATTTCTTTGTACAATTTATGATGTCAATTTCTAGACAGTTGCCTTAGTACAGAGGTACTGAAGATTTCCATCCAAAACAGATCCTTCAACTTCATCAGACAGGTGAGATGCCATTGTCTTTTTAAAGCGAAACCATTTGGTGCAATGGATTCTGACATTGCATTGTGAGGTGGCTTTGAGATCGGCATGTTTTTTTATTCACAATTTCTTCAGGACAAAAACATTCCTTCATTCCAACAATTCCAGATCCTTCTCTGCACAAGAAACGGTGATATTTCTTAATGTTTTTAAGTTTTCAAATAAGAATTTTGACCAATCAAATATTTTAACAAATACATTTCCTTTTCATCACAACAATGTTGAGCCAAATTTTCAGCTAAAGAATCAGAAACCGTTTTCACAATGTCAGCCAAGCAGTTCACCTGTGTTTCATGGTAGTTTTAATTATTTTTAAAATCCAGTTTGGAAGTGGAAGTACCTAACAACATGCTCCAAACAGAGTGCACTTTCCATGAATTCTAAAGAAAATTTTAAAAAAAAAGGCCCAGGCTGAAGAACTGATGGATACATCTTTTGCTGCTCAAAATCAAATCAGACTAAATCATCACGTCTAAGCTGCAATAACCATGAAGTTCAAAACTTTTAGAAATTAACTAAATTAGCATCCTGACTAAAGACTATAAATGCGGCCACAGAATCTTTAAAAAACCCAACTCAAAACCTCATAACAATAACAAACTGTTTATGTGCGTTTTTCAGTTCTTTTTACATATGGAAAGAGTAAGTAGTCGTCACTCCTCCTTGTACACTGCAAAAAAGACCCTAAAATAAAGAGGATGTGACCGACGTTATATGATTCTACTGAGCCAACTAAAAGTAAGGTATAGGACGCTAAGGTTAAATCTTACTTATTTCATTTGCTGATCAGCTGTAAAGAAGACATCTCTTTTTGTAACTTGATACAAACAATAACAGGATGCTAAAGCTTAAAATATGCTTGTTTGATTTGCAAACAGCTGTTAAGTAGACATCTCTTTTTGTAACTTGATTCAAACAATAACAGGATGCTAAAGCTTAAAATTAAAATATGCTTGTTTGATTTGCACACAGCTGTATAAGTAGACATCCCTTTTGTAACTTGATTTAAACAATAACAGGATGCTAAAGCTTAAAATATGCTAGTTTGATTTGCAAACAGCTGTATAAATAGACATCTCTTTTTGTCACTTGATTTAAATGATCACAAATTGATAGTAACAAATCAGATTTAATTTTATTCCTCTGATTAGCCCCACCTTGTCCACTTAGTGTCTTATTCTTTGTTAAAACATTTATGCACTCTTGTCCCTATGTCTGTAATTCTATGTTTACTTAAAGCATCTAATTTCTTATGATCAATGGCAGGTAAACATTTAAACACATCTCCACAGATTCTATAGCCATGATGTCTGTACTTTAGACTGAGCATTGCTTTTCTTTGATTTGTCTCTCAATCCCTCTGTTATCTCACTCATTTTCAGGCATACACACAATTTTCTCAACAAACATACATCAAATGCTTGATGAGCCAACTCCATATATTGCAATTGCAGGCTCTCCTCAAATCCATCCTTTGAAAATCTCTTTGAATACAGCTTTCCATCAAACAATCCACATTTCTTGCACAAATATATATGCTCTAATCTTGCTTCTACTTTTCCATAACCAGCACTCTCATCACAGATTCCATCTTCAATCAAATGAATTGATGGGTAGTCATCTGAAACAAACAAACAAATGACAAGTTTTACAACAGTTACTAGCAATAACAGGTTATGAATGATGGTCAACCTAGCGACCCCCCCCCCCCTCCCCCCCTCCTACCTCTATTCATCAATAAGGAGACGGAAAAAAAAGCCATTCGCAATAATTCATGCCCCTGTATACACTCTAAAATAACACATACTAACACACTATACTTATTCATTTTCCTTTTCTCATGACCATTGTGTGTTAACAAATTTGTATTTTGGCTTAAAAATGTATCTTATCAAAACTTTTAACATGAAGATAGTCTCCTCTATGCAACAGGCTCCCTCTCCATCAGCTATGATTTTGCTGTAAACACAACATGTATTTACTCCTAACTGCAATTCAGGTGGTGGCATCTGTGGCCGAGTGGTTAGGCTGTTGGACTGGTGATCATGAGGTCCCGAGTTCATATCCTAGCAAGCTAGGTCTAACGTTGTGTTCCTTGGGAAAGAAACTCAACATGCATTTTTCCCCGTTCTACCCAGGTACAAATGGGTACTAGCACTAGCTTGGGAGTAAAAGCCTACGTCAGACTAGCGTCCTGGCCAGGAGGTGATTACATATTTTACCACCTGTTCCGCTTCACGCTATTGAAACCGAGATAAGTTCCAGCTGTACGAGCTGTAACAGCCTTGAAGGAACTTACTTACAATTCAGGTTGAAAAGTCCCTATAAGGAAATAAAGAGAGAGAGAGAGAGAGAGAGAGAGAGAGAGAGAGAGAGAGAGAGAGAGAGAGAGAGAGAGAGAGAGAGAGACAGAGAGAGAGAGAGAGAGAGAGAGAGAGAGAGAGAAGAGAGAGAGAGAGAGAGAGAGAGAGAGAGAGAGAGAGAGAGAGAGAGAGAGAGAGAGAGAGACAGAGAGAGAGAGAGACAGAGAGAGTGCATAAAAGTGGACATGCAGTGGCCTCACAGGTGATAGGAAGAATGCAATTATCTTGAAATGAGTAAAGTATGGTGGTGTGAAGGCCTATCACTAAACCAACAAAGAACATATGGCATACAATTAATTAAGTTTAAATTGCATGAGTAAAGGAAAATGTTCAATAAAGTGCTACTTTAATTTTTGTTTTACTATAGTTAGATTTACTAAGTAATGAGTAGGGATTGAGGGTAGAAGAGTGCTAGAAGAGGAGGCTCACACACACTCGCCTCTCTGCTCACCTGAACTGCTGATTTCTGGGAATCCTGTTTCTGGTCCTTCATCATTCCATTCATCATCATCTGAATCTTTAGATTTTAGACCATAAAAATAGTCTGTTATGACATCCAAGAGAGCGTCATTGTTTGGTAAGCCTTGAAAATTAAAATTTTCTCCAACGGTTCAAATCCTTTGTTTATCTCTTCGTCTTGTAAAACCTGACGTAATGCTTAGCAGTTGAGGCACTCTGTTGCTTAAATAATGTTTATCATTGTGTTCAAGTGCAGAAATTAAACAAATAATTAAAAAATAGGAAAAAAGCTGTATATACATTTTTACAATAATCATTTGCAATCCTAAAGATCCTCTGCAGATACTTACAACTAAACATCAAATTGTTGTTCTATTTTGTCTGGAGCCCATACATCAATATCAAGTTGCGATTTAATAATAACGAATAGCAGCTATGGTATCATTATTTCAGTAAAATTGGTTATGCTACTATATGAAAAGTGTTGAAATAAAAAAGTGTTTATCATAACAAGTACTCAATTACAAGATCTGCACAATGTCTATATATAAAGCTGAATATCTCTAACTTTGACCGCTTATGACTCAGGAACCACTGCATCCACAACCTCCATATTTCGCATGCAGATTTCAAGTAGCCTTAGGTTCTTAGCAAATAAACTTTTGGATCAAGCCTTTCTTTCTTTCTTCATCAGTTCCCATTCTATCTTTCGGTGTATGGGTTCAGATGCCCGCATGATCTTTCTCCAGGATGCCCCATCCTGGCATTTTCCATTCCTTCCAAAAAAGTTAAATACATGCTTCAATGCCTCTTTTATATCTTCTTCCTACTTTCTCCAAGGTCATCCTTTTGGTCTTTTACCTTGGGCTTTAGCACTGTATTCTGATTTAGCTATTCTATTGTCATTCATTCTGTTTACATGCCCAAACCATCTCAATTGATTTCTTTCTATCTTCTTTTTATGCCATCTGCTTTGGTTTGATCTCTTATTGTTGTGTTTCTGATTTGGTCTCTTTTTGTTTCCTACTTCTCTTCTTAGATATTTCATTTCAGCTGCCTGTACTCTACTGTATTCTCGACTGTCTAAGGTCCAGGTTTCACTGCCATAGAGGAGAGTAGGATAAGCTTGTATTATATACTGCCATTTTGGTTTTTGTTGACAATTCTTCCTTACCTACAAATGCCTTTCCTAAATGATTTATATATTGCATTTGCCTTTTGGATTCTCTGGCTGATTTCTTCTCTTAGTTTTCCCTCTGAGTTAATCATTACTCCTAGGGTAATTGTAGCTTTGATCTTGTTCTAAATTCTCCTTGCCCAATTTAAGATTTTGTGTTTTAGCTTCCCTAGTTACTAGCATTGTTTTGGTATTCTTTGCATTTACTCTCATTCCTCTTTTATTTAGTTAGATTGTTCATAATGTTGATATTCCAAACTCTTCCCATTGTTCCTGCTTTGCGTCTCCTTTGGCGATAGTTCTTTTATTCACGTAATCTATCTTATCCTCTGGTCTCTTTGTTTGTATTTCTTCCAGGCATCCTTCTTTCTTTGATCTTAGTCTTGACATTCTCATTCCACCATGCTGTTCTTTTTCTATCTTCTTTGATTTGTTTCCTACCACAGACCTCTTCCGTACAACTGAGGAGTGTTTCTTTATACATCTGCCACTTTTCTTCTATTGTGCTATCATTCAGATCCATCTGTCTTTCATTGATAAATCTTTTTATCCTAGATTGGTATGCCTGTTTTACTACTGGTTATTTAGTTCCTCTATTTGGAGTTAAGTAGGTTTCCTTCTCTTTCCTTTTCTGTTTGTTTTCTTCAGTCAGTAATCTCATTTTTGGCAATCACTAAGTGATGATCACTAAATATTTCTGCTCCTCTGTTTTACTCCTTGCATCCAATGTACAGTAAAAAAGGAGCTGTATTATGTAGTCTATCATTGACTTTTCACGCCTGTCTTCATTTACTCTCTTGTACATTTGTGGATATCTTTATGAGGAAAAAAGATGTTGGCTATTCTTAGGTTATTCTTTAGGCAAAAATCTATGAGGTCTCTCTCCATTTGGAGAAGTTGTTGTCTCTCCTTCTTTACCTATTACTCCTCCTGACGTTTCTACACTTTTGCCTATTCTAGCATTTAAATCTCCTGTTTGGGTTTAAGATTCTCTGCAGCAATTTGTAAATCACTTTTCGAAAATATCTTTTTTCTTCTTTAGTTGCGTCTTCGTTTGGTCCATAAGCTATTAATAATTAAATTTCTCGTCCTTTTGGTTCAAATATTTACCTCTAACAACCGTGGGGTTATCAATTTCCAACGTTCTAGTAGCTTTTCATGCCTTTTATGCACTAGGAGGCCTACTCTGCTCTAGCTTTGACATCTACTCCTGAGAAGATTAAAATATGATTTGGTCCTACATTTTCTATTCCTTGTCCTTTTTCTTTGTTTCTGTAGTGGCTAAAATATCTACTTTGAATTTTTCCATTTCTTGAACTAATTCTAACTCTTTTCCATTTATTGCCCTAGTTCCATGTTCCAAAAATCACAGTCCGTATTAGTTTCAAGTTCATCTTGAAAGATCAAGCCAGTTATATTATATTTAGTTCTCTAAATCTGTTTGGTTGTGGATAAGCTGTAACTCCATAGCCATTGGTCAGCAAGACCGACATGCAAAGGCAGCAGGTTGTTTTATCAGGGTTAACTCCTTAGCCTTGATCGTGAAGACCACCTGCAAGGCAGCAGGAGACTTGTGGAGGCGGGATTATCTACTCCCCATACAGGTGCTTACCTGTCCACTGCCCGGTTGGATCAAACCAATATTTTAACTGATTGGGAAGATTACTTTGCCTCCGATCCACGAAAAACCTTTTTATTGTTACTAGATCTAATTTCTCGATTTCAGTCACCACAATAAAAAGCCAGCATAACGTCAGTATCGAATACTATGTAAATAGCCTGCGTAACACTTCAGTACTAATTTGATCTAATAATTGTACTAAACATCACTAGTAACCAGTATACAGTGGTTTCTGAGTTAACTGCAGTCAAAGTTCAAGAGACCAGGCATATAATAAAGAGAAATCAGAATCCAACATGCTTGTTATATTATATAAGGCGACCTATTAATAGTCAGTAATCGGGAAGACCTGAACTCATCGAAGATCAACAAGAAAAATGCACCCTTTAAAACAATCCTTTCCAAGCGTCAAGCAATAGAGAAGTTTCATATTTTGTCAAGGATTCTAAATTTCAAATTCATAAATTTTCTGTTTGTAGTCCTGTAATCTGCATGACATTTTCATAGCTGTTTCTGAGAAAATTGTAAAACTAGGTAAATCTGTTATGCCATTAACTTAATCTTGACCTCAGGTGACCCCCAACAGCCTATTTGAGTCCGTTATATCTTAGTGTTGTCTCTTGTGCAAACTGAATGGTTTACAGACTGACTCGCATAGAATAGAAGCTTTCTTTAGTCTTATATAATTGACACCAAATCTTAAAGATAAACAGCATGGCAAGAGGCTTTAATATTATTATCTGATATCATTGCCTGACATTAAATTTTAATGAGCACATTTTTCAATAGCTTTATTCATCAGACAGGACAACAACACGATAGGAACAAAATTATTGTACATATAATACTTTTTGAGAATTAAAAAAGACAAGACATAACAAAACTGACAACAAAAAATCTAATTTTGAATTTGCATTGCCTTAAATGGTAAAATTGCATCTGTGGTAAAAATGATTCACTTGAGGGAAAGAATTATGCAAATTGATTTAGGAGAATTACCATTAAAACTTACCGAATAACCTGAGGAAATGAATAGCTCCATATACGGAAGACATGGGCTTGTCAGGTATTCTGTAAGAATCTGCGATAGTAATAAAACAAGATTAATAACACTCAGATAAAAAGAACAAAACAAGACAGCTTGCTATCCCATAATCCAGCTTTTATTAAGAAAGAGACAAAATGGAAAAAATAATAATCTAAAAATAAAAATAAAAAAACCATATTGTTGGTGGAACTGTCAACACAAACGTCCACAATATATGGGATATATAAAAATTTGTCATTAAAATGATCAAATGTATGCTTCTTTCGTGTCTCTATAAATATTGGAGGCCTTGAACTAAAAGAAACAATTTCAGATGCATGATCTAAACAACTATTTCCGTTTTCTTCCAAAATGCACAGCATAGTGTTTGATAGTTTATGACGTTGTTTGCTTCTCTTGAAAAATTACGCCAGAAAACTTGTGCACCTAGACAGTTTCATTGATGCTGCAATATTTGAATTATAAAATAGAGTGGACCGTTAAAAAAAATCAGAGTGGAAACTTGCCCAATAAAAAAGTCATTTACACTTTACAGTCACACAGTTTGCTTTTGTTTTTTTATTCTTTTTAAGCTAAAAAAAACTTTTTTTTTTTTTTTAATCGCAAAAAAATTATGTCATAACCTTACACATTCTGCACATTTCAAACATCTAGAAAGTTACACGTACAAAATTTCCTACACATATCAAATATACACATAAACATACAACAGTCAATTATCTTGTACCTAATACACATATCTTGTAGTTCCCACACATAAAATAATATTCTTACATAAATTATGCCATATTGACAAAATCAAAATGATGGGGGAGAATGTTTATTAGCATTGATGCAAATGATTTACTTAACAAAAAGACCAACAAAAAAATAGAAGGCAGATGAAGATCAAGAAGATAAAGAATCATCTTAATTATTGACTAAATCAGTGGGAAAAAATAAATTGTCATAATTCAGGTCATTATCCAACTCATCCTCACTGTCTTCGCCGACAGAATCCAAAAAAATTCATAAAATACTTCTTGATTTATTTACTTTTGATTACATGAGAACATGGTATGTAAGATTCTGCTAAAACTGGACATAAAAAAACAAGAACAACTTTCATTAAGGAGTGTCCTATAACAAGAATTCTCATTGCTCATCCTAGTGGCGTGGCAATGTATATACTTTTCAGTCCATTAAGGTGTTAAAAGAATATTTAATCTATAAAATTCAAATGTCACAAATCATGAGTGTCATAAAAAAGGTAGATAATTCCATATATACATATGTTTCAAAGAAATTGCCTTACCTCCCCATATTGTGGTCGTTCAAATTTATACAAAAGCTGTGATCCCAGCATTACATTAAAATAATCTTTACACCCCAACATTGTCTCAACAACGGCATCCCTGTTGAAAATAGTTTTAAAAATATATATAAATATTCATTATCATATAACTAGTTCAATATACAAACAAAATAAAGAGTAAAGCAAGGCAAATAAAGGTTATTATAATGCATTTCAGAAGTACAAAGGCCGCTAATTGTTCATACAAAAGTATAAAATAATGTCTGCACATATGAGAAGATCATAAGAACATGTGAATTTACTTCCTCACTATAGAGTGTAGACCTTAACATTTGCTCAGATGCAAAAGATTATAAACGAGTCATAGCTGCTGCAAACATGCTACTCAGTGTGAAACAATTCATCAGTCTTATTAATTGATATAGCTACCATACAACAAACATAACTAATATACTGCCAGGCAGTGAGTTATTTACACACAATATATAGAAAAACATGTAGCAAATTGTCACTCAAGACCATCATAAGAAGATTTGAAAATCCAGTCCTCTCTCTACTGTTTGACATGTTATCGTTTTACTCAGCTGCACTTAATCATCAAAAATAGCAGAACTAAAGAACAAATTCCAACAATGTCCCATACAATCTGATAAGGACATCAATTTTACAATCCTCCATTCCATTTGCTGAAATGAACATCCTCAATAACTATATTATCAAAACCTTTAAAAACAATCTATTCTCAGAGCTTTAATCCTTCAGATATTAATTATCTTCTTTTATATTTCTCTAGGTGGTAATAATATGTAACACAGAAAGAATCATATCTTACTTGCTGAGACTTGAGTTTTTGGCACTTTTTGTTTTAATATATTCATCAATAATATCATCCACTGTCTGTTTACATGGAACTGTGACTAACTGTTGAAAAAAAAAGGTGAATCATTCGATAACTCGATGAGCAAACCTCCATTTATAAATTCTACAAACTACTAAATCAAGTATAGAATATACCAAAGATATCAAAGATGAGTGTGGGCATACTCAAGAACGTTAGGAAAATCGTTTCATCCATATAGGTAATTTCGTTGATTAGACCTGAACATGTCAACTGATTTAAGAAAACAAACATTCTGCCATTTCTCTCAACCCTGTGGGAAATTTAAAACAAGGAATGGAGACAATCTTGAATTTGTCTGTGCTGGTACTCAATCGACTCATCAGTCTATTATCAATGGGTAGACTAGTTATAATAACGATGGCATGCAAAAACTGCCTGTAACGATCCTAAGAATATGTTTGTTTTCCCTTCAGTTAAAAAACCCAACAAATATTGTGGTAATACTTTAAAACATAAACCAAACTCCTAAAATTTATGAAGTGTATGAAGCATAGTAACATATTGCTATGGCCTCATATATAAAGCTGTAACGCTGTTGTAGTTTCCTTCCCCTTGAGCTTGGAATTCTAATATTGCATTGCCAAAGGAAAAATACTTTGCCTATGAAAGGATTAACGGCATCTATGTGCAATCACACCAATATCAAACAAAGTTTTATACAATAAAGCATAGTTCATTGTTCACTCATATTGTGTGTTACCATTTTACATGAATGTATTATATATGTATATTTTATGACATATTATGATCCATCGCATTGTAAAGCACAGAGAGCATTAGATAATGTTGGGATATGCGCTAAATAATATTTTATCTCTTATTATTACTACAATAGATAACACGATAAACAACCCAGAGCCACCTAATTTCAATCAAATGAAAAATCCAAAACACTCTCTCTCATTTGAAAGACAAAACATCAGTGATAGAGTTAACATATTGAATTGTGATGCTCACCATCTTTTGTCTTGTAATGAGATCCCAGTCATCAACCAAAACAGGTTTCAGGTCATCAGGAATTTTGATTTTTACTTCCATCTTACACAAATATGAATCCTCCTGGTACGGAAGAACAAACCAAAACAAACTTACATTAAATGATCTGAGAAAGTAATTATGAATGATACAAAATACGAAGGAAATAGAGATCTCATTGTGATTAAATGTTCATTGTTTAAATATATTTAATGATGGCTTGTATTTGACAGTAGCGGCATCGTTGGCCTCGTGGTTAGTCTGACGGACTTGGGATCATGAGGTCCTGGGCTTGAATCATAGCAATGTTCAGTCTGACATTGTCTTCCTTGGGAGAGACACGTAACACGCATTTTCTCCACTCAACTCCCCCACTCCCCTTAATATCTGTGACAGGCTAGCAATACAAATCGGGATATGCTTTGACTCCATGAGCCTTAAGGATGGTGATGCTGTGCGTATAGAGCAAACAGAAAAGAGATTTACAACATAACATTATTATGATGTCCTTGAAGATGTTATAATGCTCACAATGGACACCTTAAATAAATACTTGACATATATGACAAAGAATTGCTCATTAAGTTTTTATTATAACACTGGTTATAACATTTTGGGAAGGTGTGTGGAAAATCTTCTTTAAGAACATAATAATGATAATGTCAATAAATGAGATGTCAAGAGTAATAAAACGTATAAAAAGCAAAAAAAGAAAGAAACATAAAGTACCCTCACTGTCTCAATAGTGTTGTCCATTCTAGCTCGCTTACGCTTTGGTTCTCCGGTCTGAGAATTCGTAGTATTATTAGAAGAATCTGTGGGGGTTGCTGCTACTGTTGACTGGGCTTCAAAGTGTGAAAAAAGAAAAATTCAGGGGTTGTGTCAATTTTTGCAGATCAAACAAAAATTGTAACAAGCCATTTCCAAACACTGATAATGAAGAAACGAAATGCTAATGTTTGTAAAAAAATTATCACAAATTGCTTACTAGACAACAAAATGTTATTTTCATACAGAAAGCAAAATATATCATTTCTTAACTCTCTCAGCCAGTATAATCCTTCTATTAACTACATTTGATTATCAACAGTATGATATACACTTAATTTAATAGCGTGAAAATTCTAGAAAACTTCTACACCAAAATCTGTTTTAGCGTACATCATCATGAATTTTCTTTAATGCTTCATGAAAACAGAAGGTCTAGAAGTATTACCTGATGTGGTCTTCTCCTTCTCTTGCTCCTTTTTCTCTTTCTCTTGCTCCTTTTTTCCTTTTCTTTCTCCCTTTCTTTTCTCTTTTCCCCTACAGTCGGCTGAGTTGATGCAGGCTCCTTCTCTTTTGCCTCTTTTTCCTTTTTCTTCTCCTCTCGTGCTGATTGCTTGTCTTTGTTTGATGGCTTCTCTTTTTTCTTTTACGGACTGTGTATCTTTTTCTTTACCACTTTGCTTTTCCTTATCTTTTCTTTTATTCTTTTGCTGTTTGAGAGCTTCTTTTTTCCAATTTCTTAGCAGTTTTTTTCTTTTTCGTAAGGGCCCTTCAAGAGAGAAGAAAAAGAAAAGAGCCAATATGAGTACGCTTTTTAAGAATTAGCTCTGGTCTTTAACCATACCTCATTTGTATCAATTCATTGGGAAAACAAAACATCCCAGTATTATCATATTAAAAATGAAGCTATTAAAATCATAAACTGAGATTAAGACAAAAAAAATTATATACTTTTAAAAAAGCATGTATGTATGAAATAAATTGAATATTCAAATCTCACCCATGATTTTTTAACAATTCACGTTGTTTTTGTACACCTGCCTCATTATTCTTCACAACTCTGCTTTCTTGTACCAATTCATCCCAGCTGTAAGAAAGGAAAAATAATTCCAGGGTAAACATTCCAACCAATAATGCTGTTTTCATTCTCCATTATAATTAATTATCATTGTCAAACACAATAGATTCACACTGTCCAATCTTTTTGTCTGAAATAGTATTACAATATAATAAATGTCAAAAAAGATAACGAAATAAAAAGAGTTATAAAAATGCAAGTCATCAGTAAGTCAAACAAATAAGTTGAAAAGAGAAATCACACTTGAAACATGTTGATTGATAATAAGACGAGAAATTCAGAAATCAAGGAAGATCTTTTATTAAACGATATTTGAAGGCTGGTTTGAAATTCCACTGATATAACAAAATTATTACATTATTAGTTTCTGACAAGCATATTCATCTTTTTTAACTTTATATATGAACCTATTCTTGAAAGTGTCCTTTTCTGTTTTGGGTGATATTCATTTTAAGGATTATGTCTGACATGAAGCTACAATTATATTCAAATGTGGTTTATCTTATTTAACCAAATCTATGAGACATTATAGGGCAAGTGTCAGATCACAGTACATCAACATAAGTATACACTAATCTTATATTTGGAAATATCATTTTGATTTAAGACATTGTCAGGGTTCCGTTGATCAAACGAAACGTTGACAATGGCTTCACACAACAGCATGTGGAATCTCAAATTTGATAAACAGGCACGTAGCCCTGGTTGGCATTACAATTGAAATGCATTCCAAGCCTAATCAGTTATTCTCCATCTTAATAATTCATAAAAAATGAGTGGGTTGTTAGAAATCTAAAAAGTATGTCTAGTGAAATAAGAGACAAGATCTCAATCTCTTGGAAGCAATGCTATTGTTTGACAATTTAAGCCAACTATGCGAGCTGTTTCCCCATTTTAACAATTTAAGTGAGTGATGGATTCACATGTTTCTGAAAACATTGACAGCAAATGATAAGGCTAGTCTGATCTGAATTCAAGTGGCTGAGTAACAAGAATGTGGAAGGCTGTGAGACTTCATTCATGTCTACAGTGATTAATTGTGTTCGCCATACATTGAAACCTTTACTGTAGTGTCTCAACAAAGCACAATGAATGCTGATCTGTCATAACGGTAAGAATTTTCAACAAGACTGTATTCCAAATGTTGGATAA
>JAXRKP010002073.1:60000-71589 GCA_037039925.1 Doris montereyensis
AAGAAAATGGCTTAAGGTTATGATTGACGGCACGAACCGTACATGAAATAAGATGACATACATGTCTGTCTATGCGAACACATTCCTAATCTTCTCACTTGCCAGTATTACACAAAGGTATTTTCTATACTATTAAGAAAAAGAAAGCACAAATTAATCATTGCGGGTACGATATGTTGCTAAATCAGTGCTGTTCTAAGTCATTTTCTTTTTGAATAGGATTATGTATGTCAACGATCTTTTCATAGGGTCTGTTTTTGATCTTGCAGTGAACTTCGAAGCGCCCCATTTCCCCCGGTCAAGAACTTTGAAGGATAGGTAGATCATTATAACATAAATTCGAATGTACATAACAACGTAACAACAAAAATTGAGAACGGAAACAAGTAAGGGTTATCTATGCAATTTATTTTGGCAGGCCTCACTGTTGTCATTTAAAAAAAAATGCAAATTCAAATTGTATGATTGTCCTTCAGATGTTTTTTGGAACACATCACCATTTACCTATCTAAAAAACACTTGATTGTCCCAGACATCAACGAATAGTAAAAGTAAAGTTCCTTCAAGGTCCTTAAGACCTATAGAACCGGAGCTTATGACGGTTTCTATAGCGTGAAGTGGAACAGGTGACAATAAATCCCCCCCTGGCCACGACGCTAGTCTGATGCAGGTTTTTACTCCCAAGCTAGAGCTTGTACCCATATTTATTTGCGTAAAGTGGAGAAATGCGTGTTAAGTGTCTTTCCCACTTAACACAACGTCGGACCTGGCTTTGCTAGGATTCGAAACTGGGGACCTCATGATCCCCAGTCTGGCAGCCTAACCGCTCGGCCACCGATGCCACTTCAACGAATAGAGCGTTGTGATATTAGGGCCACGATATTCTACCAAAAACATCGAAGAAGATGCCATGTCAATACAATAATCGTTAATGGAAAATTTGTTATGCAGCTCTGAATATTCTATAGCCTCAATATATTAAATATAGAAAACAATAAACTTGTTTGTGTACATAAAATAAGTTATTAAAAACTGTATTTCATACTGACAAACCTTACCTACCACCAATACATGACGCAATGGAGCGTCACTAACTGGACGACATTTTCCTGAGCAGGCAGTTTGGTGGGGAACTTGGAAGCATTCATGAAGTTGCGGTTGTCTTTTCCTAATAAATATGAAGACATGTTTTAAATTCAAACACAACTACCCTCAATTGTTTGCAAAATTTTGATGAAATTAAGAAAGATAAACACAATGTACGTGTATAGACAATAAAAAATATTGAGAAAAGTGAAATGGGTTATAATATATAATAAATTTATGAGAACGATATGGCCGAGTGGTTAAAAGGGTTTGGTACTGTGACTCAGAGGTACCGGGTTCGAGCCCACTTCTGATATTTCGTTGTTTTCCTTGGGCAAGAAAATTTATCCTAATTGCTTACTTGGACAACACATGGGTAACTCGTTGCCTAATTGCTCCATTGGTCAACATGGGTGACTCGTTGCCTAATTGCTCCATTGGTCAACATGGGTAACTCGTTGCCTAATTTCTCCCTTGGTCAACATGGGTGATTCGTTGCCTAATTTCTCCCTTGGTCAACATAGGTGACTGGTTGTCTAATTGCTTACTTGGACAACACATAGGTGACTCGTTGCCTAATTTCTCCCCTTGGTCAACATGGGTGACTGGTTGCCTAATTGCTCCATAGGTCAACATGGGTGACTCGTTGCCTAATTGCTCCATTGGTCAAACATGGGTGACTCGTTGCCTAATTTCTCCTTTGGTCAACATGGGTGACTCGTTGCCTAATTTCTCCCTTGGTCAACATGGGTGACTTGTTGCACTGAAGGTAAGCTCGATGATTGTCTATATTCCTAAATTTTCTATATATCATGATCACGCACCTTCCATGACTGCTATATGCATGTAATATGGTTATCTTTTATGAAATCATCAATTCATAACATTTTTAATTCAACCTATTATTATAACAGTCCATGGACATAGTGGATCTATTCAGAAAGACAATGGGAACAAGAAATTGCATGTATCCGATTGTCCAGATAAAAGTAAACCCATTTTATTTGAAGAAACCAGGAGGGAATGGGGTTAATAACAAAATGGCTGAAATGAAAGTGGGAAGGGGGGGAGGTGACATGGGGGGCAACAAAACTACTTGGTTATTGCCCACACGAATACTCAATTATGGAAATTGTACACATAATGAACACTGACAAAATCAACATCTTTGCTTAAAATTTTCATGCTGTGGAAATTTACCTAAACAAATTGATATCGATCTTGCCCCTTAATAAACTAAGTCAACATCCATGTCTGTAAAACATTGTCAAAGAGACAAGAATTCCTAATGTTTGCAGTGGCTAGTTAGTTATGCACCTACATTGATCCACCAAATGCTTTGAGAAACACAGTGGCTATAATACTAATTAATGCAGGCATGATAAATAATGTCATAAAAGAAGAGTAAATAGAGAGCCTTGAATAAATAAAGTTGAAAAGAATGTAGAAAAAGAACTGATAAAGGAGAAATTCTTTTGAAAACTAAAAGAATTGTCTAGACGATATGAGAGGTGTACATGAGGTTAACATACAGAGAAATGCAAGCAGACATACTATAAATAAATAAAAAATATATACAATCTATTATGAGTGAGATATCTAATTAATCTGCAATAAAGGAGTAAGATATGTTATGTAATGTAAAATGAATGAGTAAGATATCTAATCTAAGGAAAAATAAATGAGTGAGATATCTAATCTAATCTAAAAATAAATGAGAGATATCTATTTTAATGATTTTGAAAAAAATTCAAGTGAGATATGTAATGATACTTTAAAATAGATGAGTGAGATATCTATTCAAATCTAAAATAAAAAAGTGAGATATCTATTCTAATCGAAAATAAATCAGTGAGATATCTATTCTAATCTAAAATAAATCAGTGAGATATCTATTCAAATCTAAAATAAATAGGTGAGATGTCTAATCTAATCTAAAATAAATGAGTGAGATATCTATTCTAATCTAGAATAAATGACGGAGATATATATTCTACTCCTAAAATGAATTAGTGAGATACACACGAGTGAGATATCTATTCCAATCTAAATTAAATGAGTAAGATATCTATTTTAATGTCAAGTCAATGTGTGAGACATCTAATCTAATATAAAATAAATGTGTGAGACATCTAATCTAATCTAAAAATAAATGTGTGAGACATCTAATCTAATCTAAAATAAATGTGAGATGTGAAGATGTATACTCTAATTTAAATGAATGAGTGAGATATCTAATCTCATTTGAAATGAATGAGTGAGATATCTGATCTCATTTAAATGAATGAGTGAGATATGTTAATCTCATTTAAAATGAATGAGTGAGATATCTAATCTCATTTCAAATGAACAGTGAGATATCTAATCTCATTTAAATGAATGAGTGAGATTTTGTAATCTCATTTAAAATGAATGAGTGAGATATCCAATCTAATTTAAAATGAATGAGTGAGATATCCAACAGAATTTTGAAATGAATGAGTGAGACATCTAATCAAATCTAAGAAATGAGAATAGAGACAACGATCAGACAGATGAAATTATTCCAATCTACAGCCAGTTAGACAGTATTTCAGACATTTTCTAATGCTATAATACACGCGAGCTTTCAGAGACGTATGGGACATATACCCACCTATTCATATTTTGATGTCTACGTGCGTTTACATCGTCCGTTCTATACATACATAAAAATAAAGTAAGTAAATAAAAGCTAGTTCGAGGGACCTTTACGGCCCATAGAACCGGAAAGTATCCCGGCTTCTATAGCGTGAAGTGGAACAGATGATCATAATCACCTTCTGGACTAGAACGCTGGCTACATAAAGTATAAGTTGGTATGCACGTCCAAGAAATTAAACACACTGACAAGCTGATTTGATCACCTAGGCATGTCATAAATCTCACCAAACACATGGAACGACAGAGTAAAAGTGAATATAGTTTTTATCCATGTGTATGCCATATATTCGATTTTTCAAGCGCTGTGTCAAACGAAGACTTGCCTTGAATAGACAATACAGATTTATTATCATTATATGAATATAACACATTTTATGAATAGCATGCCTTTGTGCTGTCAGACTCTGTTTCAAAACGAATGAAGAAAATAATATTATTATTCTGACTGCACTAACAGTTTACATCTCAGAACAAACGAATCAATTAAGATTTTAATTACCTTCATTAATAAGCAGCCTTGAAATTACCGTTGAAAGCGATCATAAGTAATCTCTCTCATGATACGGTCAGGAAAGAAAAAGAACACACTTCGTTGATAATATGAGGGCAAGCAATTTGTGTTCGGCATATTTCACGGAGAAAAAAAATTAAACGGCATCCACTGTTAAAGTAAATTAATGAGAATGTAAAGAAAACATTTTCTCTACGTCATCATAACACGATTGAGCTGATGAATTTTCATTACAAACAACTGAAATAGATGTAGGTATATGAAAGTAAGGTTTCAATATAACAATAGATATATACTTTTTATATCTTAATATATATAAAGTAGATAGATATAAAGATATATATAGATATGAACAAGAATATAACTTATGAAATTGAAAATAATAGGATATAGATATATATAGATAGATATATATATATTAATTTGTTTTAAATTTTTATTTTTAAATAATTAAAAAAAATTAAAATTTTAATTTTTTATTTTTTATTATTTTATTATTTATTTATTATTATTACTAAAACATAGTAGTAGTAGTAGTAGTAGTAATAGTAGTAGTAGTAGTAGTAGTAGAGTAGTAGTAGTAGTAGTAGTAGTAGTAGTAGTAGTAGTATTAGTAGTAGTAGTAGTAGTAGTAGTAGTAGTAGTAGTAGTAGTAGTAGTAGTTGTAGAAGTAGTAGTAGCAGTAATAGTTGTAGTAGTATTAGTAGGTATAGAAGTAGTAGTAGTAAAAGTAGTAGTATTTCTGCTAAAACAAATAAGCTATATATTCTTGGATATTTCAACATTCATGTCAATGATAATTCAGATGAAAATACATTTAATTTCATGAGCAGCATCGAGGAATGCAACCTGATCCAACATGTTAAATCACCAACACATATAAGAAACACACTTGACCTTGTTACGAGCCATTCCAATGACAACCTCTTGCAAGATGTACGCGTAGAAAGCAATCACATTTCAAACCATCAAAGCGTAATATTTCACTTGAAACTGAAAATCCCATTCATAAAAAAAAGTCGATTTCGTATAGGAGAAAAAAAATCATTGGAAATGGAGAGTTAAAAGTGACATTGCCAAATCAGAGATAACTAAGAGTCTCGAGGAAGCTAGGACAGTTAAAACAAAAATTTCACTATTTCACAAAATTATGGTCCAAATACTTAACAGACATGCCCCCCCCCTGATTACAAAAGTTGTAACAGTGCGACCGGACATCAAATGGTTTTGTGATGAAATACTAATCTCAAAGCGAAAGAGAAGAGCAGCCGAAGAAACTTGGCGGGGATCTAAGCTCGTCATTCACAAAGAACTATATATCAAAGCAAAAAAAGAAACAAATGGACTGATAAACGAATGCAAACGTACATATACCAGAGACAACATCGCTGAGCACAAGGGCAATAACAAAGAACTTTTAACATCATAAATAGACTCATGAAACACGAACACCCATCATCTTCCTTACCATCACACGCAAATGACGAAGAATTAGCTAACATATTCAATAAATATTCGGTTGACAAAATTGTCACCATTCGATCGGATCTTGACGAAAAGACTGACACTGGCGCCATTAAAACTAGTGATACGAAATTCATCAAAACACCACCACCACTTTCCTATTTTTACCCGCATCTGTTGAGGAAATCACTGAACTCGTCAATGATGCAGCAAACAAACAATGCAAATTGGACGCGGTTCCTCACGTGGGTTCTAAAAGCCTGTATTAATGAGGTTGCACCAGCCATAACCTCCATCGCCAATTGTTCCATCCAAAATGCGGATTTTCCCACCGTTTTCAAAGAAGCACATGTGACTCCACTCTTAAAAAAAGAAGAATCTTGACAACGAGATGATGAAAAATTACAGACCCGTCTGAACTTAAATTTCATTTCAAAGATCATTGAGAAACTCATTGTGCGAAGACTTACCAACCACACCATGAGCTACAACCTGTGCCCCTTTTTCAATCAGCATACAGGCGAGGCCACAGTACTGAAACTGCGTTAATCCGTGTCCACAATGACATAATCAACCAGCTCCAATGCAATGACAATGTCGCACTTCTACTGTTGGATCTGAGCGCGGCTTTCGATACTGTGGACCACAAAACACTCTTCGCTAGAATGCAACAATGTTTCGGCATCACGGGCATGGCTCTGAAGTGGTTTGTGAGTTATCTTACCGATCGTACCCAGCGAGTCATCATAAATGGCAGTCCTTCATCGGCAACAAATATCCAATTTGGCGTCCCACAGGGATCAGTCCTTGGTCCGTTTCTCTTTACACTATACACTACACCTCTCAGTGACATCATCGCATCCCACAACATTGATCATCATTTTTATGCTGACGACACGCAACTCTACACACCACTCAGCATGAACAATCACCATAACAACTAAAGAAACAGCCATCATCAACTGTGTGTTAGACATCAGGACCTGGATGACAGAAAACAAACTGAAATTCAACAATGACAAGACAGAATTGATAACATTTAGAAAAAAAGGAAAGGACATTATATTAAATGAGCTGGTCATAAACAATACGACTATATGTAACAGCCATAGCGTCAAAAATCTCGGTTTCTTCTTTGATGAATTTTTACACATGCATGTTCACATTACCAAAGTTTGTCAAACAATCCATTATGTCCTTAAAAGCATTTCTCGTATCCGAAATCTGTTAGACGAAGAAACATGTAAAATGCTTGTCCATGCCCTTGTCACAAGTCGTCTTGACTACTGTAATTCTCTTCTCTATGGGTTGCCAAAGACTTTATCCATCGATTACAATTACTTCAAAATAAAGCAGCAAGAATTGTAACTAAGACCAAAAAGTCTGAACACATCACTCCCGTTTTGTGCTCTCTACATTGGCTTCCCGTAGAGAGGAGAATCGTATATAAGATAGCATGTCTCACTTTCAACTGCATTCATGACACTGCCCCCGACTATCTAAAACATCTCCTTAAAGTTCACCACCCCAATCGTCCGCTTAGATCATCACAATCTTTGCAACTAAAAAGAAGCGTCCCTAAGACAAAATTTCGAACGTTCTTTCACCTTTTCGGCCCCAGCTATATGGAATTCTTTGTCAGTTAAAACTAGAAATTGTACAACCCTTCCTTCCTTTAAACAATCACTTAAAACAGAGTTGTTCCGCTTCTTTTTCGACTCGCATAATATTTAACTTATTGGCATTTTCTAAAACCCGTGTTAAGGGTTTGGTGTTTTATTGATGTATGGTATCTTTAACATGATATATGTAATTATTCTTAGATCTCTTAGTTTGACTTCTTTAACTATTATTATATTTTTATATACGGAGACTTTTAAAACTGTCTTTTCGACCTATCATGGGGTGTGAGGGGTTGGCACCACAATGTGTGTTGTGTGTGTGTGTGTGTGTGTGTGTGTGTGTATGTATGTGTGATAGATACACGCGTGTATAGGGTCATCTTGTAATTAGCACATATCGTCATTTAGGTACTGTTCATCTTAATTGTAACATTTTTCGTGTATGCAGATGTCATGATTTTATAGTAATCTTAAATATTGAGTACATTATGTAAGCTACTATATGATGTATGTGTTAGCCTTTGTAAAGCGCACCTGAGCATGACTCTCGTGGATAGGGGCGCATACATTTTGCATTATTATTATTATTATTATTATTATTATTATTATTATTATTATTATTAGTAGTAGTAGCAGTAGTAGTAGTAGTAGTAGTAGTAGTAGTAGTAGTAGTAGTAGTAGTAGTAGTAGTAGTAGTAGTAGTGGTGGTAGTTGTAGCAACAGTAGCAGCAGCAACAGCAACAGCAGCAGCAGCAGCAGCAGCAGCAGCAGCCAGCAGTAGCAGCAGCAACAGCAGCAGCAGCAGTGGGGTGGTGGTGGCAGCAGTAGCAGCAACAGCAGCAGCAGCAGTGGCAGCAGCAACAGCAGCAGCAGCAGCAGCAGCAGCAGCAGCAGCAGCAGCAGCAGCAGCAGCAGCAGCAGTATTACTAGGCAGTAGCAGCAGCAGCAGCAGTAAAAGCAGCAGCAGCAGTAGCAGCAGCAGCAGTAGCAGCAGCAGTAGCAGCAGTAGCAGTAGCAGCAGCAGCAGCTAGCAGTAGCAGCATTACCAGCAGTAATATCAGCAGCAGTAGCAGCAGCTGCAGCAGCAGCAGCAGTAGCAGCAGCAGCAGTAGCAACAATAACAATAATAATAACAATAGCAGCAGCAGCAGCAGTAATAGTAGTAGTATTAGCAGCAGCAGTAACAGTAGCAGCAGTAATAGTAGTACCAGTAGCAGCAGTAGTAGTAGTAGTAGCAGCAGCAGCAGTAGTAGCAGTAGTTATAGTAACAGTAGTAGCAGTAGTAGTAGTAGTAGTAGTATTAGTAGTAGTAGTAGTAAGTAGTAGTAGTAGTAGTAGTAGTAGTAGTAGTAGTAGTAGAAGTAGTAGTAGTAGTAGTAGTAGTAGTATCGTCATTGATCAATTCTGACTTCAATCCACTGTGGCTTCTTTGTGTTACAATTAGAAACAGAAAAACAATCCTAGAGCATGCCAATGTGATCATTCTATCTTTAGCTTACTTTGTTGTTTTCCCTTTCATTTTGTCGATGGTAACTGTAGGAAACAGATGTTAAACTGTTTATCTGATATCTATCAATCAATCAATCAATCAATCTGTAAATAAATCAATCAATACAACCATTAATCTGTCACCCAATCATCCAATCAATCAATCAATCAACCCAATCACCTATCTATCTTTCGATCTATCTACCTAACTATCTATCTACCTATATATATATGTGTATATTTATCTATCTATCTATCTATCTATCTATCTATCTATCTATCTATCTATCTATCTATCTATCTATCAATCTATCTATCTATCTATCTATCTATCTATCTATCTATCTATCTATCCGTATGTTTATCTATATATCTATTTATCTATCTATCTATCTATCTATCTATCTATCTATCTATCTATCTATTTATCTATCTATCTATCTATCTATCTATCTATCTATCTATCTATCTATCTATCTATCTATCTATCTATCTATCTATCTATCTATCTATTTATCTATCGATCTATTTATCTGTCTATCTATTATAGAACTTAACATTTGATTAACATTGCAAATGAAAGCAAGAATGATGCCTTGTGATTTTGAAGCATTATGTTGCCAGACAGTTTGACAGCATCTCTGATTCGGATAAAAATACCCAACCTTATAGTTGCATGCTCTTGACTAAGATAGAACCTTAAAAACAAAACAAGAGCAAACAAAACAACAACAAACAAGCAAAACAAACCCCGTTTGAATGTAAACGTAGAGGTCATAACGTTCAGCCTATGGATATCGAGACTCCAATTACTTCATACATAATATACCATTGGATCAACAAAATGGCAACTGAACTAGAAAACCTCATGCTAATTCAAAAGACAAATTTTTAACAATGAGCTAACTAAATTTAACAAAATCGATACTTGGGTTACTTTAGTACATCCATTGTCTGAGGACATAGATAACCCGGATGTTGTTGCAGGCAGGTGGTCTGGCGCTGTCATCCTCGCCTGCGAAATGTATTGGTTGGTGGTGGCGTAGGTGGTGGTGGCGTAGTGGTGCGCGAAACTCCTACCCTCATGCCCCTGCCCGAAGCTTTGCCGCAAAGAAGGGAATTGCGTGTGAATTACTTAAATACTCATCGGTGACCAGCCCGTGAACAAATTATGGGGAAAGGGAGAGGTTGACGTCATGGGGAGAAGGAAAACATCCAAAGCGTGCACTCGTTCTACTCCTGCCTTCATTATAACGTTATGCTGTCTTCTGATCTATTTCCCACCCAACCTTTAGGGGTGATCATGTTGTAACATCTCATACGACACTCTTTAACAATGTTGTTATGCAAAGACAAAAACGATGAAGCAAATAATATCGAGGTTGAAAATACGGTACACTGTCGGATGACTCGGTAGTCTAGGGACAAAGTGTCGGCCTCTCAACCCAAAGGTAGTGGGTACAAAGCCCACCGTCGGTGGAAACATTTTCTCGATTTTTTTCAAGTAAAATCTACCCCCCCTCCCCTTTCTAGTCAAGTAAGTGGCTTGACACCTAGGTTCCATCGGAGATGGACGATAAAAATGAGGTCCTATGTGCAGATCACAACGCGCTGTTCACATTAAAGATACCTTGGCTGTTTACAAAGCAGTCCAGTCCTGGCATAATTTTTAAAAAATCCTACCAAATAACCCCCGAGATCACCCAAGTTGTGGATGTAGATAAATCAATTAAATTAAAATAAATACACAGTCATAGTATACTATTTCTCTGTTCTCTGCACACGGGACCTCTTTTTGTCGTCCGTCTCCGATAGGGCTAGGTGTCGATCCACTTACTTGGACCAGGGGTAGTAGGGCGGGGGAGCGGGAGGGAGAAACCGAAATCGTTCATCTGACATAATAAAAGCAGGGCTTAATAACCCAACTAACAGTAGCATGAGGTTAGAGAGATACGATTTGAGTTTTGCCTTATTAAAAAATCGTAGGTATGATCTGACAGCACAATAACTGTTGTAAAGAATGACATGCTGTACACTTCTTTTTTGCCTCTCACTTTCTGAGCAGCACAGACCGTCAGCAAAGGAGCCGTCAGTCATCCATATTCTGCGCAAACGTCTGCAACTCGTCACAGGTTTTCGTCCCGTCTCACCATCTCCATCTCAATCTCTCTCCCCCAAGTCATTCTTGGTCGCCCTCTAGATCTTTTCCCTTGTGGATTCCATGTTAAGCTTTGTCTAGCTATGTCGGATCTTGGTCTTCTCATTATATGGCCAATCCATCTGCGCTTCCTATTCTTTAAATCTCTCAGTGGGGAGCTGCTTGGTCCACTCATGAATGTCTGCATTGCTGATGGTGCCAGACCAACGTACGCCCACAATGCGCTTCAGACAACTGTTTGTAAAGGACTAGAGTCTTTGTAGTGTAGCTTTGGTGGTCCTCTACGTCTCTGAGCCGTACATGGGAATGGATTTCACATTTGAATTGAAGACTGAGGAAAGTTGTTTTCCTTGATCAAATTGCCTGGCCGTACACTGCATCATATGAATTAATGTGGATGTGATGCTTAGCTTTCCTTTCCGTTCAATATGTTATAACACAGTAGGTGCTCATAGATGTGGTTTAAGCCTATTACATGCGGTACTATCATTCATTATCCATTCAAAGCCCTGGGTATATATTTATAACTGATTCTGCCTTATCCTTTCCTGTTTTCTTCATCTTCTTTGATTTGGTTT
>JAXRKP010002074.1:0-5000 GCA_037039925.1 Doris montereyensis
GGTCAGAGGAAAGGTATCTTCCTCTCAACCAAAAGGTAATGGGTTTGTACCCAGACAGATTGAACATTTTTCCCGAATGTTTCGAACAACCCATTCTCCTAATCCAGGCAGGTGGATCGATATCTACTCCCATCGGAGACGGATGATAACAAAAGAGGTCCGTGTGCAGATCACAACACTCTGTGCAAGTTACAAGATCCATTGGCTGTTTACAGGGCATCCAGAGCAAAATTAAAAATCTACCAAACAAAAAACCGAGATCACCTTAGTTGTGGATGTGGATAAATCAAAAACAAATCAAATCGGTGTAATATTGTACTTTGTCTACATTTTACGGTGTGTTCTATGATTAAATTCCGTTTATCAGATTATCTATTATACGGTATATGCATAGAAAATAAGCCTCAAGAATAATTATTGAAGGGGTAATCTCAATAGTGTGCCTATGTCCACTTTGGGCGAAAACACGAGATAGAGAGATAATCATAGGGATTAAAAGGAAATCATGCTTCAGAAAAGTGTGAAAGCGATAGGATGAAAACTCATCACATTTTTACCTGTTTGAACTACGGAATTCTCAAACCATCTGTGCCTAAGTCCATAATTTTTGGCCTTATTCTTTTCTCTTCTCTAAATGACGTGTTTGTGACAGGCATACTATTGAAATGACTCCTTCACAGTAGTACAGTTTAGCTAACCACCTGAACTTTGCCTTACAGTACGGCACTCAATATTTCCGTTACCATGGTGGAACCGGAAGACGGGCTGGGCTGTTAAAAACAAATGCATGCTCGTTGCTTGCTATTTAAATCGAGATGACCACTGCCACTAATCACACCTGCGACTACCTGTACTTGGACGGTGTGAACTCGAGAGTCTAAAAATAGAATCTCCCCATTCAAGTTATGGGTGTCAGGTAAGTGAGAAATTAGTTGTGTTCAATTTTTTGCTTGATTTTTTCAAAGAAAAAAGAATTCTAATGGTAAAGATGAAGACGGAGTTGTATTAGTCAGTATTCCCAGTACACTCATACGTCATTATAATAATTGACATTGGTCATTATTGCTTTGTTATTTACATGTCCTTTGGATTTTCAGCTCATTTTGATTTTGTTGATAAAAGGTGGGGTGGGGGGGTAGGGGGGGTTATATTAAGTAATTTATTGGTAAAGGTGGGTGGGGTTATATTAAGTAATTTATTGGTAAAGGTGGGGTAGGGGGGGTTATATTAAAATTTATTGGTAAAGGTGGGGTTAAAGGTGGGGAGGGGGGTTATATTAAGTAATTTATTGGTAAAGGTGGGGGTGGGGGGTTATATTAAGTAATTTATTGGTAAAGGTGGGGTAGGTTATATTAAGTAATTTATTGGGGTGGGGTAATTTATTGGTAAAGGTGGGGGGGTTATATTAAGTAATTTATTGGTAAAGGTGGGGTAGGAGGGGTTATATTAAGTAATTTATTTAGGTGGGGTGGGGGGGGTTATATTAAGTAATTTATTGGTAAAGGTGGGGTAGGGTTATATTAAGTAATTTATTGGTAAAGGTGGGGGTAGGGGGGGTTATATTAAGTAATTTATTGGTAAAGGTGGGGTGGGGGGGGTTATATTAAGTAATTTATTGGTAAAGGTGGGGGTAGGGGGGTTATATTAAGTAATTTATTGGGGTGGGGTAGGGTAAAGGTGGGGGGGGGGTTATATTAAGTAATTTATTGGTAAAGGTGGGGTGGGGGGGTTATATTAAGTAATTTATTGGTAAGGTAGGGGGGGGGGTTATATTAAGTAATTTATTGGTAAAGGTGGGGTGGGTGGTTATATTAAGTAATTTATTGGTAAAGGTGGGGGGGGGTTATATTAAGTAATTTTATTGGTAAAGGTGGGGTGGGGGGGGTTTAGTAATTTATTGGGGGTGGGGTAGGGGGGGGGGGTTATATTAAGTAATTTATTGGTAAAGGTGGGGTAGGGGGGGGTTATATTAAGTAATTTATTGGTAAAGGTGGGGGGAGGGGGGGGTTATATTAAGTAATTTATTGGTAAAGGTGTTATATTAAGTAATTTATTGGTAAAGGTGGGGTGGGGTTATATTAGGTAATTTATTGGTAAAGGTGGGGGTGGGGGTTATATTAAGTAATTTATTGGTAAAGGTGGGGAGGGGGGTTATATTAATTTATTGGTAAAGGTGGGGTAAGTAATTTATTGGTAAAGGTGGGGGGGGTTATATTAAGTAATTTATTGGTAAAGGTGGGGTAGGGGGGGGGTAGGGTAGGGGGGTTATATTAAGTAATTTATTGGTAAAGGTGGGGTAAAGTAATTTATTGGGGAGGTTATATTAAGTAATTTATTGGTAAAGGTTAAGTATTGTTGGTAAAGGTGGGGGAGGGGGGTTATATTAGGTAATTTATTGGTGGGGTAGGGGGGTGGGGGGGGGGTTATATTAATTTATTGGTAAGGTGGGGTAGGGGGGTTTTATTGGTAAAGGTGGGGTAGGTAATTTATTGGTAAAGGTGGGGGTTATATTAGGTAATTTATTGGTAAAGGTGGGGTGGGGGGTTATATTAGGTAATTTATTGGTAAAGGTGGGGTAGGGGGGTTATATTAAGTAATTTATTGGTAAAGGTGGGGTAGGGGGTTATATTAAGTAATTTATTGGTAAAAGGGGGGGGTTATATTAAGTAATTTATTGGTAAAGGTGGGGTGGGGTTATATTAAGTAATTTATTGGTAAAGGTGGTAAAGGTGGGGTAGGGGGTTATATTAAGTAATTTATTGGTAAAGGTGGGGTGGGGGTTATATTAAGTAATTTATTGGTAAAGGTGGGGTGGGGTGGGGGGGTTATATTAAGTAATTTATTGGTAAAGGTGGGGTAGGTGGTTATATTAAGTAATTTATTGGTTAAAAGGGGGGGTTATATTAAGTAATTTATTGGTAAAGGTGGGGTAGGGGGGGGGTAAAGGTTATTTATTGGTAAGTAATTTATTGGTAAAGGTGGGGTAGGGGGGTAGGGGGGTTATATTAAGTAATTTATTGGTAAAGGTGGGGTGGGGTAGGGGGTTATATTAAGTAATTTATTGGTAAAGGTGGGGTGGGTAGGGGTTAATTTATTGGTAAAAGGTGGGTAATTTATTAAGTAATTTATTGGTAAAGGTGGGGTGGGGTAGGGGGGTTATATTAAGTAATTTATTGGTAAAGGTAGGGGGGGGGTAATTTATTGGTAAAGGTGGGGTAGGGGTAGGTTATATTAAGTAATTTATTGGTAAAGTAATTTATTGGGGTAGGGGGGTTATATTAAGTAATTTATTGGTAAAGGTTAAGTTAATTAAGTAATTTATTGGTAAAGGTGGGTAGGGGGTAAGTAATTTATTGGTAAAGGTGGGGTAGGGGTTATATTAAGTAATTTATTGGTAAAGGTGGGGTGGGGGTAATTTATTGGTAAAGGTGGGGTAGGGGGGTTATATTAAGTAATTTATTGGTAAAGGTGGGGTAGGTAGGGGGTTATATTAAGTAATTTGTTTGGTAAAGGTGGGGGGGGGGGGGTTATTTAAGTAATTTATTGGTAAAGGTGGGGTAGGGGGGTTATATTAAGTAATTTATTGGTAAAGGTGGGGTAGGGGGTTATATTGGTAGGTAAAGTTGGTAGGGTTATATTAAGTAATTTATTGGTAAAGGTGGGGTAGGGTTATATTAAGTAATTTATTGGTAAAGGGGGGGGGTTATATTAAGTAATTTATTGGTAAAGGTGGGGTAGGGTTATATTAAGTAATTTATTAGTAAAGGTGGGGTAGGGTTATATTAAGTAATTTATTGGTAAAGGTGTTGGGGGGGTAGGGGTTATATTAGTAATTTATTGGTAAAGGTGGGGGGTAAGGTGGGGGGTAGGGGGGTTAAAAGTAATTTATTGGTGGTGGGGGGTAGGGGGGTTATATTAAGTAATTTATTGGTAAAGGTGGGGGGTAGGGGGGGGTTATATTAAGTAATTTATTGGTAAAGGTGGGGGTAGGGGGGTTATATTAAGTAATTTATTGGTAAGGTGGGGGGTAGGGGGGTTATATTAAGTAATTTATTTGGTAAAGGTGGGGGTAGGGGGGAGGGAGATTTCTTCAGGCAGGATTTTTTTTTTTTTGGGGGGGCGTGGAGTTGGAGTTTGGGGGGGGGGAGGTTCTGAATATTTGTTGCCTTGTTGTTGTTTTTTATCATTTTTTAAAAGAGTGCTGTTGTTGCTGTTGCTGTTATTGTTGCTTTCTGGAATATTTTGTTTTGTTTTTTGAAGGAGCGGGAAATTGTGGTTGTCTATTGTATGTTTCCTTTCCAAATAAATATGTGAGTTGTAGCTGATGTTCGTGTAATGTCCATCTCACAAAGGCCGGCGGTTGGTGGGGGAGATACTGGTAGGTCCTACTTCTTTCCTTTGACTTTGTCACTTATGTTTCCTCTTGCTGTTTCCTCTAAATCATCCTGAAATCACCGCATATGATGGTGGACGGGACATATATCAATAAAGCAAACAAATCTCACAAAGGAAAATTGACAATTTTAAAATGATATGATCAATTTCAAGATGTTTTTTTTGTTTTTGTTTTCATAAGACTTAAGTCTTTAATATTAAGATATTTGTTTACTTGATAACACTGTTATGGTAAAAAGAAATAAATAAAGACAAGAAATAGTTTAATTATATAATTGTACAGTATGACGTGATGAAAAGTTGTTTATTTTAACGAAAAATGAAAGCTGCACAAATAAATGTCCCTCTGGATGGGGCTATTTGGGAATTATTTAATATTCCTTTATTCAATCCTTTTCGTATTTACTTGAATAATGCTCCAGCAACAAAAAAATCCACAAGTGAAAAAAAAAAAACCGCAATCCCAAACCTGATGTTCAATTTTGAATGGTATTTTCTGACAGAGAATGTCCTGCAATATGATTAGTTTAAAAAGGTCATGTGTTTGTTATGTCTCCTTTGGTGGAACGGCCATTTTTTCCGTGCCTTGGGACATTCTGTCGTCT
>JAXRKP010002074.1:10000-17500 GCA_037039925.1 Doris montereyensis
CCTGTTTTCATGTATGCACTTAAAGCCCTATTTCTATGTAGGCACCTAAGGCTCTGTTGTCATGTATGCACTTAAAGCTCTATTTCTATGTAGGCACCTAAGGCTCTATTTTCATGTATGCACTTAAAGCTCTATTTCTATGTAGGCACCTAAGGCTCTGTTTTCATGTATGAACCTAAAGACCTATTTCTATGTATACACCTAAAGCCCTATTTCTTTGTTTCGTGGGTGGTAGGCGGGTACTACTGATAAATCTCTTATTTCACATTTAATTGTCTTTCATCTTGTTGTTTCTTGTAATGCACCATGAAATCATCTATTTGGACGGTTATATTTTGATAAACAAACCATGAAAAACGGCTCACAAATCATGAAACACTTACACAGCTCTATGAAACATGTAGGCACTAAAATCTGTTTTCATGAAACACGGAACACAAATCATGAAACACTATACACAAATCATGAAACACGTATACACAAATCATGAAACACCTATACACAAATTTGAAATAAGTCGTCATGAAACACGTATACACAAATCTTCTTTCACATGAAATTGATACACATCATGTTGTATACACAAATCATGAAACAAATATACACAAATCATGAAACAAATATAAACAAATCATGAAACAAATTAAATCATGAAACAATATAAACAAATCATGAAACACGTATACACAAATCATGAAACACGTATACACAAATCATGAAACAAATCATGAAACACGTATACACAAATCATGAAACACGTATACACAAATCATGAAACACGTATACACAAATCATGAAACACGTATAAACAAACCATGAAACAAATATAAACAAATCATGAAACAAGTATAAACAAATCATGAAACACGTATAAACAAACCATGAAACAAATATAAACAAATCATGAAACACGTAAACAAATGAAACATAAACAAATCATGAAACATATAAACAAATCATGAAACACGTATAAACAAACCATGAAAACAAATATATAAACAAACCATACAACAAATATAAAAACCATGAAACAAATATAAACAAGTATAAACAAACAAATATAAACAAACCATGAAACAAATATAAACAAACCATAAAACAAATATAAACAAACCATAAAACAAATATAAACAAACCATGAAACAAATATAAACAAACCATAAAACAAATATAAACAAACCATAAAACAAATATAAACAAACATAAAACAAATATAAACATAAAAACAAATATAAACAAACCATAAAACAAATATAAACAAACCATAAAACAAATATAAACAAACCATAAAACAAATATAAACAAACCATAAAACAAATATAAACAAACCATAAAACAAATATAAACAAACCATAGAACAAATATAAACAAACCATAAAACAAATATAAACAAACCATAGAACAAATATAAACAAACCATAAAACAAATATAAACAAACCATAAAACAAATATAAACAAATAATAAAACAAATATAAACAAACCATAAAACAAATATAAACAAATAATCAAAACAAATATAAACAAACCATAAAACAAATATAAACAAATAATAAAACAAATATAAACAAACCATAAAACAAATTTAAAAATCCATAAAACAAAGCAGATATGCTTGAACGTCATGTTATAGAGCACGATACATTCACACTATAACATTCCCCGTCCTGTGTTCCTTTCAAAGCATGTGCTTAAGGGAGTTTGCAAAACAGATGCCTTACACAATGTGGGCCAGTGATATCATTATGATTTCATGTGATAGTTTCAAACCAACACAATTATTTCCTTGGCATGGAGAGGGTGGCTAGCTCCGAAAGGTTTACAGCAGGGGCTCTCAACACTGTTTCGATCGACCCCTAGGGGTTTGGTGAGTCAGTATCAGGGGTTCACGCGGAGTTCAAGACACACACTCGGACACACTATGGCGTGTGTGTGTGTGTGTGGGTGTGTGTATGTGTGTGTGTGTGTGGGTGTGTGTATGTGTGTATGTGTGTGTGTATGTGTGTGTATGTGTGTATGTGTGTGTATGTGTGTATGTGTGTGTATGTGTGTGTATGTGTGTGTATGTGTGTGTGTGTGTGTGTGTGTATGTGTGTGTATGTGTGTGTATGTGTGTGTATGTGTGTGTATGTGTGTGTGTATGTGTGTGTATGTGTGTATGTGTGTATGTGTGTGTGTATGTGTGTGTGTGTGTATGTGTGTGTATATGTGTGTGTGTGTATGTGTGTATGTGTGTGTATGTGTGTGTGTAAGTGTGTGTGTATATGTGTGTGTGTATGTGTGTATGTGTGTGTATGTGTGTGTAGTGTGTGTGTGTGTATGTGTGTGTGTGTGTGTGTGTGTGTGTATGTGTGTGTATGTGTGTGTGTGTAAGTGTGTGTGTGTGTGTGTGTGTGTATGTCTGTGTATGTGTGTAAGTGTGTGTGTATATGTGTGTAAGTGTGTGTATATGTGTGTGTATGTGTGTGTAAGTGTGTGTGTGTATGTGTTTATGTGTGTATGTGTGCGTGCACTGTCTTTTTTCCAACTACCGAAAGTTTGGTGATGCATGTATGAAACTTGCGGGGTTCATGACCCCAACAGGGTTAAGAAGCCCTAGTTTACAGAGTACGCTATGACATTCCTTTATCAAATTTTTTATTATTCCAAATCATTTTAAAATTTGAAGCTATACGCGCAGCATATCATATTTTTGGTCCCTGAATTCCAATCTCCAATCTGATTTCATATCCAAGTACTTCATGTGATTTGTTTACCCACATCCACAACTAAGGTGATCTCGGAGTTTTTGGTAGAATTTAAAATTTTGTCTGGACTAGACTGTTCATCGTTTTATCCCCCCCCCCCCCCCCACTCCCAAGCAGGCCATTTCATTCAAAGACCTTCTCAAATTCCTGGGACATACAGTAGAGCAGCCTGTGAGGCGTTTCACACCAACAATCTGACACGATCTTTCTCCATCTATAGCTGGGTCTCATTCACATCTAAGTCAAGTGAAGAAAGCAGAATGAAGTACCTTTCCTAAAAGTAAAACGTTGTGAAAACACACCTTGGTGAGTCATGGGGTTTGAACCAGTGTCGCCGTGGTTACAAACTCGCAACACCACAGTTTTGCTACAACGCCTCTAAGACAGCGCCGGGGTGAACAAGACCAGACTAGGATTTGAACCAACATCCTGTAGGTTTCATTCTACAAGTCTACCACTAGAGCACTGATGCCGCATCTACAACCATCAAGAAGCTACCTTAAGTGCAGAAGAAAAAGAATCATTCTTTCTGACTGAACCTTTCAAGCCGATTATCATCAGCATGTAGCTGACACCGTAGTGTTGTGAGCTGGTAACCATGACGACACTGCTAGTTCAAGCCCCACGGCTGGCACAGGTGGGGTTTTTTTTCACAACGTTGTACTCTTAGGAAAGGTACTTAACTCTAATTTCCTCACTTGAATCAGGTGTGAATGAGTATCCAGCTATATGTAGAGAAAGATCTTGTTTGAGTGTTAATACGAAAAGCCTAACAGGCTTGTGTACTGTATGCTCCCCCAGGAGTTGAGAAGGACTTTAAATGAAATGGTCTGTTGGGGGATAAATGATTTACAGTCGGTGAGCCTGCACTTGTGCAAGGATACGGACTATAATCCATCTTTATTCTTATCTTTTATCATCATCATCATCGTCATCATCATCATCATCATCATCATCATCGTCGTCGTCACTATTATCATCGTTATTATGACCATCCTTATCTTTATCGTCAATCATCATTATCATCATAATTAACACCATCATTATGATCCTCGTTATCATCATCGTAATCATCATCATCATCATCAACATCATCATCATTATCATCATCATCATCATCATCATCATCCTCCTCCTCCTCCTCATCATCATCATCATCATCATGTTCCCTTTCCATAGTTCCTGAGGCATGGGCCCTCTCTTCATGGGAATTGGGGTGGGGGTGGGTTAGTGGGGGTTGGTTGAAGGAGGAGGGAAGATGGTCCTTGTTGTTTTGAGTTTTTGTGTAATTGGTTTTTTTAAAGTCTTTTCTTGATTGATTTATGATATTGAAATCCATAAGAAAGATCACTGTAATTTTCACTGATATTTCAATGTTGTAACAGTTCATGGTGCAATCATCTCTACCCTACCATGTACAATGTTAGAAAATTCCTAGAACTTATATTGCGACCACTGGTAATGGTCTGCGTGGGTAAACACTTACAATCAAGCCTAACGACTACCTGCCATCTCTCTATAATGATCAGGAGATTTCAATTCCTTCCAGGTGGTCAAGCTCTATGGTACAGGTAACCATCGAACGCTTTTGATGTTACCTTACGATAAAGGTATGCATCATTTAAAGATGTTTGTATTTCCTGAACTCCGTTGACCCCTCTACCTTAATGTTTACATTGTCTCTCCTGACTACAGGTGAACTTTATCTGGCATGGTGTCGGCCACAAAATGTTTTGGGTGGGGGCGACACAAATCCCTTTGGACGGCAGTTTGAGAAATTCAGAAAGGTAAGTGGAGATGTCAGGTTATGTCTCGTACACTATTTTGTCAGGTTATGTGTGGTACACTATTATGTCTGGTTATATGTTGTACACTATTATGTCTGGTTATATGTTGTACACTATTATGTCTGGTTATGTGTCGTACACTATTATGTCTAGTTATGTGTTGTACACTATTATGTCTAGTTATGTGTTGTACACTATTATGTCTAGTTATGTGTCGTACACTATTATGTCTAGTTAAGTGTTGTACACTATTATGTCTAGTTATGTATTGTACACTATTATGTCTAGTTATGTGTTGTACACTATTATGTCTGGTTATGTGTTGTACACTATTATGTCTGGTTATGTGTTGTACACTATTATGTCAGGTTATGTGTTGTACACTATTATGTCTGGTTATGTGTCGTACACTATTATGTCTGGTTATATGTCGTACACTATTATGTCTGGTTATATGTTGTACACTATTATGTCTGGTTATGTGTGGTTCACTATTATGTCTGGTTATATGTTGTTCACTATTATGTCTGGTTATGTGTCGTACACTATTATGTCTGGTTATGTGTCGTACACTATTATGTCTGGTTATATGTCGTACACTATTATGTCTGGTTATATGTTGTACACTATTATGTCTGGTTATGTGTCGTACACTATTATGTCTGGTTATATGTCGTACACTATTATGTCTGGTTATGTGTCATACACTATTTTGTCTGGTTATGTGTTGTACACTATTATGTCTGGTTATATGTTGTACACTATTATGTCAAGTTATGTGTTGTACACTATTACGACAAGTTATGTGTTGTACACTATTATGTCTGGTTATGTGTTGTACACTATTATGTCTGGTTATGTGTTGTACACTATTATGTCAGGTTATGTGTTGTACACTATTATGTCAAGTTATGTGTTGTACACTATTATGTCAGGTTATGTGTTGTACACTATTATGTCTGGTTATGTGTTGTACACTATTATGTCAAGGTTATGTGTCGTACACTATTATGTCTGGTTATGTGTTGTACACTATTATGTCTGGTTATGTGTTGTACACTATTATGTCAGGTTATGTGTTGTACACTATTATGTCAGGTTATGTGTTGTACACTATTATGTCAGGTTGTGTGTTGTACACTATTATGTCAGGTTATGTGTTGTACACTATTATGTCTGGTTATGTGTCGTACACTATTATGTCTAGTTATGTGTTGTACACTATTATGTCAGGTTATGTGTGGTACACTATTATGTCTGGTTATGTGTGGATACACTATTATGTCTGGTTATGTGTCATACACTATTATGTCTGGTTATGTGTCATACACTATTATGTCTGGTTATGTGTCATACACTATTATGTCTGGTTATATGTCGTACACTATTATGTCTGGTTATGTGTTGTACACTATTATGTCAGGTTATATGTCGTACACTATTATGTCTAGTTATGTGTTGTACACTATTATGTCAGGTTATATGTGGTACACTATTATGTCTAGTTATGTGTTGTACACTATTATGTCAGGTTATATGTCATACACTATTATGTCTAGTTATGTGTCATACACTATTATGTCTGGTTATGTGTCGTACACTATTATGTCTAGTAATATGTTGTACACTATTATGTCTAGTTATATGCCGTACACTATTATGTCTAGTTATATGTTGTACACTATTATGTCATAGTTATATGTCGTACACTATTATGTCTAGTTATGTGTTGTACACTATTATGTCTAGTTATGTGTTGTACACTATTATGTCTAGTTATATGTTGTACACTATTATGTCTAGTTATATGTCGTACACTATTATGTCTAGTTATATGTCGTACACTATTATGTCTAGTTATATGTCGTACACTATTATGTCAGGTTATGTGTTGTATTATGTCTAGTTATGTGTTGTACACTATTATGTCTAGTTATATGCCGTACACTATTATGTCTAGTTATATGTTGTACACTATTATGTCTAGTTATATGTTGTACACTATTATGTCTAGTTATGTGTTGTACACTATTATGTCTAGTTATGTGTGGTACACTATTATGTCTAGTTATGTGTTGTACACTATTATGTATAGTTATGTGTTGTACACTATTATGTCTAGTTATATGTCGTACACTATTATGTCTAGTTATGTGTTGTACACTATTATGTCTAGTTATGTGTTGTACACTATTATGTCTAGTTATATGTCGTACACTATTATGTCTAGTTATATGTTGTACACTATTATGTCTAGTAATATGTTGTACACTATTATGTCTAGTTATATGTTGTACACTATTATGTCTAGTTATGTGTTGTACACTATTATGTCTAGTTAAGTGTTGTACACTATTATGTCTAGTAATATGTTGTACACTATTATGTCTAGTAATATGCCGTACACTATTATGTCTATTAATATGTTGTACACTATTATGTCTAGTTAAGTATGTACACTATTATGTCTAGTTATGTGTTGTAACTACTATTATGTCTATTATGTTATATGCCGTACACTATTATGTCTAGTTATGTGTTGTACACTATTATGTCTAGTTATGTGTTGTACACTATTATGTCTGGTTATGTGTTGTACACTATTATGTCTAGTTATGTGTTGTACACTATTATGTCAGGTTATGTGTTGTACTACTATTATGTATACTATTATGTCTGGTTTTCAGTATGGTTCATTATATATTCGTTACTTTATTCATCTATCTATCTATCTATTTATTTATCTATCTATCTATCTATCTATCTATCTATCTATCTATCTATCTATTTATCAATCTATCTATCTATCTGTCTATCTGTCTATCTATCTGTCTATCTATTATTTATCTATCTATCTATCTATCTATCTATCTATCTATCTATCTATCTATCCATCTATCTATCTATATATCTATCTATCTATCTATCTATCTATCTATCTATCTATCTATCTATCTATCTATCTAT
>JAXRKP010002074.1:22500-27500 GCA_037039925.1 Doris montereyensis
CCCCCCCTGCCGTCGCCTTTTCCCTGATTTCATCCTGTCTCTTTGTCACATTCCCTGAACATCTAGAGGTGAAAATGCGACATTTCGTCTGCCTCGAGTCATGAAAGTGCCAGAGGCCGGTACAACGTACATGTGTCACGTGGTCGACCTGCCAGCAGACGATACATATCACGTGATTGCCAGCCAGGCGTTGATAGACAATGCCAACATCTTGCACCATATCATCATGTTTGGATGTGGGAAGACGGTAGGTAGCTTGATGAATAGATTGATTAATAGACAAATGAATGAATATTTGATTAAACGACAAATAAATTCATAAATCAAGGGTAACCGCCAGATTCATAAATAAACAATAAAGAATGAATAAAAATACATAAATAGAAAAGTAAGTAAACAAATGCATAAAAGATGATATTTCTTTCTTTCTTTATTCATTAATTTATTTAATGACTATTAATTGATAAGAAGTCAAGAAATACACGAAGAAAGAAGGAAATATAAGAAATATAAAGATTCTATAGGGTATGGTATTTTTTGTTTTCAGTTCCGTTTTTTGTGCTGTTTTAGAAGAAGAAAAAGGTAGAAAGGGAGATGTTATTTGTTTTAAATTTTCTGTCGAAGCTCACGTCTGTGAACGGAAAGTTGCGAGAGGAAGGACATAGATGACGAAAAGAAGGTGCGCGGGTGGAGGGGGAGGGGGGGGGGGGGAGGGTGCCGTTGGAGACGGTATTTTACCTGCTAGAGCAAAACGACGACATCCTATTGTTAATTCCAAGGATGCATTGTTAGTTAGTCTCTGGATTTTTCCTTCTCTCAAAGTAGTGTAAATATCCTTCAAGGTTATTATTGCATATAGAACGATAGCTTATCCTGGTTTCTCTAGCAAAAAAAAGAAAGCTGAACGAATATTGATACATAGAGATCTACACGGGACGCTACCCTGTTGCAGGTGTTGCTGTCCAGCAGATTGATGCTGGTACCCCTTTTGTACATGAGTCGAAGAAAGTGATATGTATCTTTCACGAGGAATACAAGCAAAACATAAGCACGAGTGCGTAATCTCTTGTCTGTTTTGAAAATGTAACTGCATGTAGTAGATGGCTTGATAAGTAGATTTGACATTGTGTAAGACCAGGAATTCAACAATAATACACATTCTGTAACACTTACAGTATTGTTTCTTTTCCTGCCTAGTGACGTCGGTGGCTGAGTGGTTAGGCTGCCGGACTGGGGATCATGAGGTTCCTCGGTTCAAATTCAGGCAAAGCTAGGTCCAACCTTGTGTCCTTGGGAAAGACACTTAACACGCAGTTCTCCCACTCGACCCAGGCGCAAAATGGGTACAAGCATGAGCTTCGGAGTAAAAAGCTGCGTCAGACTAGTGTCCTGTCCAGGAGGGGATTGTCATCCCCTGTTCCGCTTCACGCTATAGAAACTGGGATAAGCTCCGGTTCTATAGGCCGTAAAGGCATTGAATGAACCTTACTGTGTTCTTACTCTCTTTCCCTTGGTAACTCTCTACTTTCAATATATTGTATTTTCCTAAATGTTATATCCACACACACACACACACACACACACACACACACACACACACACAACACACTGACTTGTACGTGCAAACAGTTCCCCTGGAAGACGAGCCGTTTGCGTGCAACATGGCCAACGACCACTGCAACTACATCTTGGGCATCTGGACGGTGGGCATGGCTGGTGACTGCATCTACCAGGACGCTGGCTATAAGGTTGGCAAAGGGACGCCCATCAAGAGAGCTTGGCTTCAGGTACACACATACCACAAACGTACACATCTACATAGTATGTGTGTTGATATTGAGTACACACATACCACAAACATACACATCTACATACATACACATCAACATAGTATGTGTGTTGATATTGAGTACACACATACAAACATACACATCTACAAACATACACATCTACATAGTATGTGTGTTGATATTAGGTACACACATAACACAGACATACACATCTACAAACATACACATCTACATAGTATGTGTGTTGATATTAGGTACACACAATTACACAGACATACACATCTACACACATACACATCTACATAGTATGTGTGCTGATATTGAGTACACACATACACATCTAAACACACATACATAGTATGTATACACACAAACATACACATGACACATCTACAACATACACATCTACACACATACCACAAACATACACATCTACACACACAGTATGTGTGTTGATATTGAGTACACACATACCACAAACATACACATCTACATAGTATGTGTGTTGATATTGAATACACACATACCACACACATACACATCTACATATTATGTGTGTTGATATTGAGTACACACATACCACAAATGTACACATCTACATAGTATGTGTGTTGATATTGACATACACACATACCACAAACATACACATCTACATAGTATGTGTGTTGATATTGAATACACACATACCACACACGTACACATCTACATATTATGTGTGTTGATATTGAGTACACACATACCACACACGTACACATCTACATATTATGTGTGTTGATATTGAGTACACACATACCACAAACACACACATCTACATATTATGTGTGTTGATATTGAATACACACATACCACAAACATACACATCTACATAGTATATGTGTTGATATTGAGTACACACACACCACAAATGTACACATCTACATAGTATGTGTGTTGATATTGAGTACACACACATACAAACATACACATCTACACAAATAGTATGTGTGTTGATATTGAGTACACACACATACAAACATACACATCAAAATAGTATGTGTGTTGATATTGAGTACACACACATACAAACATACACATCAAAATAATATTGTATGTGTATTGATTGATACACACACATAAAAACACATCAAAATAGTATATGTGTTGATATTGAGTGTACACACATACAAACATACACATCAAAATAGTATGTGTGTTGATATTGACCACACACATACAAACATACACATCAAATAGTATGTGTGTTGATATTGACACATACACATATACAAACATACACATCTAAATAGTATGTGTGTTGATATTGAGCTTACACATATACAAACATACACATCAAAATAGTATATGTGTTGATATTGAATATACACATAGCACAAACATACACATCAAATAGTGTGTGTTGATATTGACCACACACATACAAACATACACATCAAAATAGTATGTGTGTTGATATTGAATATACACAAATACAAACATACACATCAAAATAGTATGTGTTGATATTGAACATACACAAAATACACATCAAAATAGCATGTGTGTTGATATTGAATAGCATCAATCAATTGTCATACGTGTGCTTCTATTTCGTGACAACAAGAATGTACATCCCCTAAATGGACAGATATGTGCTAAACGATTGAGAGAGAGAATGAAGAAATGAACTTCGAGTTATGCCATCAATCGCACTTAATACGTGATGAGCTGTTTCGAAGTGTCCGTGATGCGTTGTATTTGATGTGATATTTACATGTGCCTCAAGCTCTTTTTGAACAGCACATTTCTTGTCACTGTCAATGTCACCCTTTGAACAGCACATTTCTTGTCACTGTCAATGTTACTCTTGAACAGCTCATTTCTTGTCACTGTCAATGTCACTCTTGAACAGCTCATTTCTTGTCACTGTCAATGTCACTTGAACAGCTCATTTCCTGTCACTGTCAATATCACTCTTGAACAGCTCATTTCCTGTCACTGTCAATGTCACTCTTGAACAGCTCATTTTCTTGTGTGTGCCATTTTGACATGAATGTCTTGACAGTGTGAAAACCATGGCTAGGCAGAGCGTTTGTGTATGTGCGGTAATGAGCAAACTATTAGTATGTGCAAGTGTGTATGTGTATGTGTATGTCTTCATATATGTGTATATCTGTATAATATGTGTGTATGTAAGAAGGAAAAGAAGAAAAGAAATAATTTACGTAGCGCCGATGTCCACATAGGAGTACTCAATAACGCTCTAAATTTAACAAATTATGACATGAAACATCATGTCACTATATCACATTAACGGTCTATTTTATATATATATATATATATATATATATATATATATATATATATATATATATATATATATATATATATATATATATATATATATATATAAATTTCTATGTACTCGTGATGCGTTGTGCTTGATGTATGATTAGGCATTTCAAAGTATATATATATTATGAATATATGTTTATATGTCTGTGCATGTTCAATTATTTCATATGGGGGCACTGGTAGGTCAGAGGTAGAGTGTTGCCTCTCAATCTGTAAAGTAGTGGGTTCGAGCCCCGCCGATGGTTGAAAATATTTTTAGAGCACAACTACCCTCTTGTCCAGGTAGGTTGATCTTCCTAGCCCCATCGAGACGGACGATAGAAAGGAGTCGTGTACAAATAAAAACACTCTGTGCCGTTAAGATCCCCTGGATGTTTACAGGACAGTCAGGGCAAAATTAAAAGTCATACAAAACCCCGTGATCCATCTGAATTTGTGGAATTGAGTCAATCAAATTTAAAACAAAAATACTTTTATAAAGTCTCATATGAGATCATACAATTGTCTTATCTTATGTGTGTGTATTGATAACTTTGCACATTTTCAACGCTTTCTTTCCTTCGGAGATCAGTTTCACTGGAACAACCCACACCACCACACTGACTACGGACCAGTCGGGCATGACCATCTTCTACACCACAAAGCTGCGGCATACGACTCATCGCTTTCACAGTTGGCCAGATGAAGGTGAATGCGTCAAAATATGACTCCTCCTCCTATTCTTGTTCTTGTTCTTGTTGTTGTTGTTGTTGTTCTCCTTCTTCTTGCTCTTGTGTTCTTGTTCTTGTTCTTCTTGTTTTTGTTGTTGTTTTTGTTCTTGTTGTTGTTGTTGTTCTTCTTCTTCTTCTTCTTCTTCCTCTTCTTCTTCTTCTTCTTCTT
>JAXRKP010002074.1:32500-37500 GCA_037039925.1 Doris montereyensis
GATATTGTGAGTGATTTCTTGTCAACCTATATAGTTTACACTATAATACTATAAATCAAGGTAGGGAAATTTGATTTCCATCCTTTTCTTACCTTTAGCTTCTTGAAATAACAAGTATTATGATATAATGCAATTCTTTGTTGAACAGTATATTATTTAACATCAAAAGTATTAACAATGATCGATACAGATAGTGATGTTAATTTTACCCAACACCCACAACTAAGGTCATCTTGCAGTTTTTGGACACGTTCTTAAATATTGCGGGTTGACCGTTAATGAAATTATCTTTGGCATTGCCGGCATGTTTTTAATCGATTGCAGCGGCTCATTTTATCATCCGTCTACAATGGGATTAGGTGTTGATCCACCTACTGGACCAGGGGGCGTAGGAGTGGGTTTACTCCTAAAAAAAAAACTCGAGAAAAAAAAATCAACCGTCATGGTTGAACTCAGACCTTTTTGTTTGAGAACTCGCTTTCTTGACTCTGGATCACTGAGCTAACTGGTGATACATGAAAACAACAGGCATTGGGACAATTCAACTATGACACATACAAGTGTTCAAAGCGACCGTGGCTACTGAAGCATGTCAGCACTCTGGCATCTTGTTTCACGTTTGGATCAATGTATCAACCGTTGCAAAGAATGCAATGAAAGGAAAGGCATGCAATTATACAAGATTGATAGAGTTCACTAATGGGCATTGCCTGACCTTTTCGGATCAGGCAGGCGTTTGATTTCTTCGTTCGTTGTTTGTCATCGGGTGGTAGAGCACGTGAGTTGACAACAGAATTATGATTTGATTGAAGAACTCCTGTACACATGGGGCTGCGTGTGAAGGTCGATATCCTGCTCTCTAAGTGCTTTTCGTGTCGTCCGCCACCGCCTCCTCCTCCCCCTCCCACACACACACACACATACACATGCACAATTGCATTATAGCAACAATAGAACATAGTTTAGTTTAGTGATGGAATACTATACTAGCATTGATAATGGTATCCTCAAGTTACTTAACTCTGTCAGGTTGAACGCCTGTAGCAAATCCAATGGCTATAATTATACGTTAGTCCACTTTTTGTATTATTTTTTATTTATTGGATATTGCAATTTTCTCTTTATTGTCTAGGTTTGTATAGTTTATTATAATATGTACACATGCATGTATGATAATTTATATCATGTATGCATTTGTAGAAACACATAAATAATCACACACACACATACACACACACACACACACATAATACACACACAAAATAGGCAAAATAAATATACATGAAATATATTCATCATGTATGCATTTGTAGAAACATACATACATACATACATACATACATACATACATACATACATACATACAACATACATAATACATACATACATACATACATATATACATCATGCATAAATAATACATACATATATATGTATTACATTCAGCCATTACATACATACACATACATACATCAAGCCATGCCATCTGCAACCATTCGACCCATGAAAACAACACCAAGCCATCTCATCGGCAGCCATTCGACCCATGAAAACAACACCAAGCCATCTCATCGGCAGCCATTCGACCCATGAAAACAACACCAAGCCATCTCATACATCTGACCATGAAAACAACACCAAGCCATCTCATCGGCAGTCATTCGACCCATGAAAACAACACCAAGCCATCTCATGCAGCCATTCGACCCATGAAAACAACACCAAGCCATCTCATCGGCAGTCATTCGACCCATGAAAACAACACCAAGCCATCTCATCGGCAGGCATTCGACCCATGAAACAACATCAAGCCATCTCATCGGCAGCCATTCGACCCATGAAAAACAACACCAAGCCATCTCATCGGCAGTCATTCGACCCATGAAAACAACACCAAGCCATCTCATCGGCAGTCATTCGACCCATGAAAACAACATCAAGCCATCTCATCGGCAGCCATTCGACCAATGAAAACAACAAGTCATCTCATCGGCAGCCATTCGACCCATGAAAACAACAAGCGCCATCTCATCTCCAGCCATTCGACCCATGAAAACAACATCAAGCCATCTCATCGGCAGCCATTCGACCATGAAAACAACATCAAGCCATGCCATCTGCAACCATTCGACCCATGAAAACAGCATCAAGCCATCTCATCTGCAGCCATTCGACCCATGAAAACAACAAGCTATCTCATCGGCATCATTCGACCATGAAAACAACACATCAAGCCATCTCATCGGCAGTCATTCGACCCATGAAAACAACACCAAGCCATCTCATCGGCAGCCATTCGACCCATGAAAACAACACCAAGCCATCTCATCGGCAGTCATTCGACCCATGAAAACAACAAGCCATCTCATCGGCAGCCATTCGACCCATGAAAACAAACCAAGCCAATCTCGGCCATCATTCACCATTCAAGCCATCTCATGAAAAAAACAAGCTATGCCATCTCATCGGCAGCCATTCGACCCATGCAAACAACATCAAGCCATCTCATCTGCAGTCATTCGACCCATGAAAACAACATCAAGCCATGCCATCTGCAGCCATTCGACTCCATGAAAACAACATCAAGCCATGCCATCTGCAACCATTCGACCCATGAAAACAACATCAAGCCATGCCATCGGCAGCCATTCGACCCATGAAAACAACAAGCTATGCCATCTTCAGCCATTCGACCCATGAAAACAACATCAAGCCATCCATCGGCAGTCATTCGACCCATGAAAACAACATCAAGCCATCCATCTGCAGCCATTCGAACCTTAATAACAACTCAGGGTTCAAGCAACTAAACCAGAGAAACAGGGGTCGAAGGGATGGTGTCAAAGTAAAAGCAAGAAGACGGTGCATGTCGACAATTTTTGCCTTCCATTATCACGGGTAATGCAAGGTCGCTAAACAATAAAATCGACGAACTCGCATTGCTTGCCCGTTTCAAGTGTCGATATAGAGAGGCAAGTGTTATGTGTTTCACTGAGACTTGGTTTAACACTGATGTTCTTTGACAGCAGTGTGTCAACTTCAGGCTTCAATGTGTACCGCAACGACAGAACGTCGAAACCATCAACAAAAAAACTAGAATGGGCGGAGTGTGTGTTGACGTGAACACGCAATTGTGCCATAATAACAACATTGAAATAACGCATTCAACGTGCTCGCCTCATATTGAACTTTTAACATTGAAAATGGTCCCGAAATATCTACCACGACAGTTCATGATTGTGGTCTATAACGTATATATACCACCTAAATCAAACACTACAATCGCCGCTGAAGAAATTACGGAACAAATCGACAAACAACGTCATTAGCCAAAGAGTGTTATTCTTATCACCGGTGATTTCAATGCGTGTTCCCTAGACACCATTGACCATCCTTCCAAACTTTCACCAACACACAATACGCATCCGACAAGATGGTGAAAAAACCCATTGATCTCTGCTACTCCAACTTTGGAAATGGACACAAGAGCAGCCAGCTCCCGCCATTACGTAAATTCAGATCATAGTATGAGTACTGTTAGGAATAAATATAGACCTCTCATCAAGACGTAAGTACTGTGAGTACGATAAATACAGACCTCTCATCAAGACGTAAGTACTGTGAGTACGATAAATACAGACCTCTCATCAAGACGTGAGTACTGTCAGTACGATAAATATAGACTCTCATCAAGACGTGAGTACTGTGAGTACGATAAATACAGACATCTCATCAAGACGTGAGTACTGTAAGTACGATAAATACGAGACATCTCATCAAGACGTGAGTACTGTGAGTACGATAAATACAGACATCTCATCAAGACGTGAGTACTGTGAGTACGATAAATACAGACCTCTCATCAAGACGTGAGTACTGTAAGTACGATAAATACAACATCTCATCAAAACAAGAAAATAAGAAAAGACAATACAAACTTTAGATAGCAACGCCTTTGAACGTCTCTAAGATTGTTTCCATTCTACACACCAGTCTTTATTTGAGAATTCTTGTTCTGCGATCCACGAACTTACCGACACCGTTACTGAATACATAAATTTCTGTGTCGACAATGTTTTCAATGTCCAAAAGTTTGTAATTTAGCCAAACGATAAGCCTTGGATGACTAGCAGATTAAGGTCATTAAAAAAAAAAAACAAATATTCAGCATTCAAAAGAAAGACGCGGACACTCTAAGAGAAATAAACCAGAAAGCTTTAAACAAAAACTCGAGAAGATTTTAATGCACACAATAATACGACACATGGAAAGGAATATAAACATTTTTAGGCGTAAACAGAAAACAAACTTCCATCACAGTTGACAATGAGATTGATTACGCGAATCAGCTCAATTCGTTATATGCGCGGTTCGAGAAAGATTTTGAGAAAAAGAGAAACGAAATCAAAGAAAACCTAAAAATTGAAATCGAAAATGACACATCCAAACAAGAAATTCTTAACATCCAAACTGAAAATGCAATTAACAAATTTTCCACACTAGCCACGAAGAAAGCATGTGGTCCAGATGGACTAAAAGGGATCGTACTAAAGACATGTCGCTATGAAGTGGCACCAATATTTACCACAATCTTTACCCTGTCCATTCAAACACATACAATACAAGATGCATGGAAACGATCAAGAGCTTATTCCGTGCCAAAGTAATCTAACTGGAAAATCATGAATGCTTTTAAGTCCAGTAGCCTTCAGATCCATAGCTATGAAATGTCTAGAAAGAATTGTACTAGAAAATCTAAACAAACGTACATTGTATGTATACCGAAGATCCGTTACAATTTGCTTACAAGGCAAGAAGGAGAGTTGAGGATGCTATACTGTTTTTTCTGGACAACTCTTACATTGACAAGTCAAAAAGATTCTGTTGAATACTTTTTTTATTGATTTTTCATCTACGTTCAATACGATTCAGCACTATAATATTTTAATTGAAAAACTGCTAAAATACAATACAAATCAAAATGCTTCTCTTCATCGCAA
>JAXRKP010002074.1:42500-70000 GCA_037039925.1 Doris montereyensis
TTGGGGTTGGGGGGGGGGGGGGAGGGGGGGGGCAGGTGTTGGAGTTTTTTAGGATGTTTTTTTTTTAAAGTAAATTTTGAGGGGAGAAGGGGTTGTCATGCTTTTGCTTACTTTTGATTAGGTACCTGAGGGATTTTTTTATAACCTTTTTGTTTTGCTTTGCTTGTGTTTTCTTTTTCTTTTGTGTTTTTGTTATAGTCTTTCTTATGTGGGATAATATGATATTGTTTGTGCTATAGTCTTTCTTCTGTGTGATAATTTGATATTGTTTGTGGTATAGTATTTTTTCTGTGGGATAATTTGATATTGTTAGTGGTATAGTATTTTTTCTGTGTGATAATTTGATATTGTTTGTGATATAGTCTTTCTTCTGTGGGATAATTTGATATTGTTTGTGCTATAGTTTTTTTTTCTTCTGTGGGATGATTTGATATTGTTTGTGCTATAGTTTTTCTTCTGTGGGATAATTTGATATTGTTTGTTCTATAGTCTTTCTTCTGTGGGATAATTTGATATTGTTTGTTCTATAGTCTTTCTTCTGTGGGATAATTTGATATTGTTTGTGAAGGAAGGAAAACGGGTAGGGGAGATGGGTTTTTTTTCTTCTTTGATTTATTTTGCTTTTATATTAAGCTCTGAAGTAATATTCAATGGTGCTAAAGGAGGGGAGGGGACTGGTTGAATTTAGAACATAATGTATAGATGTTGAAGTAAACATATTTTGATAAGCCTCCGCTTAGAGCTTTAAAGAATTATTGTTTTGTTTAAGGTAGCGAACACACACTATGTCGCTCACTGGCTTGCAAACCGGTGTGTGTCTGTACTCACTGTCCATGTAGATGAAACAGCCTATGTTTGCATTAAATATAAATGTAAATAGATAGCACACCTATAGACAGGTATCACACCTATAGGCATATAGCACACTATAGGCATATAGCATACCTATAGACAGATAGCATACCTTAGACAGATTTACCTTTAGACATATTATAGCATACCTGACAGATAATATTAGACAATATCATACCTATAGAGGAGGAGCACACCTATAGACAAATAGCATACCTATAGACAGATAGCACACCTATAGACAGATATAGATAGCACACCTTGACAGATAGCATACCTATTTTGATAGCATACCTATAGACAAATAGCACACCTTAGACAAATAGCATACCTATAGTCAGAATTACCTATGTTTTGTAGCACACCTATAGACAGATAGCACACCTATAGACAAATAGCACACCTATAGCAAACCATACCTATGACAGATAGCACACCTATGTAGATAGCAAACTAGCCTATAGCATACCTATAAAGATACATACCTATAGACAGATAGCACACCTATAGACAGATATCACACCTATAGACAGATAGCATACCTATAGACAGATAGCACACCTATAGACAGATAGCATATATATAGACAGATAGCATACCTATAGACAGATAGCACACCTATAGACATATAGCATACCTATAGACATATAGCACACCTATAGACAGATAGCACACCTATAGACAGATAGCACACCTATAGACATATAGCATACCTATAGACAGATAGCACACCTATAGACAGATAGCACACCTATAGACAGATAGCACACCTATAGACAGATAGCATACCTATAGACAGATAGCATACCTATAGACAGATAGCACACCTATAGACATATATCATACCTATAGACAGATAGCAAACATATAGACAGATAGCATGCCTATAGACAGATAGCATACCTATAGACATATAGCACACCTATAGACAGATAGCACACCTATAGACAGATAGCACACCTATAGACAGATAGCATACCTATAGACAGATAGCACACCTATAGACAGATAGCACACCTATAGACAGATAGCATACCTATAGACAGATAGCACACCTATAGACAGATAGCAAACCTAGACATATATCATACCTATAGACATATATCACACCTATAGACAGATAGCACACCTATAGACAGATAGCACACCTATAGACAGATAGCACACCTATAGACAGATAGCACACCTATAGACAGATAGCACACCTATAGACAGATAGCACACCTATAGACAGATAGCACACCTATAGACAGATAGCATACCTATAGACATATATCATACCTATAGACAGATATCACACCTATAGACAGATAGCACACCTATAGACAGATAGCACACCTATAGACAGATAGCACACCTATAGACAGATAGCACACCTATAGACAGATAGCAACCTATAGACAGATACACACTATAGACAGATAGCACACCTATAGACAGATAGCACACCTATAGACAGATAGCACACCTATAGACAGATAACATACCTATAGACAGATATCATACCTATACACAGATAGCATACCTATAGACAGATAACATACATATACCTATAGCACAGATAGACACACCTATAGACAGATAGCATACCTATAGATAACACAGATAGCATACCTATAGACAGATATCATACCTATACACAGATAGCATACCTATAGACAGATATCATACCTATACACAGATAGCATACCTATACACATATATCATACCTATAGACAGATAACATACCTATACACAGATAGCATACATATAGACAGATAGCATACCTATAAACAGATAGCATACCTATAGACAGATAGCATACCTATAGACAGATAGCATACCTATAGACAGATAGCATACCTATAGACAGATAGCATACCTATAGACAGATAGCATACCTATAGACAGATATCATACCTATAGACAGATAGCATACCTATAGACAGATAGCATACCTATAGACAGATAGCATACCTATAGACAGATAGCATACATATAGACAGATAGCATACCTATAGACAGATAGCATACCTATAGACAGATACCTATAGACATGATAGTACAGATAGCATACCTATAGACAGATAGCATACCTATAGACAGATAGCACACGTATAGACGGATAGCATACCTATAGACAGATAGCATACCTGTAGACAGATAGCACACGTATAGACAGATAGCAGACATATAGACAGATAGCATACCTATAGACAGATAGCACACGTATAGACAGATAACAGACATATAGACAGATAGCATACCTATAGATAGATACCCAGGTCGGCGTTGACAAGACTTATAATAGGTGGACGAAACCTGATGACTCAATTGACACAGACAGGTAAGGAAGCACGTTTTTGAACATGTGCTACCAAGATGTGTTAATAAACTGTTAATACATAGAGCGATCCGGATATTAACACAAGGGTAGAGCGATTAGTATGGCTGAGATATCAATATGCTGACATTTGTAGTAGGGACATGCATAGGTCAATGGCCTAAATGTTATAACGAGTTAGAATTGATTGGGATGGGGATGACGAGGAGAAGAAGGAGGAGGAGGAGTAATGGTTGATTTTCCCTATTACAATTCTGTGGTCACTACCGATAGATCAATTTTGGTGATGACCTCACAGATTTTAACTTTAGTCCTGTTGAATACCTGCATGTAGTCTATCAGATTTTTTATTCTCCATCTGGTGATTCCCACGTCCACATTATTTTCACAGGTTTCTTAAATAAAAAAAATTAGCGACGATAATTTTTTTTGTTCAGTCATTCACCTCTTTCGTTTCATATTCCAATTCTAAAAGGGCCTGTATATTATATCTCAGTGACTCGTAACCCTGTTTTAATTCCAATCTTTGCGTCAACGTCTTGCATATTTGTATTGTATTTGTTTGTTTTTTTTTTGTGGGTATATTGCTTTATCTAAGTCTTCGTTTAACATTTCCACCTCGTCGCCGTCATCAAAGTTTTGTTGTTGGTGCCGATGCTAGAATTCTCTCGCCTGATTATTAAGATTTTCACCCTGTCATTTATTCAAAACCAGGTACTGCAACACTGCAGTTTTTGGCCTTGCCGACCAGAGTGCCCGCCTGTGTTGAGACACCTGACCAGCACTAACCCTTGCTTTCAGGTGAGTCAAAGTCCTGTCCTTACTTTCATGTGAGTAATGGGTCCTTGCTTTCAAATGGGTGAAAAGTCCTTGATTTCTGGTGAGTCAAGGTCCTTGCTTCCAGGTGAGTCAAAGGCTCTTGCTTGCATGTGTCAAAAACCCTTGCTTTCAAGTGAGGCAAAGGTCCTTGCTTTCATGTCAGTCAAAAGTCAATGCTTTCAGGTGAGTCAAAGGTCGTTGCTTTTAGGTGAGTCAAAGACCCTTGCTTTCAAATGAGTCAAAGATCCTTGCTGTCAGATGAGAAAGATCCTTGCTTTCAGGTGAGTCAAAGACTCTTTCACGTGAGTCAAAGGTCCTTGCTTTCAGGTGAGTCAAAGGTCCTTGTTTCCAGGTGAGTTAAAGACCCTGCTTTCAGGTGAGTCAAAGTTCCTTGCTTTCACAGTTAAAGACCCTTGCTTTCAGGTGAGTCAAAGGTCCTTGCTTTCACGGTTAAAGAGTCAGGTGAGCCAAAGGCCCTTGCTTTCAGGTGAGTCAAAAGACCCTTGTTTTCGGGTGAGTGAAAGGTCCTTGCATTCAGTTGAGTCAAAGACCCTTGCTTTCGGGTGAGTGAAAGGTCCTTGCTTTTAGGTAAATCAAAGACCCTTGCTTGTCATGCTTTCCAGGTGAAATGTCGTTGAGTCAAAGGTCCTTGCTTTCAGGTGAGTCAAAGACCCTTGCTTTCGGGTGAGTGAAAGGTCCTTGCTTTCAGGTGTCAAAGACCCTTGCTTTTGGGTGAGTGAAAGGTCCTTGCTTTTAGATGAGTCAAATGCCCTTGCTTTCAGATGAGTCAAGGTCCTTGCTTTCATGTGAGTCAAATGCCTTGCTTTCTAGTGAGTCAAAGACTCGAGGTTGGTGATGTAAAGGCGAAGATTTGTCATTTGACGATGACGAAGTTCAGATTAAAAGTCCATTGTCTTAAATTTCAAGTATACGACGGAAGAAAAGAGCTGGCACCATTAGGTCAGTCGGTAGCGCGTCAAATGCCACTCAGGGAACATAAGTTCGATCCCCAGTCCGGCTAATTTTGTATGGGCTCTCCTGCCGATCCATCAGCGAAATAATTACGTAGCTAGGTCTACACTAACTTGGCAAAGGTAGGCTATAATCGGCGTGGAAAGGAATGGCAAGCTGTAATGATATCATGCTATATGCCTAGAAAACAATTGGACTCTATTCGTGATTGAAGGAAGTAAAATTCCTTCAAGTCAGTGACGGCCCATAGAGCCGGAGCTTTCCCCATTCTCAATAGCGTGAAACGGAATAGATGACAATAATCACTTCCTGGTCAGGATGCTAGTCTGACACAAGATTTTACTCCCAAGCTAGTGCTCGTACCCATTTGCACCTGTGTAGAGTGGGAAATATATGTGTTACTGTTACGTGTCTCTCCCAAGGACCACAGCGTCGAAATCGGGACCTCGTGATCCCTAGTCTGGCAGCCTAACCGCTCGGCCACCGACACCGCCTAGTCATGATTGCCTCCGCTAAACTAGTAATATGAATACTTCACTTTACTTTACTGAATAAGAGGAAAGTGAGTCATTCATAATAAATTATGTTCTCTAATCATGTCGCCGGGTAGCAACTCAACTATCGTAACTCGACGTTTTGACAAAAAACCACCCCCCCCCTCCTCAAAGGGGAGGTAACTCATCACCTCTAAAATGCTCAGGGCACTGAAGTATTAGTAATATAAAAGCTAGTTATTAAACAATTCCATACTATTGTATTCTAAAGGTGTAGAGTAAATGGCTGCTCAAATATAGTATCATGGAGTTACAATACTTGGCAGTTAAATTTATGAAAATTGGTACCTGACAGAGGGCAAAGTATTTGTATCTTTTTCTACTTACAATACTTGAGTTGCCAACATGAAGTTCAAACGAGAGCAAAGTTTATTGAGTTTATATGAAAGTGATCGTTGTGCATTTTTCTTTAATAAATAGGAAAAAAAACTGGTCCCTCTGGTCAGTATTGCTTATGACGGTCCTTTGATGTTGGTCAAACGTGGGGATGGGAAACGCTGGCCAGGGAGTAGTTGACCGTTTGTTTAGGATTTTTCTCCTGTCCAGTACAACTGTGAATTATAACATAATACTAATATTTTGAAAAATATTGTAAATAATATAGCTTTCTTAACAGAATGGTAAGTCCAAAATGAGGGCATTAAATCAGACTCATTTTTGTTGTTGAGCTACGTGTCTTTCCCAAGGACCACAACGTACGGGACTTTGAACTTTTCCTCTACCCAAGTGTAAATGTCACGTGTCTTTTTCGTGTTTCCGCTGCTTGGCCACCTACACCACCTAGCCAGTGCGAGTAAGAAAACAAAATTCGCTCAGCGAGTAAGAAAACAAAAAAATGGACTCAAAGTAGACATTTCCTTAGACCGTTATTTATGCTAAGTAAAGTAATGCAACGCTTTAAAATTACGTCCAGTTTTAAAGATGCCCCAACCCACCAGATTGCCAATGTGTTCTTCCTTGTCTATGAAGTTGGCACCGTTTGAGTTTGGTGTGTTCTGAGGCTTCATATGGTTTACTACAGAAGATAGAATGTTTGGAGGGGTAACAGGTTGGTTCCAAGTTTAGCTTCACGTCGGGTTGTGTAGAAATGTAATAATTTAATCATACCACTCACTTATCATTACAAATGAGATCATCTCTTCGATCTAACATTCTTTTGTGCTCAATGCGCGGACAACATTTGTTGTAATTCTGAGTGTTGTATACGGCTGCTGCATAAATTGCCATGACACATTTGGTTTTCATCTCAGCATTTCCCACATGAGTGCGCTTAAATTTTACTTCGTTTGAACAGGCCGCATGGTAAATTGGCAAACTGCCTGCATCCCTCCTTTGGTTGATGCCCCAGTGAGTCCTATATATCCGGTTCCTAGACTGAGTACTACTCGGAACCAAGCTCTATCTCGGGGTTTGAATAAGGAAGAGGGAAGCTCTCAGGCAATTCAATGATATCGCTCAAAGTGAAGACTCGTTTGATTCAGATGCAAGTCTGCCATTAGTCGAGCAAATAAACGTCAAAACAGGACGTCGATCTCCTTTCTCTGATCACTGGCATTTTTTAAATTCCAATTCTTAAAACAGGATTAATTGATAATCTATCAATGTCGTCATCCATCTAGGCATATATTCAAAACGAAGCAACGTGTACAGGCAAATAGAAAATTGTTGGGGAAAAGGAAAAGAAATGAAACCCACTCACTGACAGAGAAATTGTACAAAAAAGAACAAAACCGGTGGCCTCGCATGTCAGACACGGAAAGGCGTATGAAAAGAGGCGAAAAACATCAAGTGTGGCTGTGAATAGTGTTGTCAACTCAACTATCTATTAACAGAAGTTCACAAGGAAAAACGCCTAGAGAAATTCTATGTATTTTAGGAACTTGAAAACGTGAATTTCTGTTGAAAGTTGTTGGCTGCAAAGAAAAGAAGCAAAAGACATTGAATAGGCAGGCTGCCAATTCTCTTTGACTTACTACACTCTCCTCAAACTCTTCCTTTTTTGTCACTAGGCGAGCTGTGGGAATTTATCGCTGATGTTCTGTCCAAGATTGATGACATTAGAGTTGTCAAGTTCCTGGCAGCCCTTAACCCCTGCAAGAAGGTAAGGCTAACATGTTTCGTTTCCTTGTTTTTCTTTTCGTTTAGAGGGTTTTTTTCTTCCTATAATTAAAATCAGATAAGTTAAGATAAGAGACGATTTATAATCAAAAAGAGTGGCACATTGTTTTAGTGTTACATTACAGCCAATACCTTCAATGCTGAAATAAAACACACTCTTACTATACATACATTATTTTTCACACATAAACAGCCTTCGCACATTCAATGATTACGTGATTAAAACATGTATAACTTAATATACACAAATATATAGATGTACATTTAGCTTTTACTCCATGATAATCATCGTGATGGTCTTGTCATTTCACACAAAAACTCACCTTCTGTTGGCTCGTCCAGACGGGGTATATGGTATTAGTATGCGACGCGATCAATCAGATGTATCGTCAAAAACGATTACAGATCTACCCCCTTGTTAACTTCGCCCTCTCTCTCTCTCTCTCTCTCTGTCTCTCTCTCTGTGTCTGTCTGTCTGTCTGTATGTCTGTATGTCTCTCTCTCTCTCTCTCTCTCTCTCTCTCTCTCTCTCTCTCTCTCTCTCTCTCTCTCTCTCTCTCTCTCTCTCTCTCTCTTGCTGTTTCACCCTCTGTCTCTCTCTTTGCTTCTTTCTCTCGCTTTGTCTGTGTGTGTCTCTCTCCCTGTCTCTGTCTATCTATCTATCTATATCTGTCTATCTATATCTATCTATATATATATATATATATATATATATATATATATATATATATATATATATATATATATATATATATATATATCGATCACTCTATTCATCTATCTGTTTGTCTGTTTGTCTATCTATCTATCTATCTCTGTTTTTCTAGCTTTCTATCTGATGAAGCTTTCTCTCTGACGGTCTTGATTAAATTCATTCCGTCTATTATCATGCTCAGGGAACCCTTTTTTTTTTTGCCATTTTGGTTTATATTGTATAACCATCAGCATGGTGTAGTACTCATTTCGCAAGATATATAAATCTTTAGTTATACGCACAACCCTCGTTTCATCTCATTCCAGATATGAGCATGGAGACGCGAGTTGTCGAAGGGAAACCAACGAGTCACCAACCAACCAATCAGAACGCTGGCAAATCTGCTGACCATAGTGACGAGGGTCAACCTGGAAACGGTTGTCTCATCTTGACGCCGATCGTAGCTTTGACATTTGTTTTGACCTTTCTGCTGTGTCATGAATTTTAAAACAAATTCCATTAAGGTCTCGGTGTAGACATGAAGAAAGGGTCACGGTCAATAAAAGGAAGAATCCATGCAACGTGATAGCAAGGGGCTTAATTTGTCATCATTAATCTTATTTTGATGTCTTCTACACGTTTAGTTCTTTTGTAATAATACACGGAGATACCGCGACCCATTTTAATTTCCAAATCAAATTATCACCCTTTCATTTTATTATACTATACCCCATTCCGAAATTCACTTTTTAAATTTCTTGTTAGTACCCTATATGAAGATGATTTCTCGCATTGATCAAATTTCTTGTTAGTCTCCTATCTGGAGATGATTTTTGGCATTGATCAGATTTCTTGTTAGTTCCTATTTAAAGATGGTTTCTGGCATGATCAAATTTCTTGTTAGTCCTCTATTTAAAGATAATTTCTGGCATTGATCAAATTTCTTGTTAGTTCCCTATTTATAGATGATTTTTGACAATGATCAAATTTCTTGTTAGTCCTCTATTTAAAGATAATTTCTGGCATTGATCACATTTTCTGTTAGTGTGTTAGTCCCCTATCTAAACATAATGTTTTAGCATTGATCAAATTTCTTGCTAGTACCATATTTCTTCTGCAAAAATACAATCATTCATAAATATATGTCTGAGGAGAATTGTCAAAATATTTTTGCCTGAAGTTATCTCAAACATTATTCTATGTGAAAAAACTGAACATGTAGCAGCTGAAAAAGATTTAAAACGAAAGAAATGGAGGTGGATAGGACATATGCTTAGAAAGGACCCCAACACAATAACAAGACTGAGCCTAACATCGAGCCCACATGGTAAAAGATCGAGGTGTTGGCCAAGGCTACATGGAGAAGAGAAATGGAGGGAGAGATAAGAAGATGTGGCAAACATGGAAATCTATGGAAAGGCTGACCCAGGAGAGAAGCGATTGGAGATTGTTTGTTGATGTCTTATGCTTCCCTGGAGCTAAAAGGCAGAAGAAGAAGAAGAAGACCATATTTAAAGATGATGTATGTACATTTATCAAATTTCTTCTTTGCCTCCTATTTCAAAACTTCTTGTTTGCCCCATATTTCATTATAAAGAATTTCTGTTTATTCATCAGATTTCTGTTTAGTCCTCTATTTGAATATGATGTATGTGCATTGATCAAACTTTTATTAAACCCTTATTTAAAAAGAATATATATATGCATTTATCAAATTTTTTCTTAGTCCCTGTTAAAAATGATGTCTGTGCATTGATTAATGAAATCCAAAATGGCAGCTGTTTATCTTTGGTTTCCATGACACATAATTTTTGGTTGTTGTCTTATCATTACAACTGTTTTCAGAAATTCTGTGATCTGGCAGGGGATTTAAGAATTTCACCAGCACTTATGATAAACAATTTTTTTATTATAATTTTACGTCTTTGGGTATGTGGTGGCAATTGGTGTGATTATTTTTAATTAGAATGTATTTATAAATTGCTTTTGGGGTGTACTTTTCTTGTTCTAAATGAAAACACTCTATGATCTTTTTATTTTAAATGTTATTTATGTAATCTTTTGACAGTGAGGTGTTTAAAGCATGGGACAAAAAAACAAAAAGTGTTGTGGCGATGAAAAAGGTTTTGATGGAAAATGAGAAAGAAGGGGTCAGTATATGTCTGCTTTTGATTTTCATTTTCTTGCATTTTCTGAAGTAGTAGTGAAACGTTTCCTGTGCTGATTGAATTAGAACAGGGGTCATCAAATATTTTTCCAAGTGGGCCAGATAATTAAGAGAATGCAAACTGGGGGGGAGGGACAACTATTTAGTTCTCTGCTACTAATAGTACAGTGGAACCTCTCAAATTGGGAAACCCTGCCAAGCGGGGAAAAATTCCCAGGGAAATGAATTGTTTCTACATGTGTATTTCTATATATTTTACCTCTCTAAACGGGAAAAGTCCTCGTTAATCGGGACAATTTTTGCGGGCTTGCATTGGTTATCATCACTCATTTTTATCTCCATTTGGTTCCCGTGTTAGCAAAACATCAATTATTACACCTGCATTAGCACTACACGTGTTATACATTGCGTAATGTGTACACAGTGTCGCAAGTGCCAGTTCACGACGACCATAAGCCAGACACACCAGACGTCCAATAAGAAAACGCACTCTTATCTACAAAATAAATCATTCTCTCTCTGCTACTAATAGGCCGTGAGATCATTCATGTTATTATCATTATTCATTATCCCTTACTTGATACTATGAATCGGGGACAGAGGGGAAAAGTTTGCTGTATAACTTAGTATAACTGTATAAGTGTTGGTACATGCTACGACAATAAAAACAACCCCCATAGCGTTGTATGGTATGTGCTGTTACCGTAAACATTCTAATACTTGTGGCTACATAAATGAAAACGCCGTGAAACAGAGAATTTTACGTTTGCGTAATAAGGGTGAAAGGTACATAATTCATACTTAATGTTCGTAAGAATTTACAAAATCTAAGATTAAATGCAAAGTTTCACGCTAATGTATACTATAGTTGATGAGATATAAGTTGATATGACGTTTGCACATGAGTTTTGAAACGGACTATAATACTTGTACACATAATAATAAATCAAAGACAGCTTCAATGCTACAAATTAGAAATAGAATGCCTGAAGGCCTAGACAACCAGACACTATGTTGGCTCATCAGTGTTAACCCTATGCTGTGGTACGGTTTCAATAATGTGTACCCTATGCCGTGACACAGTCTCTATAGTGTGAACCCTATGCTGTGACACAGTCTCTATAGTGGTAACCCAATGCTGTGACACAGTCTCAATAGCAGGAACTCTATGCTGTGACACAGTCTCAATAGTGTTAACCCTATGCTGTGACACAGTCTCAATAGTGGTAACCCTATGCTGTGACACAGTCTCAATAGTGTTAACCCTATGCTGTGACACAGTCTCAATAGTGTTAACCCTATGCTGTAACACAGTCCCAATAGTGTTAACCTTATTCTTTAACAGTTTCAATATATAGCGCCTAGACATAGAGAAATGTTCCAGGCGCTTTTACAATATCAATAATCCACATTGAGTCAATTGATGGCTAGTTTACAAATATGTCTCTCGAAACAAATGTGTCTTCAACATTTTCTTCAAGGAAAAAAAATATTTTGGCTGTTTTTGATGGAGGTTGGAGGAGACATTCAGATTTTACAGGTCAAATCATAACAAAAACACTAAAAATAACCAACAGTCCAAATAGTAGGAGCTACGATGGACACTAAATTGCAATGGAAATAACAACATAAAGCACTATACAGAAAAGAAAATGGCCTTTTCTGCCTTCCTAAGTTGAAACGTTTACAAGCAGATGTCCTCAAAATGCAAAGAAGTTTAGTACTACAGGGCTTTAGTAAACCAATCTTAGATTATGGTAAGTCTGAAACCACTCAACGGACCTGCATACAAGAAATTGATAAAAGTGCGAAAGAATGCATCCCGCTTTGCAAATAATAATTACACATACACATCAGGACATTTGATGATGATGGTGATGACGATGATGATGATGATGATGATGATGATGATGGTGGTGATGAAGAAGGCGGAGAAGAAGGAGGGGGGTTGTTTGGCGGTTAGTCAGTTGTCACCAAAGGGGTGTATTTAACCGAAACTCCTCCTAGAGGGACACTTTAATAAACTGTAGTAAAAAGGGGAGGACTTTCAATATTGGGGTACTTATGTTTTTTTTTGGCTGGTGACTTTAATTCAATATAAAGTAAAGATTAACACAGTAGTCTCCACCATATTGCACGCCATCAAAAAGCACAGTTCGTCATTATGCACAATTTGTTCATGTCACTGGATTTCACAACGCTAATTTAAAATTACCCTCTTCAAGATGCAACAACGGCTGGCTTGACTTCGCCAAAAATGCCGCACGTTTTTGCAAGCATGTCTTCAATTAGTTGCATTTAAAGAACATTCATGTGAAAAATAAACTCGATAACGTTTTTTGCCTCGTCAAGTAACAAAATCTGCCACGCAGGTGTTGTGTGTGTGTGTGTGTGTGTGTGGCATCTAGATCTGTGTTAACTAAGTGAGCACGAAAATGTCTGGTCTTGGCGGACTCAGCTCTGTCACCCTGCCCATTCCCTCAGCCGTCGACGATGGTCTGCCAACTGCCAGACAGGCACTCTGGTCGGCTCTCTCTTTGATCACGGTGAGAACATCTGAGAAAGGCCTTGTGTCACTTTTATGACATGCGTGCCAACAAATGAAAAAAGTATTCCTCCCAGTTGCTGAACGTCTCCACCATCGTATCCCTCTTGAAGTCTTGAGTGAGAGAAGAATTAACAATCTATGAGAAGAGGTTAGGCCTAGTATTGGGTCTTATCCTCCAAACCAAGTAACAACAAACAAAACCCAAACGATGACAAACTAACAAAAACAAAAGAGCGTATGCCCAAACAAGAAAGGCAATGAAAATACATGTCTCAAACTATAACCTTACCTGTTTTGTATTCCAGCCTTTGCTTTGACCTACATTACGTTTCTCCTTGCATGGCATTACATAGTTAATTAAGATCATCAGCTCTTGAGGACACACGCACAAAATGTCCCCCTCTAAAAATAGCTTCACTCTCTCCGCTCGCTTAGCGGCTGCCGTGGTCTGTCCCGTATTATTACTAGATCTAGATCTAGATCTATATTTATTATACAACGCAGTATCAAGACGTGTGGCTTCGTTTATTTACTAACTACGAGAACTAGCACTGTAGGTTTTCAGCGCCTTTAATAATTATGTGCTACATTTGTTATTTCATTCTTAAGTTGTATGAAGATTTATTTAACATTGGTCGTTAAATTGGTGATCTGCCAGGAGGACATTGTACCACATGTCCATATAGTAAATCCGCCACTACTCAAATCTCTCAAATGGTTAACTGTGCAGAGCCCCCTACACAAAGTGCAATCAACATAATGCTCTTAACATATTACATGAAGTGAGACAGCGCTGTGGTGAATTTATTGCTACAATTCCACATAAAGTAAAGATAAGAATTTTCAAATTGGGACACATGTTCAAGACACACAATACCTGCTATTGAGAATTAAGACAATAGGAAGTATGGAGTAATGCAACAGTTCCCATACCTATTCATCCAATACAATACATTGTATAATTAAAAAATAAAAAATCACTGTTGCTATTTTATCACATCTATGGTACTGATACAAACAAATTATGATGTGTGAACATTACTACGGCATACGAGTCTTAGGGACAGTAAAAAATTGAGAGCTGAATGCAGCAGTTCCCTTTTACCCACAGGTCTATAAGTTGATGGGTCAAATCAAAACTCTTGTTTTAGCCTTTGGATTGACAGTAGCAGCATTTCAATCAGACTAAGAGATGTGTCTCATGAACGAAACAAAACTTTGGCAAATGAAACTGTGCCAGGCTTTGGCGACACGTATTGTGATTACATTAAATCCAATCAATGTCATTACTTTCAACCACAAAGCAAATTTTAATATACCTCATGTACATCATGAAAATTCACCCATTTTATAACATTATTAATTTGCCTGTGAGGAACCAAGGAGAGCTCAGTTTTATTACCAAAGTAACGGTTCATTTAATTTTAATTTTATCATTAGACTGTTTTGATTGTCAAGCTTTAAATGTCCTTTTAGAATTATATTACTATTATGCCAAAACACAAGTCAAATTTGAAACACTCCACAAGAAATGCTAGATATGTTATTTCCCAGAAACCACATTTCAGAAATCATGAGATTTACTTGCTTCATCCGTTGTTTCAGGCAGACATGTAAACCAATTTGATGTTGCGTGTTTATATTCCACAACGGCAATTGGTTTATTGAATTATTTCAAACTACAAGTAAAAGACAGATCTGCATCAATTTTTTTCTTCCATAAGCATTAAGTAAGATTAATTATTGATCAGTTATCGAATTGAATTTACAGTACACGCTGTGACTCTACACTCACGCACACATACACACATACACACAAACGCAGACACACACACACACACACACTCTCTCACACACACAAGCATGCATAATTTAATTATATTATTATCATGCTTAGGACAATATTCCCAGACATACATGTATGGCATATTGTCCAGAGAGAAAGAATTACATAATGTTAATCATAGGACTTCATTTTGCCTGAGGATGTTGGAATAAATACATTTTTGTATCTCTGTCTGTTTTGGCTCGTATTGACAGAAGTCATCTACTCCTAGTTGGTCTTATGTAATCTTTATATAGAGGAATATCGTCTTTTAGAATCTGTTGTCCTTTCTTTAGAACATTCTGGTTGTAAAGTTCTTTAAATGTTGGTATGTCCGGTTTGATTAATTTCTTTGCCTTAGAAATAATTATGTAAATTTTATTCTCATCTTCTTTTGTTATGTTCCCACCCCAACAATTAATGCCAAAGTTTTGCTGTTTTTTGTTTTGTTTTATTTTGTTTTGTTTTGTTTTGTTTTTTTTCTCTCGCTCATTTTGGTAGGCGTATATCAAACGTTAGCAGATGAACGGCTATTCGACCTTTGCAGATTTGTTATCTAATCCCATTTCAATCAAACTCTTTTATATATCTTTTTTTTTCTCACTCTGCCTATCTATCTACCTATAGCTTCCTCCCTCGTCTCTTCCTCTCTCTCTCTCTCTCTCTCTCTCTCTCTCTCTCTCTCTCTCTCTCTCTCTCTCTCTCTCTCTCTCTCTCTCTCTCTCTCTCTCTCTCTCTCTCTCTCTCTCTCTCTCTCTCTCTCTCTCTCTCTCTCTCTCTCTCTCTCTCTCTCTCTCTCTCTCTCTCTCTCTCTCTCGTTCTGTCTCTGTCTCTGTCTCTGTCTCTGTCTCTCTCTCTCTTCTTTTTGTGTGGTTGTTTTTTGTTTGTTTGTTTGTTTGTTGTTGTTGTTTTAAATTAATTTTTTTATCTCTTCTTAGTGGGATATATAGTTGAGTATGGCTCTGTACTGAAACAACGCTTTCTGTGCACTGTGTCTCTGAGTAGTTTAGAGTGCCGGTATCAAGCGTCATCTGCATATTGTAGGTTCCGGAAGCCGGGCTGGCACCTTACCTCACGACAGTTTAGAGTGCTCGTGCTTTCAAAATGGCACCCATGTTGCGATTTCATATATTGTCACAAAATTGTATTTGGTTTCAATATATCCCATAGTTTTTGTGTTTGTTTTTTTGTTTTTTTTGTTTTGGTGGGGTTTTTTTTGGCAATACAAATCTAGACATCTAAAAGATAATCATACGTACCTAATCCTAATAGATCTAGTTCTTATCTAAGTGATCATAATGTTTTTATTATTACATGTCTATGTCTTGTGAGAACAGTTCATAGGTGTTGGTGTTGAGACGTGTTTTACATTTGTGGCCCATCAAAGTACCACTAGTCACACCGCCTCTACCTTTAGTTTCTAGAGCTGTAGATTCTAGGCCTTCTCTATAAGATCGGCGTCTTACACTCGATTTCTCTGACACTTTCTGATAATGTGTAAAACTATCTAGATCTAGATTGGCTAAACTTGTAGATTTGTCTGTTCACCGATCACAACGAGAGCTAGATCTAGTCTTGTTTACTTGTCTTGAGACTCTAACTGTACTGTAAGAGTAACATCACAACAGTTCATTACGTATAAATCATGATTAGACTATAATCTAGATCTAGATGTAGTCTAGATCTAGATGGACAACTAGCCATGCACTATGGGTTATAACAATCATTCAATCTTTGCAATTTTCTTTTGCTTTGTTACACATATTCTTGCATCATGAGCTAATTTTATTTTTCTATAGATCTATGTATGTCAATCATGTATATATTCCTTTCACAGACATTTCATTATGTCTCTTGTATGAAGCCTGCTGGAACTGTAATTATAATATAACTTGTTCTGACTATTTATTCTGGACTATCCAGGTCAATGTATCTAAAACAAAAGAAATGATAGTTGATGTATAGAAATTTTAAAAAAAGATTGCAGATTGAATATCAAATGATCTAAGTTTTAAAAAAAATTATTTAAAAGATATAATCGCTGTTAGATTTTTCAGACTGCATTCAGTTGTATATATGCCAATTCAGTTTGCTGTCAATGTTGATTCCTAAATATTTGTATAGATTTGTAACTTCAACCTGTTCATTCCTTATGAATAATCGTGGTATTTCATTTTATTTTCTTCTACAATCAAAAATCATTTCTTTTGTTTTAGAAAACATTGACCTGAAGGTAATTTCACACAAAAACAATAACCAAGAGTATCACTGCCAAATGTCCAGCAACACGCCTCCGTGTAAAGCTGGATTACTCTGACGTCAACCTGAGATCACCGCATACAGTGAAAGGGGTCAATTGCAATGAAACAATGGCGTCTATCTTATCTATTTATCAGTTTGTGGGCGGTTGGAGGATCTATTGGTGGTACTGGTGTAGGCCTCTTCTTTCCTTGTTGTCTTTTCTCCGCGTCCTTCATCTTGCTGTTTCCGCCACTCAAATCACACTGAGACTGATTGAGACTACCAGAGAGATGACCACGGATGGGGTAAGGATGAAGGTCTAGTATGAAGTGGACAAATCAATGTATCATAATGTTTCATACTATTGATACTATTGCAGTGGTAGTGGCGTTACTGTTACTGTTGGGGAGAAAATGGCCGACTGCATGGGCGTTAAAACAAGAAGAAGAAAGAAGCACTTTCACTTTCAGGGTATGTATGGTCAACGAAGGCAGGCTCTGTTACATAACGAAAATACGAAAACAGGGGAGAGAAAGTCAAAATAAAGATAAAATCAACAACAATGAACAAAACCCAAATTAAACCCAAAACCTAAGAATAAGATTAAGAACAACGCCCCCCCCCCTTCACTCCCAAAAAAAAAAAGTAAAAAAACCTGCCTCAAATAAGGAAAACAAAACTATTAGAGATTTGACATTTATTTACCTAGTGGCACCACTTTACGTGTCTTATAGTTAGTCAGCCCTGATATCAATTACCATAATTGATATGAAATTATCATCTTAACAATGAACAGACGTTTTATATCAACATAATTTAATTCCTTTATTACAATGTTGTTGTGCATATCTATTGTATTAATGTACAATGTATCACACACACATACACACACACACACACACACACACATATATATATATATATATATATATATATATATATATATATATATATACATGTATATGCTACTATATGTATGTCAATGCATGAATGGTTAGCCTATTGAGAATAATAATAATAATAATAATAATAATAATAATAATAATAATAATAATAATAATAATAATAATAATCATAATAATATAATAATAATAATAATAATAATAATAATAATAATAATAATAATAATAATAATAATAATAATAATAATAATAATAATAATAATAATAATAATAATAATAATAATAATAATAATAATAATAATAATAATAACAGTACTAATAATAACAAAACTAACAACAACAATAATAATTATGATAATAATAAAAATATAATAATAAGCAATAAGCAAGCAAATAAGTATTACTACTACTAAATGAAAACATTCATTGTGCTTGTTCTGTTTTTAAAAAAATAGATCGCTAGGCGGATTTCAATTTGACGTATTATCTTAACCAATCGTCAGGTTACCATGGAAAAAATCAATAATCAATACATCTGTTGACTTTATTACAGACTGTAGAGGAGGGGGGGGGAAAATCCCTTTTCACATGCAAGTGCAACCGTCACAACCGATGCATTCAAGTAATTACAATCATCTAATTTCCATAGAGGTTTAATTACATTTAGATCGTTGGAAAAGATCAATGCAACTGGGATCATTACAAATTGCATCTCTACCAGTGGAATCGACTATTACTATTACAATTACATTGATTATTATTATTATTATTATTATTATTATTATTATTATTATTATTATTATTATTATTATTATTAGTTATTATTATTATTATTATTATATTATTATTATTTATTATCATTTATATTACCATTATTATTATTATTTTTATTATTATTATTATTATTATTATTATTATTATTATTATTTATTATTATTATTATTATTATTATTATTATTATTATTATTATTATTATTATTATTTATATATTATTATGATTATTTATTATTATTATTATTATTATTATTATTATTATTATTATTATTATTATTATTTTTATTATTATTATTATTATTATTATTATTATTATTATATTATTATTATTATTATTATTATTATTATTATCATTATATTATTATTATTATTATTATTATTATTATCGTTATTAATATCATTATTATTATTAATATTCTTATTATTATTATCATTATCATGTTATTATTATTATTATTATTACTATTACTATCATCGTTATTGTAAAACCCATCGATGAATCAGAGCAAGTCTCCAAACAAGGGTGCCAATACTCAATTCCCTGGTTACGCTACGTCCAGTTTGTTTCCCATGGTCCCCATACGTCTCCGTGCAAAGACGGGTTACTTCTAGGTCGAAAGCCGGGTACCTGGTAGGCACAGCTGATTGGTTGAAGGAAGCCAGTACGTGGAGCATTTTCTGACCACTTCCGGTAGTTTGTCTGACAAATCACGGCGTTCATAAGGGTCAGAGGTTATGTTGAAGAGCCAGACATTTTTATCGATGGGGTCTTCACGTTCTGTGGAAGCAGCAGAATTTCCTACCATTATTATTATTATTATTATTATTATTATTATTATTATTATTATTATTATTATTATTATTATTATTATTATTATTATTATTATTATTATTATTATTATTATTATTATTATTATTATTATTATTATTATTATTATTATTATTATTATTATTATTATTATTATTATTATTATTATTATTATTATTATTATTATTATTATTATTATTATTATTATTATTATTATTATTATTATTATTATTTAAAATAATTAGGACCTTATTATGATATTAAATGAAATAAAATAGTAGACTGTATGGGGCTTTTAAATAAAATAAAATAGATTTAACCCACCCTAGCGTATTAGGGGCTATTTAATATAGCAGCTTATTTGGCTATCATAGGCCTCATAACCAGACGCCCCCCCCCTAGCAGCTTATTTGGGCTATCATAGGCCTCATAACCAGACGCCCCCCCAGCTTATTTTTATCATAGGCCCCTCCATTACAGCTTATTTTCTATCCCATAACCAGAACCCTGAGCTTAAGCTTATACTTATTGAGTTGCCAGCAACATGATTATTAATCATTGATAATCATTGATTATAGCAGAGAAGCACAGCAACTTATGTTTATAATGTTGGTAATCAACTGTTGAAAAACACCATCACCCCCATCGACTCGATTCTCCTAAACTAGGCAAGATTTTAGATCTATGTTAGATTATCAGTTTGTTTCTTCATCAACAACAAAATAAAACTAATATTATTATAATAAAAAACCTTAACAAAATCTAGATTAACGTAAATCTTGAATACGAATTGGATGTAAAATCTCATATTTTGCAAATACACTTTTATATATAACAACAACAACAACAACAACAACAACAAAAAATTTTTAAAAATATATAGATCTCTATATGTATAACCTGACACAAAGTCCAGACTTTGGTGTGATGGCGGAGTACCCAACTTCCGTTTCGGGGTCCCCAGTGATGAGCTTGAAATGGTTCTCTCACAGCGGCCCTGACAGACGTGTCGAACGTGTCTGGGTACAGGGGACGCCCACGCTGTGGCTGGAGGGGGTCGATGTTGTGCAGGAGGATGTGGCGTGGGCTGGGAGCATGAACTACACGGAACACACATACATACACACACAAACAAACGCGTACGTACACACACATACACACACGCACGCATGCAGAGAAAATGAAAATGAGGCGAAATCAGTGGTCTGTTGCAATAAAAGTAAGAAGGAAAAAAAGGTTTAAATTTAACGTTTATTTTAAGCCGTAAAATTTACTGTAAGCCCAGCAGAGCCAAAGTTATCACGATTTCTATAGTGTGAAGTGGAACAGGTCTTCTAAAACATCGCCCCATCCGCGGACAGAACACTAGTCATCGTAGGTTTGTACTTTCCAGCTGGTGCTACTCTGGTATCTCATTCGCTGTTCTTGATCGCGTGTTGAGCGTCTTCCCTAGGGACGTCAACGTCATACCTAACTTTGCCAGGATTGGAACTCAGGATCTCACGACCCCAAATTCCTCAGTCCTGTCCACCATGCCCGGAAAATGGACAATATCCCTTACTTCTGAGAACTTTCCCCACTTCAATGACTTTTGACCCCATTTTCGAATTCAGGGATAGACAGGAAAACGATTTATTGACTTTGACCCCCAAGAAATACCTAAAAATGATTTTTAAAAATGGTACGCATCATAGATCAAACAACCTTACACCAACACCAGCATTAACCCCAGTAACACTAATACTAACACTAGCAGTCCAACACTAACACTAATAATACTTTCCCTAACAGTCTAACATAGACTTTCCCCCTCACAATTCTCTACTAAATTATTGTGTTCACAAACTCTGAATCTGTTTTCTTTGACATACTATGGGGTCACTGGTAGTAGTGGTAGTGGTATTCCTACAAGTGATATAGTGATATCTATGGGGACAGTGGTAGCCTAAACATAATGGGAAGAGCAAAATTTGACATACTATGGGGTCACTCTAGTAGTGGTAGTGGTAGGCCTACAAGTGATATAATGAGAAGGGGTCACTGGTTTTAGTTTGTTTGTTTAGGTACAAGTGATTAATGGGAGCAAACTTTGACATACTATGGGGTCACTGGTAGTAGTGGTAGGCCTACAAGTGATATAATGAGAAGAGCAAGGGATCTTTGACATACTATGGGGTCATTGGTAGTAGTGGTAGTGGTAGGCCTACAAGTAATATAGTGAGAAGGCCTGACATACTATGGGGTCACTGGGATTAGTGGTAAACTCAACAATGGAAAGAGCAAATTTTGACATACTATGGAGTCACTGATAGTAATGGTAGTGGTAGGCCTACAAGGGATATAATGGGAAGAGCACACTTTGACATACTATGGGGTCACTGGTAGTAGTGGTAGTGGTAAGGCCTCAAGTGATATAATGGGAAGATCATTTTGACATACTAGTGGGGTCACTGGTAGTAGTGGTAGTGGTAGGCCTACCAAGTGATATAATGGAAAGAGCAAACATTGTTATACTATGAGTCACTGGTAGTAGTGGTAGTGATTCACAGTGTGATATAATGGGAAGTGCACACTTTGACATACTATGGGGTCACTGGTAGTAGTGGTAGTGGTAGCCTACAAGTGATATAATGGGAAGAGCAAACTTTGACATACTTGGGGTCAGTAGTAGTAGTGGTAGTAGTACAAGTGATATAATGAGAAGAGCAAAATTTGAGTAGTGTTGGTCACTGGTAGTAGTGGTAGTGGTAGGCCTACAAGTGATAGTAGTGGTGGAGTAGTAAGAGCACACTTGTACATACTATGGGGTCACTGGTAGTAGTGGTAGTGGTAGTGCCTACCAAGTGATATAATGAGAAGTGCAAACTTTGACATACTATGGGGTCATTGGTAGTAGTGGTAGTAGTAGGCCTACAAGTGATATAGTAGTGGAAGAGCAGTTCTTTGACAGTACTGGTAGTGGTCACTGTTAGTAGTGGTAGTGGTACACCTAGTAGTGATATAATGGGAAGTGCACGCTTTGACATACTATGGGGTCACCAGGTAGTAGTAGTAGTGGCCTACAGTGATATAATGAAAAGAGCAAACTTTGATATACTATGGGGTCATCTGGTAGTAGTGGTAGTGGTAGCCTAAAGTGATATAATGAGAAGAGCAAAGTTTGACATACTATGGGGTCATTGGTACTAGTGGTAGTGGTAGGCCTAGTAGTGATATAATGGAAAGAGCAAAATTTGACATACCTTGGGGTCATTGGTAGTAGTGGTAGTGGTAGTAGTACAAGTGGTAGTAGTGGTAGTGGTAGTAGTAGTAGTAGTAGTCTGGTAGTAGTGGTAGTAGTAGTAGTAGTAGTAGTAGTAGTAGTAGTAGTAGTAGTAGTACTATGGGGTCACTGGTAGTAGTGGTAGTGGTAGCCTAGTAGTAGTGATATAATGGAAAGAGCAAAATTTGACATACTATTATCTTAGCATTGCTCTAGTGGTACAAGTAGTGGTAGGCCTACAAGTGATATAGTGGAATAAAATCAAAGTAGTGATATACTATCTGTCTCTAAGAAAAGTACCTGTAGTGGTAGTAGTAAGTAGTTCTTCTTGTAGTATTAGTAGCAAAATTTGACATAAATCACTGGGGTCATTAGTAGTGGGAGTGGTAGCCTAGTAGCTCTATAATGGTACGCGTAAATTTTGATATACTATGGGGTAGTAGTAGTAGTGGTAGTAGTGGTAGTAGTAGTAGTAGTAGTAGTAGTAGTAGTAGTAGTAGTAGTGGTAGTAGTAGTAGTGGTAGTTAGTAGAAATAAAGTGATATAATGGGAAGATGGTAGTTTTGTTTTCATCCATTTGTAGTTTTTCCCGTACTGCTATGAGTATCTATGACTTACACTATTGGTAGTACTATCTAGATTTTGTATCTGGTCTTGGTGGTATCTATCTATTGATAGTGACTATTTATCTATCACATGGATCAGAGAAATGGTTCCTAGCTAGTATTAATGGTAGAGTTAGTCTGATTTTGATTTTAACAGTGGTGAAAATCTAGTGGTGGTAGTTGTGTATGCTAGTGGTTGTAGATATGGATGGATAGTGTTATGTGTAGTAGTAGTATTTACTTGTAGATAGGATGTAATGGTGTGTTTAGTAGTGGTTTGATTGTAGTAGTGGATGGAATATTCCCGGTAGTGTTTAGTGGTGGTTTGATTGTACAATGTTAGTAGTGTAGTTTAGTGGTGGTTTGATGGTAGTATGGATGGATGACAATGTTCAACTGAGTGGTAGGCTCAATTTGTAGATATGCCTGTGGCATTACAATGTTCATTTAGTAGTGCTAATGGTAGTATGCTGGGTAGCGATGGTATTTAGTGGTGGTTTGATTGTGATATGGATGCTCAATTCATAGTGTGGTAGTGGTGGTTTGATTGTTATGGATGGTATAGCAATCTTGTATACTGTGTGGTTTGATTAAAACTCTTATAGCAATGTGTATTTAGTGGTGGTTTATAATATGGATGGCACAACGTTCAATTTATGGTAGGCTCAATTCAAATGGATGGCATAGCGATGTGTGTTTAGTTGGTTTGATTGTAGATATGGATGGCATAGCGATGTGAAGAAGTAGTGGCGATTACAAGGATGTTCAACGATGATGTTTAGTGCTGGTTTGATTGTCATATGGATGGCATAGCGATGTGTATTTACAGTTGGTTTGATTGTAGATGTGGATGGCATCGATGTGTATTTAGTAGTGATTTGATTGTGCGATGGATGGCGGGATGTGTATTTATGTAGGTTTCAATTCAAATACTGGCAAAGCGATGTCAACAAATTCAACTGAATACACTGCTCCATTCATATACTGCATAGCGATTACAATTTCAACTGATGGATGGCTATCTCTGTGTATTTAGTGGTGATTTGATTGCGATATGGATACAGCGATGTGTATTTACAGTTGTTTGATTGTAGGCTCTATTCATAGCGATGTGTATTTAGTTGTGATTTGATTGTAGATATGGATGGCATAGCGATGTGTATTTGTGGTGATTTACAACGTTATGGATATGGCATAGCGATGTGTATTTACTAGTTGTTTACATTGTAGATATGGATGTAGGCATATTTTATTTAGTTGTGCGTTACATTTTTAGATACATTATGGCAAACGAAATAATTTACAAGTTGTCTTGATTGTAGATATTATGGCTTTAGCGATGTGTATTTGGTTGTGGTTTTGATTGTACTCTTCTCTAGATACAGATTGACAAGATGGTTTTGTCTTTCCTTCCTAAAATCCTAATATTAAATCTAGATTGAATTGTATCTTTGTCATCAGACAAAGTTTCCCACCATCTAACGGAAATTCCATGTGATTTACCGTCAAGCAAATAATCAATCTAAACAAACCCAACTAGATTTTGGTGATATCAAAACTTGATAGAATATTATTCAGATCCATATGATATTACCGTACTGCAGATCGTCTCTTGGGATCTATACCTACATAAGATGTGTAGTTTGGTCATATCCAGTTTTAAGTTGCTAGATGTAATTGAATGCATGTGATACTCACAGATATAATCTAGATCAAGGCATCAATAAGCTCTGCCGTTGGTCGATACATTTTTTCCTACTGGGAAAAGTTTTCCTCCCATATAGATATCTACCGTACTGCAGATATAATCTACATCTTCAAATTGGACTAGCTGTGTCGCTTTCGAATCCCTTTTCATTTAGATACAATTGAATTCATGTGATATTACCCTGCTGCAGATCAAATCTAATCTATACCTATAAGCTGTGTAACAAATTGATACATAACACAACTATTATAATAATTATCTCTCATATTACCTTACTCGTTTTCAATAGATCTATAACCATCCAAGCTGGTTCGTTGCTCGATTCAGTTTTCCTCCCGCCAGTAATGGAATTTATGTGATATTACCGTACTCAGATATAATCTACATCTGTTACCTAAATAAGCCGTGTCTTTGGTCGATACATATTTTACGAAACCAAGCATGTATGACCTTTTCATGGGGCGTACCGTACTGCCTCATCTGGATCTAGACATTTGGCTTGATCATGATTTTGATTTGAAAACATTGCAACGTCTCTCTGTTTCACCTAGATGTCTGTCTGAGAAGGAATAAGTTTTGAACTTATTTTCTCGATTTTTAACCTTCTCTGAACAATTAGTAAAAGAAGTAGTAATAGTATTAGTAGAAGTAATAGTATCAGTAGTAGTATACTGTATTAGTAGTATTCTCTAGTAGTGTAGTAGTAGTCTGTAGTACTAGTAGTAGTAGTAGTAGTAGTACTAGTAATAGTAGTAGTCTAGTTGCTGTAGTAGTAGTAGTAGTCTGTAGTAGTAATAGTAGTAGTAGTAGTATCAATAGTAGTAGTAGTAGTTACTAGTAGTCTGGTAGTCTGTTCTCTGTATGTAGTAGTAGTAGTAGTGTCTATGTCTGGGTAATCTAGTTACTGTAATATCTGCTATTGTTTTCCATTGGCTTACTAATTCCATATTATCCAGTCTGTCTCTGTTACTGTTACATCTCGTCTTGCTCCAATTAATACAACGTTATCGTTATCTGTCTAATCAGCACGGTCTCTGTCTGTCACATCTGTCTGTCTGTTCCATCTATCTCTCTCTTCTCGGATCCTCTCGACATGGGTAACTCTCTCTCTGGTACCTGGCATCCTCTCTCTCTCTCTCTGCTCTCGGACGCCCTGAACCACACCCAGGAATTCTCTCTCTGTGCGTCTATATTGTACTACAAACACACAGGCAGACACACACGCAGTCTTGCATACTAATGTCTCTTTATATGAAAAATCAAAAATAACTCGATTAATTGTCCAACACAATTTGCGACTCGACAAAAATGAGTTGTCATTATACACACATACATGCACACACAGTCGCAAAGCAAAGTGTTGCGAACAGTGGGCTTCATAACACATCGTTGTAAAGCAAACACCCATTGTTGGAACATTGGTCCATTACACACGACTTTAAAATGCTTCAAACTCGATACTTCAATGTTTGATACAAAATTTGTATTAGATCCTCCATCCTGAAAGTTTCCTTCCCCTGGACTCTCTCAAAAGAAAATGTTGGAAGTTTAAATCACGTGGACTCTGTTCAAGACGTCAAAGGCTGGAAGTTTTCGTTGTCTAACTTTGCTTCAAACTGATGGCTGGAGTCTGTATGTCAGTCTGTTTCCCCCCCCTCTGATTTTCACTGATTCTGATCTCTATTTGATTTGATTCTAATTTTGATTTCTCTATCTCTCTCTCTGTTCTGTCTATTGATTTTGATTTGAATCTATTTGGTAAATCTGATTTGATTTGATCCTGATTTGATTTGATTTCTTTCTTTCTTTATCAATCTATCTGATTCTCCCTCCCTTCTGATTTACTCCCTCCACAACTCTCTCTCTCTCTCTTTCACACACAAACACACACACACACACGAACTGCCATATAAACACAAACACGTTGAATAATAGTGTTGTGATCTGCACACAGTGACATAGGTTTGCCTATAAACGTTTCCGCATGCAAGGATGCAATCACACCAAATACCTGGATCACACGAGGTACACACTCACACACACCTGTTGAAAATATCGAAGACGGTGTCTTCCCTACTTTCCATTGAGCCTTCAAAGCCTTACAGTCAAGTTGCCGATTCCTTCATCCAAGGCTGAACACCATGCATGATGTGATAATTATAATGATAGCAAAAGGATGACAAAAATAATGTTAAAAATGTTTTAAAATAATTATAACATGATAGTCTTTTCAGTGGACGTTTACATACAAAGGTTGTTTTCAATGAAGACTACTACTACCACTACTGGCTAAGACTACTTTTCTGACTACAATACTAGCTACTACTA